>APFE031547387.1:0-12573 GCA_000404065.3 Pinus taeda
ATATGCTATTTAATATCCGCACCAGATTGAAGCATCGACTATATAGAAATAAGGAAATCTTGCATTCATTCAAACTTCAAAACCGTCGGCAATTTACAGCTTCAAGCAGAAAAAATGATTAAAGCAAAATTTTAACAATTCTTTCTGCAACAATTAAATTTTGATATGAAAAATAGAAAGCAATTGAAAAACAAATCAAACTGCAATTCTTACATAAGGGTGCTCTGATACCAATTGTTAGATTTAATTTGTGGGTTTTCCTAATTACTTTAAACCCTAACCAAGATCTACTCCTTTGTAAGAAATTGAAAATAATGCACAACAGAACTTACTTTCCATCTTCTAAAGCTCCTGATCTTGACTTGAGTTGTTGGCTCTTGAATCCTTCCAAGAGCTTGCAATCCTTTTCTCTGGCAATCCTTGATAGAGTATCAAGTCTTCAATGAAGCAGACTAATTTTTCTGAGTGATTGCAAGCCTTGGAGACTCACCCCTTTTATAGCAGTCCCAATCCTATGGCAGCCGAAATTTAGCTGTCAATTGACAGCTAAATTTCAGCCCCAATCCTAGGGCAGCCGAAATTTGGTTGTCAATTGACAGCCAAATTTCGGCTGTCAAGAAATTTATCACTGCTATTATTTCAATCAATTATAATCGGTCCATTAACAATTATAATTGATTAACATTATTCTATATGTATTTGTATCCAAATCCTTATTTAAATACGTTTAATGCCATAACTTAATTAATCACATTATTTGGCATATTTAATCATTACATAAACGTAATCTTGCTGACAGTATTTGATATCATAATCATAATGCACGCATGTCCAACCTAATTATTGTAATTAGACGTCTCTAAATCCAACACTGAGTTGATTGCTTTGCCTGAAATAGTAACATTGAGTGCTTTGATAATTGTATGCCTCCCCCTGCATTTTGATTATTATTCACAGAGCTGAAGAACATTCCACTAGAGTCAACAACGGATATGTCCTTAGTCTTATGCTACACTATTACCTTGATTTCAATTATTCATTTTAGGTACCTTGATTTCAATTATTCATTTTAGGTGTTTTATGGAACATCTTTAGATAATAATTGTAATCCTCGTTTCTCGACATCTAATCTATTTGGAGACTTGCTCTTTTGAATAATGAAACAGAATTTCCAAACTTGCACAAGCCCAAATTTCGATCTTACATTGGGTTCATGAAAGACATTAGACTAAGTGAGCTTTTACTAAAGCCGAGATTTTATGTCAAGCAACAAAATGCAGCAAGCATAACTCCTAAAGCTTCAACAATTAACAACACACAATGCATCCTCTTGCACATGATCTATATCGCCAAGTATCGCCCATCCCTTGCAATTAATCAATGCAACATGTGTTATTAGCCTCACCTTGCTTTCTTCCACTTCGGAGGTTTTCGCTATGCACAACATGTCCTCCCGTCTCGTGGTTGAAAAATGTCCAGAGAAAAAATAAACTAAAAATACCACATATCCATGCTTGTCGTTTCTCAAATGGTGTACCTGCTGACCTTTTTATGAAGCCGATTCTAAAGTTTATACACCAATAATACCTTCATTACCACTCTTACTAAAGTGCAAATCAGTCTCATGGAACAAAGACTACTGAATGGCGGGTTAAAGCGCTATTCAGACAAAGCATAAGAAAAAAAACCAATGCCGTGAATGCAACATCCCACAAAACTATAATGAAAAATACATATTTGGGATGCAGTGGCGACAATTAATAGGTGCTCTGTATAGGCTTTTAGCAGTTCGCGCACCAGTTTTTCAGACATTCGGGACAGTTCCCGACAACTTATGCACGAAATTGACAAGTGTTAATGGAAAATCCACTGATTATCAAATTTCATTTTTAAATTCCGCTAAAATGTGTCTAATTATTTTCTTCATAATATCAAGAACCATGCAATTCATAAAATTATAAAACCTAAAATCAAACACGAAATAATAGAGTTTTAAGAGAGCTCGGAATTTACTACGCGTAGAAAATTAGAAAAAACTCTCTGAAACAATAAAGGAAATAAATCAATAATGGCGCACCCACCCGGGTTCCTCCTGCTATTGCGAAAATATTATAATGGAAAACTCCTTGACCAATGCTTTATAGTAGAAACAGCCAGGCTGATGCATACTCTGACGGGTGCATGGCGTCCAAAAAAATCTTGCGTTTTGCCAAAACGAGCACCCCGGCTTTTTGTGCTTTCTTGGTTTTCGATCGACATTCTTTTGTGTCTTTTGTGTTTTATTGATTTTCCGTGCTTTCTTGATTTTTCTGACTTTCCATGCTTTTTTTTGTGCTTTCTTGACTTTCCATGCTTTTTTGATTTTCTGACTTTCTGTGCTTTCTTGATTTTCTTTTGTGCTTTTTTTATTTTCTGACTGTCTGTGCTTATGTTTTTTTGTGTTTTCTTGACTTTCCGTGCTTTTTTTTTGTGCTTTCTTGATTTTCCATATTTTCTTTATTTTCTGATTTTCCGTGCTTTCTTGATTTTCTGTTGTTTCGTTTTCTGGTTCAGATCAATGGTTGAAAGGGAGGAGGAATTGTCTAACGAGGCGGAGGAATTGTCTGGTTTTTGGTGCCGCCCGAAAAAACCTCCGGCTCTGGCCACCGGACAATTCCTCCGCCCTCAGCCACCCTACGCGAGCTCCGCCCACCTCCGCCACCGCGAGCTCCGCCACCTTCCGCATTAACTGCGTTTGACAGGAGGACCGACTTCCATCGTTGTCTGCCGCCGTGAGTTAATTCCCATTTCAATTCAAATTCCAGTTTTCCGTGGGCTGCTCCTGACCAATTCAACCTGGCACTCCGCAGCTCTCTCCCCTGCAGTTCACCAGGTCGCCAGAACACTCTGAAGACTCACAGAACGGGCTCGACTTGCGCCTGCAGCTCACTAGAACAACGGAAAAACTCACTCCGACACTCTGCAGCTCACAACCTGCACCAACTAGCCGAAAAACAAGCAAGTTCAACACGTCGAACCCATGAACGGTGCATCATTCATTATACATCTGCACGTTTAAATTTCCTATGTCAATCACAAATACCTGAAGTGGCAACACTACACTATAGTTTTCTATCTGATTCCGAAGGATGTTCTATATACAATTGCACATTTAATGGTTCACTGCTCATGGACTTAATAGGAGTTATCAATGGTGGCTGCGACCAATGTTTCGTATCTGTAGGTAACCAAAACTCCCCTTTATCACTGGGATCACCAGGAATTTGCTTGAAGTAGCTTAGTATTTCCCAATGAGCTTCAAGGCTTGCTATAGTGTTTATCGCTGCCACCAAACCTCATTTTAACAAGAATTCTCTTTAAATTCATAATATTATTCTAGTTCTGCCTGCGGCTTCATCTCCTCATCTTACTTTGAATATTTACCATTCTGCATAGAATAGTAACCCAAAAAATTGAGAAGCCTTTGTCTAAAATGTGAATACAAAACCCTACAAGAAAACGACAATCTTCAAAAAGCTTACCAGCTACAATTGAAGTTATATAAAACCTAAAAAATAGAAATATTCATATTATAGGCTATATTTAGTAGGCTAGATCCAATTACTGTTATGTTTTCACCCATAGTTTTGGTCACAAGATATCTAAATGTCTTTGAGAAACTTAGGTTCTGTTATAAACCGCTAACTGTTTAAAGAAAACCTTTCTCCCTTCACCCTTTATAGATATTTATATTTTACATCTTTATAAATTTATGGTTAGATGGTGAAAGGCCAATGAGGTTTGAACCTTATCACTGCGTTTTTTGTTGTTGGATTTTTTGCTCCTTACCTCTAGTTAGAGATCTCGTTGGATTTTCATCACTTCATCAAGCTGATTTTGCCTTCATGGAATAGTATATGATAGCATAGTAGATTGTTATGTTAATTTGAACATGCCCTCTTCATGATTTGTTGATATTCACTGAACGATGTTCTATCCTTTTATGCTTGTGATAAAGTGTTAACTGTCCTATTGCCCAAATCAACGTCGGTTGTTATCTTTTAGTTGTGCGTTCGGTGAAAGTGTTTATTTTGATCTTGTGTGCTCGTGTATATATGCGTGTTGATGTTCCTGGTCACATATAGTTTATGGTCTGCTAGGATAATGATGGTGTTGATTAATTTTCAAAATTTTAACGTGGATGCTCTTTTTTTTTTAGGTTGTTCTACAGTTCTGCTTCCAACCAGGATTGTCCATGCATTGAACCTCAATGTGGAAGACATAAATTGTCAGCCAAGCACACAATGTGGTATTTTTCCAAGCATGCAATTCTCATCCAAGCACACAATGTGGTCTTTTGCCAAGTACACAATGTTTATCTATACAAATATTTTTTGTTGTAAAACGCATCATGGAAGTGATGGTCATGGTTGAAGGCTTGTATTTTATCTAGTCCATGGTTTTCCGACTTCCAGTTGTACAGCAAGTGATAAAGCTATGATAGATTAGTTTACCTTTTGTATAGACATCATTACATGAAATGATGCTCTGGAAGCACAAGGGAAGTATTATTCAATACTGTGGCAGTTTCCACGGTCTTGAGGAAACAGTTCTAGCATTTTGTAATAAATTGAATATAATGAAATCCATTGCAGTGAATTTTTTGCTAGCAATCTATTATATTTCTAAACTTTTGATGTTCAGCTCCACTCCATTTGGTAATCAATAAAATACAAGTTTAGGAGTTCTTTGATGGAACCTCAGAAAAAGGCACTATTGTGAGTAATTTGCATCTGTCTAGAAATCAAATTGTTGAGACGATTGCAGGATTGGGATTCTGTAGATTCTGCTGCTCTCTGTTGTAGGTCTCACTATGTCATCTTGTCCTCTGAATCATTCCTCATAATGTCTAAAACCACTCACTCCGCATTCATACTGAAGCTTGTGCAGGAAGTTCTTGTCTAAGCTACATTTCTCAACATCAATTACCCCGACTTGAGCTCCATGGTTCTCTTGTCCCTCTTCAAAATCACCATGCTACAATCTAGCATCCAGTGTTTCTAACCACCTAATAAATTCTTCACCAATATTTCTCCCATCTTGTGCTCATTCTGCCATTCCTCCCTCAACTGAATTTGCAGGGCTTCAATAACGGATTTAGACACTATTGACTGTATACTCTATAGTGCAAGAGCCAAGGTTTAGTGGTAATAGATTTAATTCATTTTGGATGGGAATATTCAATAGATTCACCTCACTCAAGAAGTTAGAAAAAAAACTGGAATTTCACATAAAATTTTGACAAGAAAAGTCTTCTCTTTCAAGAGAGCTATGTTCTAAAATTGTGAGAAATATCGTGAGCCCACTGAATGACTTAGTAATTATGCACTCCGGTAACCTATGCCAGTGCCAGATAGCTAATAGCAGAAAAACACACGAAGAGAAAATCTGGAGAAAGTAAGCATGCTATTTAATTGAACAGTCACTGAACAAGAGACTTTCATTGTCTCTAAAGTTATGAACACGAACTCGAGCTATACTTTACAGTCTGTCACAGTAGCTAAAGTTGCAATTTATTTGTCAATTTTTAACTCTTGGCGTAATTACATTATGTAGTGCTATGGGAAAATGAGAAAATATTAGGTACCAGATTCAAAGGAAGTTAACTTGGTTTCAATAAGACCTTCATACTCCAAAATATAAAAAAGTAGATCTAGCAAGGATGGGTCTTGCAACATGCAACAGACGATTCCAATAACTTGTTTGACTATGTGCTGAAAAGGTCATCTTGTTTACTTTGGAGTTGAGAAACTAATGGACAATCTGTGTTGAAGATATTTATGTCCCGCATGTACATTTGTATCTTAAATATGGCTGAGATATCTTGGTAAAATCCTAAGGATTGCACCTCTGCAACCTATCCAATTTACTGCATGCCTGATTCTGTGTTTCTCAAAAATCTTCATCTTGATACTTGTGTCCAATTCAGTTACTATCACTTCTCACTACTCACCAATCCCATTGACTTTGAAAGTTATTAATTTGTTAACTTCATTTTGCCACCTTTTCTCATCTTTCTATCAGCTAAGCGTGCACATGACTCGAGTAGAATACTTATTATGACTTTCGAATATGAAATTCAGAAGATTTGTGCTAGGAACCATTTGTACTAGTCCTTACAGCAACCAAAAGCCTATTCTTTGGCTTATGATGCTCTCAAAGCATGAAATCGGAGAGTAAATATTCTATTGCCTATTATTTGAATTGAGTAATGGTTAACTAACCTTCCTGCAACTTGCATTTCCTCATATCTTTCAAGATTCAAAGCTCTGCTCAATCAATGTATAAGGAATGTATATCCAAGAAGTTTTGCTACAAGGGTATTCACAAATAGAATTTTACATGGGCATTGCAGAACATCATGAGATGTCATCACCATGGAGGTTCATACAATTTAGTGCTGCTGGAATTGCCCTAAAAGATGTTACTTGTGCATTTAACATGTATGATTTAAAATATTATATAAATCATATTGTTAGTACATTGATTAGTAATCAACTGTTTATAATGTTGATTACTAATCAATGTACTAACAATTCATCAACATTGTTTCGCATGTCAACAACACCATAAATATGGAAATGAAAGTTGTCAGAAAGGAAGACAAAGAGATACAGAATCAACAGCACAAACATGACACTGGAAAGAAAGGCATGTTTGAAAGCATAAAGGAGGCAAGAAGAAAACAAAAGATTGCAAGCTCAAAGGCTTACAAAGATCAAGGGGCATTAGAAAAATGCTAGCAGGAAAATACAGTTACATAACAAGAAACAAAGGTAACAATATAGGCATATAAATATTGACTCGAGAGTATGGTTTCTTGTGACATAATATGCATGCTATTTTCAAACCAATGAAAATAAAGGATAGAAATAAAAATAGACATTAAGTCATGCTGAATATCCCACAGGCTGTTATATGTGTACATTTCGCCTTAATTGAAATATGCCATTATTGTTGAATAGATTTCAAATCCTGGAGTCTATAAAAAAGGATTTGGGTGCTTCGCAACCATTCTAAGTCAATTTATGTATGGTTTTCATATCAACTGCTTCTGCCAGAGTGCCATTTTCAGCCTTATTCCACCAATCAAACAAGAAGTTGTCGACAGCCAACGGAACCAAGGTGAAAGCTTAATTCCATCTTCACCAGCATCTGCTTTCCTTATGAGCTCCTTCAACTGCTCTCTGCTTACGTACTTAACATCAGCAACCTCTTCTGGATTGGGATGCATGGCAACATCCCGAACAATGAAAACAAGGTAATCCACTGCAATAAAACACACAGATCAAAAAGAGCTATTTTATTTGACATTTTAAAACTGCTCTAAAACACATACAGTCATGGTAGAAACACGCAATATATAGAAATGCTGTTTACTCTGCAGAACCCAACACTTGATCCAAAAATTGAAAATCTGAAATCATAACGTACATTCATGCTCCCCCCACTTTCCATCAGAAGGAGCCTTATAAAGTATGCGACCAAGTGGCACAAACTGATTGACTGGAACATCTTCTGCAGCAATGCCTAGTTCATCATACAGCGTCCTTTGGGCTGCATTTCTGACCCCTAGACACCAATGACAAATATAAATTGCTTCAGTTGGGCACTGTAGATGGTAAAAAATGGAATCATAACAAAAATATTGATGCCCAACAACTAGAAGTGAAAACAAGGATTAGAAAATACCTAAACTGTTCTCCTCAATGAGCTCAGACTCCCTGTAGAGAGGATGGCTGCAGCAGGTATTTGTTCATACCAAAGGGAATGTCACCTTTGTTGCAGAACGTTGCTGGAAATAAATGGCCAGTGGTCTACCAGTAAGTAAGGTGGACGTTTCAAGTAGAATATCAAATGAAACATGCTTGCAGCACTACTTTATTTGAATCAATATGTGACTCAGTTTCATTTCTAACTAGGGAAAAACTCTGCACAACGTGAATATTTCCTCTCAAACTTTGAAGTGTAAAAACCCTTGCTTTACATAGAAAGATGAAACTGCAAGTCCTCTGTAGGTTCCAATTCACCATAGAATATGGATCATAACTGTTGCCTTACACCTAATACGTCTTTCCCACTTGAAAGAATGAGCTTTTTTTCAATGCTTGAGTGAACTTTTATTTACACTATCTAAAAGAGTCTAAACTTAGACATCTAGATTATAAACTTAGACATCTAGATTATAAACCTGGATCTAAATATTAAGAAGCCTATCCCAAATTTAATTGAGGAAAGTTCAATTAAGTGATTAGTGGGTGGCAAACCAGTAATCATAATATTTTTCCAGTAAAGTCAGATGACTTTTAGAACAACACGGTGCCATAGGTGGATGTTCCACTTTCAAGGAATTGAGATATAACAAGTACATATATCCAAAGACACCTTCCAGCAAAAATAAGCAGTTGACCCGTCAAAGATAGGAACTAAAACTGATAATTAATTGTGCAACAACAATTATCCCTTCAGACTGAACTGTAGATACAGCATTGAGAGAGCCATAACAACTGAATGGATCAAATTACAACTAGCTCAGGCACTATTCCCTTCCATGTTATGTGCATTTGTTTGATAAAAATAACATAATGTAAATTCATGTTATCTCTCCAAAATGCCCTTTTTGAAAATTCACTAAATCTCCTCCCTCTTTCTACAAGCTCCCTGTGGTAAAATCCCTTCGGTAGAGTTTAACATTCTGTTGGAGACCATTTGCACAATCATGTGCAAACACAAATTGTTCACGCTGTGCATGATTACAATAAAATATAAGTTCAAAATTAAAATACCAAAACTTGGACAGATCCATAGTAATGAAGAGAGATGAACCAAATTCAAGATCAAATTAACATAGTTGCAATTTGAGTCTAAAAAGTTTGTAAAGTTGCACACCCATTTGAAACATTATGAACAGTCCCATTTATTTTTTTTGCAAATGTCCCAAATATATCTCTAGTCATAGCGATCAATTTTCTCATACATTGGAGAACGAGGATTATAGTCATCAATGGCTAGTTCAAAATTTTGACACTTTCAGATTCGTAGAATGGCCGACTCATTTACCACCATCCCTTAAAACTGTTATGTAGGATATACAAAACTAGTCTGACCTTTAAAGGAACACAAATATTAATAAAAAGTGTTTTTCAATTAAAATTTGTCTTGGCCACCCAGCTGGTGAAGGACTTTGGAAGACTGCTCGCTTATCGCATTTTAATCAAGGGAGAAAAAAAAGGCTTCCTCCACATGAAACCCATCAACTGTTACATATTAGAATTTGTGAATATTCTGAAGAATCAAACATACAACTATTATCGATGAAATAACATACAGATACCCTTCGAAATCATATCGGAATATCAGACCTAAGAGTAGAATCATTAGATCTACTCATCCGAAATGGCTGAAACTTCAAGCAACTGAACTGGAAAGAGGAAGAGGACCTGGCTGAAAAGTTATTCCTTCAGCAATTATACTGGAAAATCACTTGGGATTCCATAGGCATTGGAACCATAATTCATGAAGTTATGGATGCACTAATTGAGTTTTCCTCTTCCTCGGAGTGGAATTTCCAGACTGCAGCCATGAGACTGCTACTGCTACATTTGGGCTGTCTAGACCTAACGGTCTTTTGTACCTGCAATAAATTGGACTTAATGGTGCTCTTGTGTACCTGTAACAAATTGAACTGATGCATCAGAACGTGGCCTCTGACATAAAAGCAATTAAGATCGCTCCATTACAGTCGTTGGATATTGCAATAGTTTTGCATTTGCATGATTGTTGCTTGCATTTTATAGGGCAGTATGGAGTTGTGTGGCTTGCACTGGTCAGATTGTTCATGTTTATTATTGTCATATCTATCATATTTATTAAAGGTAAGTTTTTGGCTACAAACTGTATTTTCAGGGAGGTTAGAATGATCTCTAAGCATCTGAAATAAGATGGTTTACTAGTTTGTAGTTTGTAATATTTAATGATTGCAATACAATCTTGCATGTGTAATAAGTTGTTAAGATATCGTTTTCTATGCAATCATTGCATGAATGAAGTACCTGTTGATGCCTCTCTGAAATAGTAATTAACTTTCTATGGCTTGGACTATCATTGAAACGGTTTTATCATTAATCATGCTTGTGGTGTTAATATTTATATCGCTTCAATCATGTTGGAAAAATTTGTGTTACCCATAATGCTTATGGTTTTTGTTCACCATTAGTTTCACTTTCTCACAAATAGTTTGAGAATGAACAACAAAATTAGTGTTGCCCTTGATTCTTCTTGCTTTGCTCTCTCTTAATTGTTTTTATTCCTTATTATGAGAAGAATGGTTGAAATATAAATAGAAACTATATATGATGCACTTTCTTAATCCTGTCATGAAACTTTTGGTATCTTGTAAAACATAAGATTTGATAACTGTCACATCGTATCAAAATTGTTAACAATATGGACAGCATTAGACAAATTGATTTTCAGGTTCCTAAAGATCGCAGAAAGGATTTGATTACTTTCAACAATACCTGAATTTTTTTATTTTGAATGGAAAATCTAATTTGACAATAACAAAGTCAGAATTATATTTTTGAAGTTCTTTAATAAACTTTTTGCATCTTGGTTAAACATTTACGATCTTCGAAACTATATGGCTTGGACATTTTTCGGAAAGGACCAGTTGTATCATTGAATGTAATCGCGTGCACTCTTTGGTGTTTGTGATGTGAGAGCTTATTTTATCACACAAACAAAGTGATGCTTATGAAGATGCCTCTAAGATCCTTATCGAAATTTTGAAAATTTAAGTTCTTTAAGCTCAGACATAATTTACAGCAATGTCAAAACACCAGAACTACCCTATATTTGTCCACATTTTATAAAATAATGCAAAGGATCTAAACGAATTTCTATTCTCGACAGAAAATGTAGAAGTTTGTTTCTTGTACATTAATCATCATTGAAGTGTCTTGAGGGTATGCTAACATTAATCATCATTGAAGTGTCTTGAGGGTATATCAATCAATCAGGGACATATGCTAACCTCTATGAAACTCAGACTAAAACTTCGTCATGGATGATTAATGAATAATAGAGTTTCTTCTTCATATTGAATCTATACTATTCTGTGCACTGTTGGCATTGGTGCATCATTTAAGATGCCCTCGTCTATTAAAACTGTACTAAAATTTGATCCTGACATTCGAACCTCCACACAAAACATGATCAATAAATGGTATCATGCATATGTTAACCAAACATGCTGCCCCATGTTGATTATTACGGGAATGTTAGTGGGGTGTTGAACAGCCAGGGAATCTTCATCCTCTTATTGCTTATCTATTAAATTCTTTGGTGAGGGGAGCCAAAATATTTATTCTGGCATAGGGACTTTTACCCCTTTCTTATTGTTCGCAGGAGAATTCATAAGATGAATAATATCATCAAACATTTGCACTGGAATATCTGCAATTAAAGGTTTGTCACCGCTGATAGCAGATCTCCCTTGAGGGAGGGTTTGAATTCCTCGTTAATCATTTTTCCTTTATGATGAATTGGAAATTAGTGAATTTGATGTTTTGGAGTACTGGAGAGAACATAATGGAAGACTCTGAAAAAGGACTTGTGATGCCAAACATGTCCTGCTTGATTTTCATTCAGTTAAAATAACCTGAAAGATTTTGCAGATATGAGCTGGTATCAGGGAGTTCGGAATAATAAGGCTAAAGCCTTTCAATGTGGGTATAAATTTCAAATAGGAAATTCGTATACCTTTTTCAAGTTAAAAATCAAAATTGAAGATAATCTGATGAAAAACTAGACTCTTTTGATTTTATAATTAGCTGCTTGCGTAATGGAACTTCCCTCCTTTATAAATTGCCTTTTCAGTGATTTATTGTTATTGAGAGCAATAATAAATGGTTCCTGAACAGGATATTGTGGAGAGAGTGGCAGTCATCTTTAGTGACAAAAATCAAATACCAATCGAGAAATTTGTTTTCAGATTGAAGGTGAATCAATCATATAAGTTGGATTTCCCGGAAAACGACCTTGAATATGCTTTAAGAGCTTTTCTTATCAAGTTGTCAGCCTCTGAGTCAATGCTTCAGCCACTTCCGGATGGTATGTATTTTGTTACTCCGATGGTTTGTATTTTGTTATATGCAAATTTAGGACTTGCCAGAATATACACAAACAAATATTAATGTGTAATTTGGCTCAATGAATGACCAGTGAAGATGACATTTTTATGTAACAGATTGCACATGGGAAATACTAGGCTACTTCAAGCAAATTCCTGGTGATGCCAGTGATAAAGGGCAGTTTTGGTTACCTACAGATATGAAACATTGGTCGCAGCCACCATTGATAACTCCTATTAAGTCCATGAGCAGTGAACCATTAAATGTGCAATTGTATATAGAACATCCTTCGGAATCAAATAGAAAACTATAGTGTAGTGTTGCCACTTTAGGAATTTGTGATCGACATAGGAAATTTAAACGTGTAGATGTATAATGAATGATGGGTGTTGATGAGTTT
>APFE031547392.1:0-27136 GCA_000404065.3 Pinus taeda
AAATATGTATAGATTATTTTGAGTTCTTTTGCCTTTGATCACTGTTTTACCTGTATCAAGATCACGAACAAGACATCCATTTGATCTGAATATCACCTCGGTTCTTTGATCACACATCTGACTGACACTTAGAAGATTATGTTTCAATCCATCAACATACAAAACATTTCCAGCCTTGACCTTTTCTTTTAACTGAACAGTACCTTTTCCTTTTATAGTTGCAGGAGTATCATTTCCAAAAGAAACTTTCTTTCCTTTTTTTAGAGCAGAATATGACTCAAGTTTTTCTTTATCACCTGTCATATGCTTCGAACATCCACTGTCAATGTACCATAGATTTTCCTGTCCCTCTGCATAAATTGCTATCCCACATCTTTCTGTTTGTGGTTCCTTTATTCTCCATGTTTTGGTGCTTGAGGCTTGTTCCTTTTTCTGCTGAAACCTGCTCCTGCATTCAGAATCTTCATGACCAAAGTTATTGCAAATAGAACATTCAACTTCATTTTCAAGGGCCGAAAAGTTGTTGTAGGTCCTTTTTGTAATGTTCATACTTCTTTGTTTTTGAGCTTCCCTTGTCATGATTGATTTATATGCAACACATTGAGCTGCTTTGTGACCAAAGTTATGGCAAGAAAAGCATTGTCCATTGAAGAAACTTCTGCGGTTATTGAATCTACGAGCCGATTGATTGTAATTTCTTTTGTCATCTATTCTTGAACCAAATTGAGAAGATTTTACCTGAGGCTGGTTGTAGCTTTTGTTCACCCTTAAAATGGATTGCCCCTGATAGTTTCTGTTTGTAATTCGTCCCTGCTTTACCTGATGGTCTTCATTGTGCTTTTGCTCATTTCTTCTTGCTGCCTCAAGATAACTTTTTGAGGTGGATGCTTGAGAAGTTTCTCCATTATAGCCCAAACCTGTCTTGTTTAGTGGAGACCGCTGCACATTGATAATCTCATCCAAAGTTTCAGATCCTTTGACAAACTTAAGATTAATAGCTTTTGTTTTCTCAATCTCTTTTCTAAGACCAACAATTCACCTTCTAATTTTTCAAGATGTCTTTCCTTTTCATCAATTTGAAATTGTAGAGTATCAATGATCATATTCTTCTCTTCTATACATCTCTTAAGTTTAGTAATTTCTTCATGAAAGTAATCCACATCTATAGCATCCATATAATCATCATCTTCAAATGCCATTAACAATTTATATTCATTACCTCGTTAATCTTCATCACTGTTTGATAGACCATCACTATCTTCATGAGTGTAGTAGCTTTTCTTACTTGCACTCTGTTTCTTGTTCCATCTAGCAGGTTCCTTTCCTTTATCCTTATAAGGACATTTTGCAGCATAATTACCTACTCTTCCACAAGCAAAGCATTTAAAAGGCAACTTACCTCTGAACCTTCCAGAACCCCTTTGAAGATTTCTGACAAAGTTTGATTCTTCTTCCTCTTCTTCTGGGACGTGGCTTGCTTCATAATAATCTCCTTTGCCTGATGCCTTGAAAGCAGCTTCTCTTCTATCTGATGGACCTCCCTTTCTCTTTTCATAAGCAGTTAGAATTCCTGCAGCTGAGGACTAGTAAAAATTGTAGATTTTCTTTTTCTTCTATTGCAGATACTTTAGATTCAAACTTGGGGGACAATGATCTTAGAACCTTTTCAACCACAATAGCCTCTTTTATTCTTCACCCAAATTTTTCATACAATTAACAACTTCATCTACCCGAAGAAAATAGTTAGCCACACTTTCATCATTATACATCTTGAGAGTCTCATACTGAATCCTGAGAGTTTGAAGTTTGGCACGCTTTACCTGTTCATCTCATTCATAGCTTGTGACAATTTTGTCCCATATCTCTTTTGCGGATTTATAGTGCATTACCTTCATGAATTCCGATTGGGATATACATCCTAATAGGGTACTGACTGCTTTTGCATTTGTTTCATACTTCTTTTTCTCGCCTGCATCTGTAGGAGTAGTTGAAGGAAAAGTATAGCCTGTTTCTACAATGTTCCAAACTTTTGTACCAAGAGATTGAAGATAGGCAGTAACCCTTACCTTCCAATAATTAAAGTTTGTCCCATCAAACACTGGTGGCCTGATTGATGCTTCTCTCTCGTAGTTGCTCATGATGAACGATCTACCTTCAAGCGATCAAGCTTCTCTGAAGGACCTGCTCTGATACCAATTGTTGACAATAATACTAAGAGGGGGGGTGAATCAGTATTATCTAATTCTTTTACCAAATCTTTCTTATTTATACTTTGAATTATTTTTGCATACCAATATCACAAATAATGAGCATGAATCCAGAAAAGCAAACAGTCACATCAAAGAACACCAGATATAAGGTGGAAACCCAATGTGGGTGAAAACCACCTGCTGCAATATGTCTCTATCTTCTTTCAAATTAGAAACTCCTTTTACAATGGTCTTGTATTGGGGCAGTCCTTTACCAGTACGCAGGCTGCAACCTGCAGAGAGCTACAACTCTCTCTCGTTTTCCAGTCTCTCCTGGAAGGGAGCTACAACCTCCTACTTCTTTTCAAGGACCACTTTTCATAAATTTTCAAACTGGATCCATATACATCAAATGATCATCAAGTACATGTAAATTATACAGTCAGCTGCAATAACCAGATCAACAATAACAGGACAGAACCCAGAACACCTTATCAACAGAAAAATTCAACCAACAGAAGATCTTAACACAGATACGCTGTTTTTCTTTTTACTGGCCTGCGTTGCTACGCACTTCACCTTCTGCCTCTCTGCGTATACCCGCAGAGCTCCTTCTGCTGAACAACGTGGCCACGCACTGCTCCTTTCACTGATCTGCGTACAGTACGCACCCAATGGCACTATCGCGCCACGTACTTCCCAGGAGATACGCACTCAAAAGAATAATCGCGCCGCGTACTTTTACAGCAGGTACGCACCCAAAAGAATAATCGAACCACGTGCTGCTACAGAGGGCACACACCTGAACCACTGTCGCCCTGCGTACCTACGCACTGATCGTTCGGCGCCTTTGCGTACCTACGCACAGAACCTTCGGTGCCTCTGCGTACCCACGCACTGAACCTTCGGCGCCTCTGCGTACCCACGCACTGAACCTTCGACACCTCTGCGTACCTTGGACTAGGGCTGAAATAACCTCAGATCCTCAGATCTGAACTTGTGCTTAAGAGATCACCCTTCGCAGATTTGCTTCTAACTTCTCCTTTATAGATCAATCTTTTAAAAACCGAGAACCCAATAAATCAGATCTTAAGATATTCAATCACTCAAAAGATGCTCAAGCCAAATGATCTCCTTAGCTTTATATAGGCAAGCTCATCCTTAAATCAAGGATCATGGGGCTCAATAATAATAATAATAAAATAAACAATACCATAGGCCAAAACCATGATAACACAATACCGACGGCTAAATACCATGAGGAACCCCACGTGTGGGTGCTTTACTGCCTTGGAATGTGTGCACTAAGGGTACGCACTTGATGAATGGGTTACCCGCGTATTGGGACGCGGTCCCTGCACAGTATACCTGCGGGTACGCACCTCCTGAGCTGTTCTCCTGCGTACTTATTTATTTTTATCAAAATGAGAGCCATGCCATGGGTGTTGCCATCAAGTACAACATCTGAAACATATAATCATACCAGAACCATAATGCCAACACGGGTATCCCCCTTGTTGTAGACCCGATTTTCGAGGCTTCAACATATTTGGCGCTAGAAGGAGGGCCTAAAACATGTTGTCTGTTGGAGTTTTTAATTTTTATTTTTAACATTGTATATAAATTACGATGGCTCCTCTTAAGCTTCCGATTTAGAGTTGTATCCATGTACATGCATCTTCCAACACTCCACCTGAAGTGGTAAGACTCTTGTCTCAGGTAAAATTCAATGGTAAGAGAAATTCTTCTACTTTTAATAATGCCCTTCAATTTATTGAAAATGTTTCAAATTCTAATTTTCAAGGAATTGATGAAGGCATTTTATGCATAATTTTTGCTCTCACATTTGTAGCAGAAGCTAGAAACTGGTGTAGAACCCTTCCAGTTGCCTCGATCCATAGCTGGGATCATATTGTCATGATTTTCATTTGTAAATTTGATTGCTATGATTATGATAAGGTATATGATGAGATTGAGTATCTACGAGAAGAAAATGAGTCTGTTAGAGATTTTAATATTCGATTCATTTGAATTGTTTAAAATTTGATGCTGAAAATGAACCCATAAATGAAGAATCACTAGATTGTGTTGATCATAATTATCCTCTGCCTCCTATTCCCGATCCATATGAAATTAGTCCAAGATTTGTTCAACTTCCCTCTAAGTTAAATGAGAAATCCAATTCGGATGTGGAAATAAGTAGTAATGAAGAGGTTTCACAAAGCTTAGAAGATATTTCTGATCAAATACAAGAAGATGAAAGCAACAATTTTGGAAGAAGGATCGACTTGGAATCTGAAAGCAACTTTGAGACAAATTCAGAAAATATGATCACAAATCAACAAATGCAAACAAGAATCAAGGTAAGAAATAGAATACAACCAGCTGTACAAATTTCTAAATCTTTCCATGATCAACAAATGCCAAGAGCGAAGCAGCAAAGCAATCTTCTTCCAAAAAACATGAGTACACAAAGGTATGATCTGAAACCCAAAATTTATGATGAATATAATGCACAAAAATTCTCAAATAGAGACATTTTTAAATGCATTATTTTAGATTCACACTTTTCTTTGTATCCTGATATTTTTAATGATGATAATTTCCCCCCTTCCGGTATTAACGATATGTCACGAAATACTGAGGTTGACTTAAATGAATCACCATTAAGTTTTTTTCAAGATAGAGAAGCAATTATGGACCATTCTTTTGCCATCAATAAACATGAAATGCTTGTTCCTTCTTGTTTGGATATACTGGATGAAATTGAATAAAAATCTAGAATTTCTTGTGAAGTCATTTATGATAATTACTTTGACATTGAAGATGTTGATTTATCTCAAGAAAATCATCTTAAACTTCAAGTAACATCCGAGAATGAGAGGTACTTTAATTTAGAAATAATTTCAACCAATCCTCATTCTAAAGCAGCAAATCATCTTCATGATTTCCCTATCCAATAAAGTATTCCAGTCTATGATTCATATCATACTCAAGATTTCACGCCTGTTCATAATCATAATTTCCTTTCTAATTCACAAGATGGAATTCGAAATTACTCAGATTCCATAATTTTGGCCAGTCCTTGTGAAAGATAAATCATTTCAAAACAATCCCAATTGTGTTATAACACTAGTTGTACAGATAGTGATTTCATTCTATTCTTTTTTCACCCTTTTTGTATAAAACCAGATTTATTTTCATATTTTAATTTTCAGACTTTTGATATATTACGCTGGCATACTGAGCACCTTACTAACAAACATTCAAGTGATGTATTGCCCTGTTGGAAAATTGAAGTTTTTCAAAAGAATGTAGAGCTATTTCAATTTCAATTTCAATCAATGTCAATGTTTTATCAAAAGGTTCTATCCTATCCAAGACAATATCAACAAAAGGATGTATTTTTAGAAATCTACCAGCAATTCAATTTAATTAATAATTGTCCATTTCATTTGAAAGATTTCCATCTATTCTTCATTGATCCATTTAAAGAAATATATTTGGAAACTTTTCTTTCATGGAAAATTGTGAAAAGATTAACCTCCACACATAACATTAATAATATGTTACACGCTGTTAAATCCAAAAATTCATATCTTCAATCTGGCCTGTCATCTCTTTCCTTGAATATTTATCAATCCTTAATAGAAATCCATCTAGAGTTCTATGATCCAATAGGTATTCAATTGGAAAGAAAATTTCATAAGGAGGAGATTTTAAACAAAATTCTAATAATAGTTGTACATTCTGATTTCACATTTAATGTTCTCAATTCAGCAAGAATTTTATTCCTAGTACTAATATTTGAACTGTATATATGTGCAGGAATAAAAATGAGAGAATGGTTACACTGGAAATATGACTATACCTAGTCAATTTCATGTAGATAGTTAGAATAGGAGTAGAATTAATTTAGTTAGTTTGTTATGTTGATAGTTTATTTTTAATAGTCTGCAAGTAAAAAATAAAGGAAGTAATTAGTCCTTTTCATATCATATAAATATCCAAGGGAATAATTAACTCACATTAGAAAATTTCTAAATCTTCCTTAAATATATCCTCCATAATAAAACCTGTTGTGAGTAGTTACACTAGTGATTTACGAATAAGATACCAATTCTCTTTCAGATTTTGATTTTTCGCTTGTATAAATAGAAAATGTTTTGGAAAATTGATCTTTATTATTGAAAGATACGGTTAAATACTCTAGCCTAGATATGATACTAGTTTCAACTTCATAAAGTTTGATGAAAACAACCTTTAATTAAGGAATTGTTTTATATCAGTGCAATGAAAGGTATCAATAACAAAATAAAGATTCTTTGTAGAACAACTATTTCCAAAAACTCTACTATTGTCGTCCAGAGCTATCTTAAGGAAACAATGACTTCCTCCCTACTAAGGAAATTACAACTTTTAGAGGAACAATCCAAAGATACACTTCATCTTGAAGAATGAGAGGTCTCATCATGAGACGGCTTATCATAATCACAGATATTATAACTTGCTGACTTTGTCAAATACTGCATACCACAACAGGGTAATGACTCAAGATTGTTAAATCAAAAGGCAAGGGGTCTCATCACGAGCCAACTTGTTCAGCAAAGTTATAAATCAAGTGAATGACTGTGTCACAAATTGGCTATCAAACCAAGACATTGTTCTTTAAGAGTAAAAGAAAATCAAAGCAATAAGTGTGGATGTGGATTCTTATTTGAGAGTTGTAGGTTGCTTTAAGTAGGATACAAGATCATTGCTAGGTAACAGGTAACCCTGTCGAGGCTATAAACACCTGCTGGCATCAGAGGCTCTACCTACGACAAATGAGCATATTTAAAACTGGTTTACATAGAAGACTTTGTTTTATCTTTACAGACCAAGTAATGACTGATATAAATACAAGGACTAGCTTGAGGGAGAAAATAATCAAATTTGAAAATAGTTGAAACAAAATGTCATTGACAGGTTAGAGCATAATGTACTTTATCTTTCCATAATAAAGTTTAACTTTCTGGAAAATTTCTGTTTTGGAAGTTTAGAAAATTCAATAGAAAGACAGAAATAACTGGTTCTTCCAAGTGAATTGCCAATTGTTGTAGCCAGCAACAACCCCCCTTCTCATTTAGCGTTATTCGGTCTATACTAAATGAATGGGGACCCTTAGTTAAAAAATCCAAGAAAAAAACAAAGTAGTGCTTAAATTTCCTTTCCGCAAATAAAGTTACTATCATAAGCTTAGGAAACCCCTTGGAGAATCTTAAAATCTAAGTTTATGGTAAGGTAAAGATCTTTAGGAAAATCACATCGCAAAAAGATAGCGGGATGCCACCCTACAAGCACACTTCCAATATTTGCGAAATCACGATATGCGATAATGAACAAATATCGCATCACATTCAGCATAACTTACATGAAATACTTCAAAATTCGCCGATATGCGATGACGATGATCGCAAGATCGCTTATTGCAGGAAACAGGTTAACGAAGTTTATCATACATAACATTCCTGCGATCTGCGATATTGCAATGTTGCGATCGGAGATGTTGTGATTTTCGATGTTGTGATATGCGATGTTCCAAAGCAAATCGCAAAATCGCTCCATCACAGATCTTTCATGTGCGCCATTCAAGAAAAGTATTTTCCATAAGTTGACACATGGTTATGCGCTTTAAATTCTAATAAAGGAGTTAGTTGTTAGTTATTAATGGAATATGGGTGCGTGCTTTTCAAAGGATCATTTCACGTAAGGTGGTATATTTGGTATGTCTGGGATATTTAAAACTTTCCCATCACCCTTCCTTGTCATTCAATTTTACTTCACTTGTGAATTGCAGGAACGAAGAACAAAGGCCAACACAAAGAAATACGCAGGATAAAATGGGAAAGAAAAGCAAAGCTCCAAGCTCCAAGGAAAAAGAAATGGCGCCCTTGTATACAAATACGGCCTGTAATAGAGACGCGGGAATTACTATGTGGGAATGCATGTATAACCTGCTTGAAGAAGAAAATCCTAGAGTAATGGAATTTACTGCTACCGCAGGCTCAAATAGTTCTTCTGAAGCATCCCTTATAGAGCTAGCTTGCTCATTCTTGCACCGGATAGCAGCACAACCCAAAATTCTCCCATACACAAACATGGTCAAGTGGATACTGGATAGTGCCGATATCAGAAATAGACAGTTCAAAACTCAGGGACAAGGACTCATCGGTTCATTCGTTGCGCAAGATTTAAAGCTCATGTATCATCTACCGAAGCCACACACAACTTATAACAAGCAGTTTATCGAGAAATTTGTAAAAGAAAATTAGGACCTGGAAGAAACCACCAAAGACTGGTCTAGGAGGGATGAACTGCTGAAGAAAGATAAACAAGGTATGTACAGTCATGGTTCCCTTACCTCCCCATATTACTTTTCTATTGCCAGGCTCTGTAGAATATTTGGAATGCCAGATATCAACAAATTTACATCTGAATGGCTACCATTATTGGATGCTGCCACGAATGCCACTATTGTAGATTGGGCCAAAATTTTGTCTGATAACCTAGTCACGGGCATTGTAAGTTACCGGTTCCAAAGAACTGTGGCTCAGAGAATTTATCCTCCTTTTTACCTATCTGCATATGTAATGCATGCAATATGTTATGTGTCTAAATTTCCTGTGATGGGTTGGAAGTGGACAACTCAAGACCCCTTACCCATCCATCCCTATCATAAAGAGTTATGGGACTCTCAATTCATTCCAAACTTCTACTAGATTTGTCATGGAATTATGCTACCCTTGTAGAGAATTTGTATGATAAAGACCCTCCGAGATGCTCTCCTGAAGCAGAAGTAGACATCCTCCCTGTCGCAAGATGGTTCGGGGAGGAATTGTTTACTCAGGGTATTTGGAAGTACTGCTCCCCCTCATGTCCTACCCTTGTATATCCCTGATAAACTCTTGGCTCGAGAGATTGCATATCAAACCTGTGGAGAAGGTGGTCTGACTAAAGATTTGAAAGACAAAGAGAAGGCTATATGGCCACAGTTTCCTGTGTCATGTGGGACCTTTTCGCTATTCGATGTGGGCCATGCATTCACAGAAGTAAAGAATATGACGTGTTTACAGTTATTCAAATTTTCAGCAAGACCATTTGATCCTAATGAGGTTGCCTAAAATTTCACCATTGCAGTCAAGATAAAGGTGTTCGCTAGGGAAACAGATGTATTCGATGATATATTCCAACAGAAAAGCACGCTTGAAGAAATTCTGCAGGCAGTCCAACTGCAATTCTCTCCAGAAGAATTCCAAAGGTTCAAAATATATAGGGAAAGAAGGTTAGCCAGTATTCCTTTAGAGAAACTACACTTAAAACCCTCAAAAGAACCAACTCCAAGTGTTAGTCTTAGTGGGAGTTCAAGCACTAATGGGTCTAAATCCAAGTATGAAAAAGAAATGTCTGAACATTCTAAAAGATCCAGAAAGGAATAGGATAAGAGCGAAGGGTCAGTAAAGGATACTGCCCAGTCAATGGAACTTCCACATCAATAGGTTATTGCCTCCCCGCAAAGAGATCCTCCCCCTCTCGTCATTCAAGCACCTCCAGTCATAACCAAACTAGACAAAGAATGGGAAACCTTCAATAACTTGATCAATCTTGAAGGGAAAACCATAAAAACACCTGTGAGAAACACACAGGTAACAAAAGAAGTAGTCACAAGCACAGTCAGCAATGTCCCAGATATGGAGCATATTCCTATTGCCCCATCTTCTGAGCTTATGCTGAAAATAGAAGAAATTCCTCCTCTTGATATATTTTATAGCCCACAACACAAAGCAGTAGTAAGAAGATAGAGGAAGAAGAGGAAATTGGAAAACACGCTCTTTCAAGACGCAAAACGATTAGACGTCCTGTGGCAAGATCCAACTAACAATCCCACTGAGAATCTCACCAAACTATCTCAGATCGTAGGAGCATATGCCTCTGCAACTATTGATAAAGCATCTGAGGTACAATAGTTGCTAAAAGAAAAGGAAGATTTGATACAAGTCTTGCAACAATAATTGCAGCAAGCTAATGCTAATAATGAAGCACAAAAACAGCTTGAAAGGTTACAACAAGACTTCCAACAAATGCAGATAGGATATCAGAAAAGTTTGGATGAGAAAGGAAAGCAGTTACAGGATCTACAAGAGATGCACAAGGACGATCCTAAACTTACAGAGTTTATCACAGAATCCATTTCCTTGAATGAACAATTACTACAACAGCAGGAAATGTTGGGCCAAAAAATATCGCAGTGGAACTATTATTGTGAAATAAGTGATAAAACCACTCATCAAGTTGTAGAATTACGAAGTGACTATGATTCAATTGATAAATGGGTGACTGCATATTTGGCTTGGCAAGAAACAGACGAGGGAAAAAGAGCAGGTGCACCAAGGATAAATGAAGACCACAAAGACATGCTTTTTAACAAATGGGACGACCAAATCAGGGAGGCAGAACAAGCAGCAGAAGGAGCAGCCACGATAGCAAGTAGTATTATTGATTGTGTAAATGAAAACTTGCACAAGGCAAATCTGATCGTAGAGACCACTCCAGGATATTTGCCTAACGCACAGAAAATACAAACAGATTGGAAGCAGAAAGCTCAAGAAAAGACAAAAGCAATCCAAGGGTTAACCAAGTTGAACTGGGATTATTATTGGGCATACTTGGTAAAGCCACATAGCCAATTGATGACTCTTAAGTGTATCATCAATTCGGCTGAGAAAATGGTGCCAGTGCTTGATGATTCTATTTTCTCAGCTCAGCTAAAGTCGGAGGTCATCCAACCGACTCTTCTCCAACAGATGCTACATACGTGCGATTTCAAAGACCAGATATAGAATTAGTTTTAATTTTTCTTCAACTTTAGTTTCAATTTTGTTTTATTTGCCTAGAAAAAGGACGGTCATTTAAACCGCATCCTGAATTTAATTTCTGTAAATAAGTTATTTAGTTAGTAGTATTTAAACCCTTCTCATGCATTTAGAGAAGGGTCCAAAAATGTATCAAAAACTTGTCCTCAGAACATGCAGTTTTGCACCCTCAGAGGAGGTTTTGGTGAATGAATGGAACAGGGTTTATTTGATATTTGCATTTGATATCTGCTACTGATGTTGCACTTTTGTACTCTTAGTGGATGTTAAATCAAGGAGAGATAAATCAATTGTCGCTTGAAGCTCATGAGTAGGACTAGTTATAAATGTTACTTTTATCTCTTAACCATTTCTGCTTATGCATTAAAGTGATATTCAGTTTTCAGTTATTTATATATTACAGCATGGATGTCTGAGTTATCATTTGGTAGTTTTGTACGATGATAGCTATTTGTTTATGTTTAGTGTATGAATAGCTCATTTATGCGATAAGTTTTCACAACTCTTTCGTCTAACTTCTTATACGAAGTAGTTCATCCTTATTGAATTCCTTTCTTTTAATAGCTGAATGATATTTATTACCAGTTATTGTTTGAAATCCTTTTAGATCGCATAGAAGAAAGATCAAACCTCGGGTTAGCATAATTTTCGATGTTTTTCTATTTATTAGAATACAATAGCATAGTATTAGATTAGAATTAGGATAGAAGTATTCCATTTAGAACAGAAATACCCATCTTTCTCTCACACACACACTGAATTGGGAAACTGGTCCCATATCCCTAGTCGGACCCGCTATACCAAACGGATAAGGAGCTGCCAACCAAGGTCCGGACCGGGCGGGTATCCCCCTTGTTGTTGACCCGATTTTCGGTGCCTTCAACAGAAGGAAATGTTGGAAATAGTACATGCACTTAAGAAATGGCAACCCTACCTAATGGGAAGACACTTCAAGGTAAAAACAGATCATGATAGCCTTAAATACTTTTTAGAACAAATATTATCCTCTATAGAACAACAAAAATGGGTCACAAAGATGTTGGGTTATGACTTTGAAATCATATACAAAAAAAAGAAGCAAAATGTTGTGGCAGATGCACTCTCAAGAAAGGATCAGGATGTGGAAGCATTGTTGTGCGCCATTTCTATTATCCAACCAGAATGGATAAATGAAGCAAGGGAGGAATGGAAGAATTATGAATAAGTGTGGGAACTTATTTGAAAGTTACAACAAGATTCCAGTACATCTGATACATTTAACTAGAAAAATGATTTTTTATGGTACAAATATCGCTTATACCTTTGTAAGAATTCCCAACTCAAACAAAAGGTTCTTCTGGAATTGCACGCTTCTCCTTTAGGAGGGTACTCAGGATTTTTAAAATCTTACCACGGGGTTAAGAAGGAATTTTTTTGGGATGGCCTTAAATCGAATATTCAAAAGTTTGCGGCAGAATGTTTGGTGTGCCAACAAAATAAAGCTGAAACAATTAAGACACTAGGTCTATTACAACCTTTATCCATTCCAAGCCAATGTTGGGAGGAGGTTTCAATGGATTTTATCACAGGTTTACCCAAGTCTGAGGGAAATACTGTCATCATGGTGGTAGTTGATAGGCTTACAAAGTATGGACACTTTTGTGCATTATCACATCCATTTAAAGCCAGTACAATTTCTACGACATTTATGGAAACAATTCAAAAGCTACTTGGAAACCCAAAGATTATTGTAAGCGACAGAGATCCCATTTTTACAAGAAATATTTGGACATAATTATTTTCTTGTCTTGGTACTCAGTTATCTCATAGATCATCTTATCATTCGCAATCTGATGGGCAAACGGAGATAGTAAACAAATGTTTGGAAGGATATCTTCGTTTCTTTGTATATGATAAATAGACACAATGGGTCAATTGGTTGCCTCTGGCTGAATGGTGGTATAACACTTCCTTCCATACTGCAACAAAAATGACCCCATTTATGGCACTTTATGGATATTAGCCACCATCCATCACTTCATATTTAAGAGAAATTCTTAGGTTCAAGCAGTGGAACATCACATCGAGCATCAACAACAAGTTCTCCAACTCTTAAAGGATAACCTCGTGTTGGTGCAGAATAGAATGAAACAATAGGCAGATCAACATCATAGTGAAAGAAGTTTTGATGTAGGTGATTGGCTATTCCTACGGCTACAACCATATAAAAAAATGTCCCTCAAGCAAGCTATGAAGGATAACAAATTGTCACCAAAGTATTATGGTCTGTACAAGGTGTTGCAAAAGATTGGTACTATGGAATACAAATTGGAGCTTCCTGCAGCTTCTCGAGTGCACCTAGTTTTCCATGTTTCATGTTTAAAGAAGGTTATAGGTGACAATCTCCCAGTTCAAACAATATTTCCAGAACCTGACGAGGAAGGAAAAATTATATTGGAACCGGAAGCAGTCATAGAAACAAGAACTCGATAACTACGAAATCGGTCCATTTCAAAGTATCTCATCAAGTGGAAGAACTTATCCGCTGAAGATTCCACATGGGAGGATGAGAATTTTATACAAAAGCATCCAAAACTACTCAAGTGTTGAGGACAACACTTTTTTGAAGGAGAGGGGCATGTTAGGTCCCTATAATACTAGTGATGCCCCCATTAATATTGTAGTTGTATCCCTTATTAATATTATTGTGCCCCTATTGTCCCCATATTGTTATTACTGTGCCCCATTGAATCTCTCTATTGTTATTTTTGTGCCTTTATATTATTATTGTTAGGTCAGCTTGGTTATATTGTGACCCCTTAGACTGCTATATATAGAAAGGAGGTTTTGTCATTTGAATCATCAAAGAATTATTCATTCGTGTAATGTAAAGGAGGTTTCCCCCTCAAAGAGGTTGAATTCTAACGCGTTCAAATATCTTTTCTATCTTTTTGTGAGTTGGTTGCATAACAATTTGCCTAAGTATGATCAGTATGATGATAATTATATTCTTCAAACTCAAGCTAGCTTTACAGAGAAATCAGAAACTAGTTTGGAGGATGAGGAAATTTAGTTTCAACAAATTAAATATAGTGATTAGCTTATACATATTAGATATGAGAATGAGAAAGGAAGTGCATAAAATTTGGAAATAAGTGAAGGTCCTTTACCTCTTTGTTTAGCTTCATTTCAATTCATCAAAGAAAATTTTACAACAATAAAAAATCAGCAGTGTTTAGGTACTGATATTGACAACAAAGAAGACAATGAAAATCTTAATCAGGATTCTTCGGTTTCACAATTACAGTTATCAAATTTCATTGAAACACTTGATCAAATGACACAGGAAAGTTATATACCACTATGTTTTGAATCATTTCAATTTTTAAAGGAAATTTGGTATAAAAGCTCTAAAGAAAAGGATGAGAATCTTCTAGAAATATGTGAAGTTCCATTCAAACCTATGAGAAATAAGTTGCAGAAATCCTTCCAAATCTCTTATGATCCAATAGCTGATATGTTGGATAATGAATGCAATCAGAATTTTTCTTCATTAACTAACTATGAGATTCAGGATCAAGATGATAAAGGTTTCATTAGTTAAACATTTCAATCAATAAAAGTATCATCACAAATCTTGTCTAAAAATCTGCAAGGGGATAAAGATAAAAATGACATTTCAATTTCATGGCGTAGAGGCCATCAAGAACAAATGTACAGTTTCCTAAATCAGTTGAAAAATAGTGTATATATTTTGGAATATCCTTTTGCACAGTTTTTGGAGTCAACAAAGGAGATCAAGTATTTCCTTATCTTCTCATTTGTTGACAAGGTTATATTGGGCTGTAGAACTTCACTTTTAGTCACAAACAAGCACAAGTGGCAAAATCTACCAATGTGTATGATGCTTGAATGGTTGCATTGGCTGTTTCACTTTACCTAACCAGCAGTTGGACAACTCATTAGAGTAAGTAGGTAGGATTTTAGTTTGATTAAATTTAGTTTTTCAGTAGCAAGTTTATTTCAGATCATATTTCAGTACAACATGTGTCAGATTTTAGTTTGCAGAAAAGGTTAAGATTTCAGTTAAAGATTTTTAGTCAGAAAGATTATATAACAAAGCATGTGTAAGCTTGGGATCGGCCCAATGGGTCATGCCACTAGTCGACGATGTTCTTGACATCTCACAAGGAGATGCCATCCCCAAATGGAGCCATTGTTAGGTTCCTATAGTAATAGGATTCATAATTTTGAATTGGATATGATTAGTCTTGTAATATTTTACATACTTTTTCTTTCTGAAAAATGTTTCCATATTAAAAAATTAAAAAATGTAAAGAGGGTATGTCCTAAAAGAATAATCAAAGGACAAAATAAAAAACAAAAGATAAAAAAAGTGAAAAATATGAACTCCAAACAAAAAACAGATCATGAAAGTGTGCAAATTCAAGTGCCACTACTTTTTACTTCACTCTGCAAAATAATGGTTATGTGCAGCTTGTCATAAATTTCATAGCCCATGACAGTCAAATAGCTTAATCTTGACTAGTTCATGCTTTAAATTTCATGTTTATAGATAGAGAATAAAGATTTGTCCAAACTGTTTAATCTTAGCAGATCAGTAGTTATGTAGAGAAATAAAATGTGCTCATAAGCTTAATCTGAGCCATTGGAAGATATAAGGTTAGAATTACATAGTTTGCTTTTCAAAAGAAAAAGAAGAGAAAGGGTGTGCTAGTTTAAATGCACCCAATAAAGTGAAGAAAAAATGTTAGGGTAAGTAAAGGGTAGGTACAAGAAAGGTTGCAGAAGTACAAGGTTGTTAAAGCATAAGCACATTCATCATGCTTAATTCTATGTTTTAGTATGCAGGAGCAGTTATGAAAGTGAAAGGATGTTCACAAGCTGATTTAATTATCTTCCCCTCATTTCATTTCCCCCCACATACTTATTTACTAATTTCCCCATTTTCCCCTCATTTCTTATAAAAGTACCCTTTTCCCTTCATTTTGACACCTACCCCTTGGTTTCACACAATTCCCTAGTAAATTACCCTCCAAAGGTCATCCCCCTACCCAAAACCCCTTTTCCCTAGTCTAAAATTCATTTCCCATCGAAAAATCACTTTCCCCCTTATTAATTTCCCTAAAAACCCATAAAAACCTGTTATCCTAAGTTTTATTCCCCCTTCACATTATTTAATTAATTCCCCCAATTTGCATTTTCCCCAAAAAGCCCTTTTAACCCACCACCCTTGGTGCGGTTAAGAAAACCCCGCCACTTTTAACCCATGGTCCCACCCTTATTAACCCACTGCTTATAATAAAAACACCCCTCCTTTTACTAAGTTTGAAATAACATTTATCCTTGGAAAAGTTTAAAAAACGGCCCCTTTACTAATTTCCACTTCATTCATTAATACCCCCAAAATACACATATCCTAAATATAAATGCTTAAATTTTATGTCGGGCTCCAGTGTGAAAATACCCATTCTTGATATTAATTTTACATTAGAAACTTAGTGTATTTTTTACAATCCCACTCATATACTAATATTAACATTTAACTCTAATTATTTTATTCCCCTTGTACATGTATCCCGTATTAAAATAATTCACACGTATATATTAATCCCAAACCCATATAATACAAACCTGCATATAGTAAACTATATTAATATATGTCCTGACCCCACCTCCATTATATCAAACTACTCTTCCATACCCAACCCCACATCAAGGTTAACACCCCACAATGTTCATCGTGCCATAGTCGTTAGATCTTTCACCCCCAAATTTGATGGCGCACATCCATATTGTGCTCATCCCCTCTTCGACCTTTACCTGCCCGAGAGCATGTGAGGTTTGTGGTTTTGCTCGGGCACTTTTTGGCTACGTGGCAGCACCAGGCAAACTCACATGCTCTTAGGGGAACACTGCCTAACTGCAAAAAGCAGTGTGATGGCCCCTGAAACTACCTCCTTGCCAAAAGTTCGAACCACTCACTATTCATTTATGAAATTCCGTGCCAAATTCTAACCATTTCTAGTTAAAAGGACGAAGACGCTCATTTTGACTCTTTTCGCTCATTCACTCTGTGAAATATTCCTAAGCCATTTCCAATCAAATTGAACCTCCGCTGCCAGAACTCATTCCACTGTTCCTCCCAATTCAATATAGCCTTCGATCACCTCCACGCAGACTTGGATTTTATTAATGAAATGTTTTGTTTTGCAGGTTATTAGTAGAAGGAGAATTTTGATGCGTGCTCAGCTTTAAAGTCCCAGCGTTTGGAAGAGTTATTGAAACTCAAGCAGTTGGCCAAGTTTATTAATCTTGCCAGGCGCTCGGCTCCAGACTCTGGTTTATTGTTTAACCCTCATTCGAGCAGTCGGGTCTCATCAAACCAAGTTTCCTTCCTCAGGTCTTGGGTTTTAAGCATTGATCCGGATCCGCCCTCCTCTTGTTTTGAAGAGTCAAGGAACCTTGGGGAAGTGGGGTTATCGTCCAGATCTCCCTGTGTTGAAGGTGGCAATGAAACCAGTCCGTGTGTGAATCTGGTCTTCTCTCCAACCTCGACCAGCGCTGGTTCTGGTTCTCAACCGTGCAGTATCACCTCTCAATCAGTTGCATTGGCTGCGGATCTCTCAGTGCTTGATCAGAATGGTGGTTCCCCGTGCAGTGAGAATCGGGATGCATCTCTGCTGATAGAACGCGGTGATGGGCTGGCAGTCGTTGATGCAGAGATCCCTACGATTATGAGCAGCGAAGGTTCAAGTGAACGTGTATCCGTTAATGAGTCGGTGGGTCTGTTCCTTAATGAGCTAGCCAGGTGTTTTGGCGGTCATTTCAATAGAAATTGTGGCGAGATTTATGATAGGGGCCATCGAAATTACCTCTGTTTGGGTGACTATGATCGGAGCGAATCGAATTATGGTAATAAGTTGGTAAGTTAGACTTAAGGCCCACCGTTAATGATGCTAAGGCCGATAATAAGGGTATTAGGTATTATGATAAGGAGAGTAATAATAGAGATTATGCCAATAATATTAATGATAGATATTTTAATAATGTAAGTAACTTTGATAATAGGGTAACTAGAAATTGTGATAATATTCTAAATAGTGATAAGGATAATAATTTTATTAATATTCTAGTGAATAGCAATAATTATAATTATGAGGGAGCAGTCAGGGATAGTAATATTAATAAAATTAGTAAGAATAAGTGTAGTTTTGGAGGAGTTTTGGGTCTTCACTCTCAGGACAATAAAGTGATTAATTTGTCCAGTTTTTCCTTCCCCCCTGGTGTTTTCAGTCTCTTAGGAAGGGGTCTTAATTTTACCTTATCGCCTAGAAAAATTCCTACTGAAGACATCATTTGCGATGTGGAATTTGGCATAAGGAACCTTCCTGGTAAGACTAAAGACACGATTAGGCAAGATTGTGCCGTGGCCCTGAGGAGAGCTAAACCTCCCCAGAGTAATATCATCAGGGCTGAGTTTGAGGCTCTGAAGGCCTTAAACCAGAATCATGATGTCGTGGTCTTAAAAGCGGATAAAGGAGGAGCTGCCGTCATCCTGGACAGGAAGGATTACAGGAATAAGATGCTTGATCATCTCTGCAATAGTGGAAGCTATAAAAAACTTTCTAAAAATCCTCTGAAAAGGGTTTCTAGAGTGGTCGCTCTTGCGATCAAGTCCTGTAATTCCACTAGTCCTCTGTCCCAAAAACTCATTGAGGGCAACCCCATTACACCTAGGATCTATGGCCTTCCAAAGGTCCACAAGGAAGGGGTTCCCCCGAGGCCCATTGTTAATACCATAGGTGGTCCGACTTACCTCCTTGCCAAATTCCTCGTAGTGAAGCTGAGACCCTTGTTTGGTCACACAGAGTCTTTCGTTAAAGACTCTGCTTCATTTATTGGTGATCTTAAGAGGGTTAAGCTTGAACCATAGGATATTCTAGTAAGTTTCGACGTGGTCTCCCTATACACTTGTATTCCCATCAATGAGGCCATGGAGGTTATTAACAAGCTTACTGACCCTGAGACTGCTCGGTTGGTTGAGTTGTGCCTTACTTCCACCTTTTTCAGCTTCGAAGGAGAGTTCTATGAGAAAACTTTCGGAGTTTCCATGGGCTCCCCCTTGTTCCCTGTTGTTGCAAATCTCTTTATGGAGGATTTTGAGTCCAAGGCTTTGGCCTCCTCTTGTCTCTTACCGAAGCTATGGAAAAGATTCGTGGATGACACAGGTGTTGTTTGGTCTCATGGTCCTGATGAGTTGGATCTTTTCTTCAGTCATCTCAATAACTAGTCCTCTGCCATTAAATTCACTATGGAAAAGGAAGTCGATGGTTGTCTTCCGTTCCTGGATGTTCTCATCTCGAAGAATGAGGATGGTTCCTTCTCTCACCAGGTTTTTCGAAAGAAAACGCATACTGATCAATATCTACATGCTTCCTCCCATCATTTCCCCGCTCAGAAGTTAGGGGTTCTTAGCACGCTTGCTACCCGTGCTGTGAGAATATCTGATGAAAAGAGCTTGGAAAAGGAGAAGGCTCATCTCCTAGATGTCTTTGTGAAAAATGGTTACAGTAGACACCTAGGACATAAATCCTTTCTCAAGGCCCATAAAGAGCCTTCAATCCATAAGGATCCTAAAGACCGTGTCACAGGGGTTCACCTGCCTTACATCCAAGGAACCACTGACAATATTACCAGGATAGTAAAGAAGCATAAGGTTCCCGCAACCTTTAGGCTTCTTAATGCCATCTGTGGCGCCCTCAGGTCTGTGAAAGATCCTATCGATCCTAAAGACATGAAGGGCGTCAATGTCATTCCCTGTTCCTGTGGGACACCATACATTGGTGAGACCGGTCGCTCTATCAATCAAAGGATTAACGAGCACTCGACGGACTTAAGGCATGGAAGGGCCAAGTCCTCGGCCCTTGTAGAACATGCCAAGAAGACTAGACATCATGTATGTATTGAAGAGGCTCTCGTCATTGCAAAGGTTGCGAAGTTTCACCATCGGAAGTTTAGAGAGGCCCTGGAAATTGAAAAAAGGCCTAGTAATCTTAATAGGGATGACAGCTGGAAGATTAGCAGTTACTGGATCCCAGCCATGTCTTCCTAGCCTCCTCATTGGTTTCATGATCCTCCCCTTTTCCAGTGGGTTTTTAATTTTAAGTCTCTTGAAAGCGGAATTTTCCAGGTGTTGGAGTATAGCGTAAGCTTTTTTGTGCTAGCATTAGGAGCCTTAAATTTATATAGTATTAAGGTCTTTGATTTCTTTACATTATGATAGTAGGGTATAGTTTGATTAGTATAATTAAAATTCGAATTAGAGTTTCTTTGTTTTAATACAGTTCTAGATTGTTTTTAATTTTTTTTTAATAAGAACATTTTTTCTAATAAGTAATACGCATCCTAAATACTAATTAGCTAAATATAAAAATTTTCACATATGGTATTAAGGAAAATATATATGAATAAATTCGATTAAGGAATGGAAATTAAATAAATATAGTAAATTAGGCTCAAGATTAAAATAATAATGGGTATATAATAAGGAGATTACCATTAGATTGTAGTATTCAAATAAATGATATTTAGTAATAATGTTATATAAGGGTAATGGTAAATACATATATTTACATTAATACAAGTCCAAAATACTAATTAGCTAAATATGATAGGAAAATTTTCACATATGGTATTAAGGAAAATATATATGAATAAATTAGATTAAGGAATGGAAATTAAATAAATATAGTGAATTAGGCTCAAGATTAAAATATTAATAGGTATATAATAAGGGGATTACCGTTAGATTGTAGTATTCAAATAAATATTATTTAGTAATAATGTTATATAAGGGTAATGGTAAATAAATATATTTACATTAATAGTGGAAATAAATAATATTATATTTATATTTATATTATTTATAATAGTATAAATAATAAATTAGTTAAATGGGTAGATAAGAGAAATATTAACATTTTATATATTGGTACACATTGATATTAGTAATAATATTGAGAATGTTAAAAAAAGTTTTTAAGGTAAGTACATATTAAAGAATAAATAAATAGATTAATAAAATAAAAAGTTCAAGTTTTTTAAAAGAATATTTACCATGTTATTCTATTAAGTAATACTCATCCTAATAGAATATTAATAATATATTAGGTAGATAGGATTAATAAATGTTTGCATAGGTTATTAAGAAATATATGCTAATAAATATATTAATAAGATAATATTAAGTTCTAAATTTAAAAATAATAGGTATATTACCATTGGATTTTTAAATAGATAATATTTATTATTAGGGGTAATGGTATTAATATTGTAATGATAATATTTACGTTAATAGCGGAGATATTTAATATTATATTTTATTTGAGTTAACGGGAGATAATGGAATTATTTACCATTTTGTTTTCTCATCCCAATTTATGGGTAAATATCGATATTATTAATAATGATTTTTGAGGTAAATATATATTATAATAAATAAATGCATTTATAGTAATTATATTAGGTTCTTGATTTGGAATTATTTATTATTTATATTAATATTATATAATCATATTTATAGTAATAAACATATACATAATAATGAATAAATAGATAAATATAATAAAAATAAATTTAGGTCCCTCCCCCTGGGGCCTGGTCAAACCTAGCTGTTTGAGGTCCGGATAACCGTTACCCTGTCATTTTAGCTGTTGGAATGGCCTGCTGTCCCTATTTATTGCATCGCTCAGATTGGATCTTCAACTTGTCCTGACGATGAACCACACTAGTTGGTTCGAAATGCGTCGACAAATGGTTTTTTATGTGATTTTGCCGAAGTTATTCTCTAAACAATATTATGGATCACATAAGTCTAAATTCCTTAAAACTTAATACTAAGTTAAACCTGTTTACTCCAAGAACTCACAAAGAAATGAATTCAAATGATTTTCCTTAACAAAACATCCCTGGTAGCAGAGCAAAAAGAAGTCATTTATGCAGAGAGAGACAAATTTGCATAGTGAAAGGTTAAAATAGAGATGAAATCATTTTCACCAGCAAACAGTGAAAGATTCATACTAGCAACTCTCCAGGGCATATTTTACTCCTTGTTACTTATGTCTTATTGTAGAAAGTAAAAGTGAAAATATAAAAAATTAATAAGGTGGAATAATTCACATTGGGTGTTAAAATAGAGATAAATCAACAACAACATATTCAAATTTCTACATGAAGTGAAATAGGTCTTTAGTAAAATTCACTTTTACTAAAGACATAAAAGTAGGATACGAATAAAAGATACCAAATGAAGTGATTTACTATGATGGGTAAGAGTAAAAGCAGGTGACAAAGCATTCATGGTAAAAGACTAAACAGAGGACGCAGATAAAGAAATATAGATGAAAGGTCAAAGTAAATATAGCATTCAGCATGAAGACCAAACATCAAAGCAGATTAAAGTGAAAAGTATCAAAAGATCAAAGCCAATAGAACCTAAATAACAGGGACAACAAACAACAGTTCAATAATTGTCTCTATCTTCTTGCATGAAGATATTTCTTTCTCCTAGATTAGTTCCCAAGATAGTTTGGCATATTTTGTATAAATATATCATAGTTCAAAGTATTAAAGGTGGATTGCCATACATTTGTAGAGTTATTTTGATCTTAAACCTAAGGGTTATTGTACCAATTTTCAGGTCAACAGATTGGAGCAAGTAATAAAAAGATTGCACTACAGGATTCATGAGATGAGCTATTGCAGTGAAGTATCTTCTTTGTCTGATTTTGTTACTTTCTTACGTATTTCATAAACTTAAATGCTATCTAAATTTGAATGAATTAACTAGAAATTTAACTCAGAATTTGTTTAAGTACACTCTGTTTTGCACAGTTAATCATTTATAAGTTTTCCTCTGTTATCCAAATTTGAGAACTCTTAATTGCTCTACCATCCCGTTTGACCTCCGGCATTTCTCTTTGTAATCCAGCCTAGGGAACCCTTAATTTCTCCCTGGATCCAATTGGAAACCATTTCTCCATCAATCCTTTCAGATATGTAGTAACTCCTCTATCTTGCCCTATAGACACTGTTTTTAGAACTTAATCCAGTCTTGTTTGTCTGACATTTGACCCCATACTCCAATGGTAAAATACAACCCTTTTTCATTTAAGTAAGTGATCCCACCACCCAAATTCAAATAAAAAAGCCAAGCACAATCATAACTAGCCTAAAATCAAATAACTAAACAAAGTTAAATAAAAAAGAGACAACCCTCTCTGAGAATAGGAAGGCTAGATCCTAATCTCCAAAGTAGGTTTGTGGTTACCTCGGTGATTTCTTTCCTTAACCCTGAGAAATTTCTGAGTGATAACATAGTGGCGATCATACTGGGGAAAAGAACATTTTCTTCATAAAGATTATACAAAGACCATATCTGATCTATGATGGTGGACAATGATTAGACATGTAAAGGTTAAAATCATCCACCTAGCTACTCCAGCTCCAAATCAATTTCAAAATCACTCCACTTGAAGAATGAACATGAAAGAACAATATGGGAAGATCAGGCTTCTAACTTGGATTGTTATCCAAGAAATCATGTTCTTTCTCATAAAGAAGGTTTTTCAATGTATATTGTATTTTAAAGAAGATCTTGAATTAATTTTTGATTATTTTCCTTTGAAGATTGTAAATATATATTCTCCTTATCCAGTTGATTAGCTTTCTTCTGAATCTTGTGATGATCATTTTCTGATTGAGAAGCCTCAAACAATCAAGACAAATCTTACAATCCCTGTACATATTCTTGTACCTTCTAAAGTTCCTAATAGATATAAGCCCCTCATGTTACCTCCTATACTCCATGATTTCCCTAATAACTATTAGAAATATCTCCCCAAATTTGATGGAGAGAATGGTATCACTGCCCAACAACATATTCAAGGCTTTGAGAATTATCATGACCTATTTCAGATTGATGAAGATGATGTTAGAATTAGACGTTTTGCTCTTTATTTGCAAAGTAGAGTAAAGAGTTGGTTCAAGAATCTACCTATTTCAAGCATCTCAAATTTCCAGCAATTTGTCAAATTTTTCCTTGATAGATGGATAATCAAAGTCAATCTTTTTGTGATCATAGAAGAATATAATTAGTGAGAAAGACAGCCAAATGAAACAATACAACAATTTTCTGACAAATTTAATCAAATATATTATTCAATGCCATCAAATATAATACCTCCTCCTAATTCAACTCTCTTGCATTATCCAAAGCATTTGATCCAGAAATGGAATTTCAGCTAAGAGAAAGAAACCCAACAACTCTTGAACAAATGTAGAACATTGCAGTAGATGTAGAAGTTAATTTGCAATTTGGAAGAGGAAAGTTGAAAGCAGAAGCAAAGAAGAACAACATTGCAGAGGTAAAATTCGACATTTTGGTAAGAAAAATAGAGGAAAGGATACATAAGATCACCATGAAAGATACATTTTTTGTTCAAAATCATGATGACCTATTTATTTCACAAAAAGAAGAGGTTGATAACCAAGAACAAATTCTTGCTAATTCCAACTAACATAGATCAGAAAATGGATTTATAGATCAATATGCGGAAGAGTAATCTACTGATCTAATGTGTATGTTTGATGACATTCCTTCCTTTAATCATTTGCCTAAGTATGATCAGTATGATCAGTATGATGATAATTATCTTCTTCAAACTCAAGCTAGCTTTACAGAGAAATCTGAAATGGAAAGACTTGTTTATTTTCATTCCAAAGGTGTCTCTTCAATTCCAAAATTCTTTAACATCTTGAATATTAAAATGCATAAAAGTAATTTCATCTTGTCCAAATGGCATGCATTCATAATCTTCATGTCAATAAAATAAATAAATAACATGTAATAATATAGCCTTGCATTCATTTTCAAATAGCCCTGCATCAAAATATTTTTTCGCATCATTTCCTTTGCCTTGCATCATGTCTTTGTCTTTCCTTTTATATTATGGAGTATTTCCTTTGCTATCATGGAGTATTTCCTTTTCCTTTTATCACAACAATTCAACTCAGCCAAACCAGTCTTCAAATCAACCGTACACATTAACAAGTATCAATGCCTTACCTTGTCCCTCCTCAACATTAATATTCCTTATGAAATGTGCCTAAGCCATCAAACACAACCATAAATCATATGTCAATAAATATCCAACTCAATTCCATGTACACACATTGGTTCTCATCCTTTTCTTATCCTATGCCCAAGCTACTCCTACCTTTTTTGCTCTTATTGTTCCTTTTCCAATAGTCGCTTGCATAATCCTTTCTCCTACTTCTTTGTTGCTCCTTGCCTTACTGATTCTTTTCTTTGTTGTTTCTCTTTTCCATCAATGAAAACAATTCCATCATTCTGCCCCTTTTTGAAACACTATGTCTTTAGAATCAACTTCAACAACCTTTGGATACCTCCCCCTTTGATATTAATGGAAAGGGGTTCTATAGTGACAACTTTTTGATGAGATGTACTCCTCTCCATGAATACTATGACACTAATACCATAATATGCTTCTCTGGCTTCATGCTTGACTCAAGCATTTGGTACAGTGGCAGGTTCTTTGAGTAATGAGGTTTCTACTGTAAATATTGATTGAAGGAGTGCCGTTTGCTGTTGAAATAGGATCCTTGTGCTAGCTAGCGGAGTTGTCTTATGAGCTGAGTATTATGAAAATTCTTGTTCAAAATTTAGGAAGAAAACAAAAGAAATTCATGGTTTGAAGGATCAACCTGAGTCTAGTTGATCAAATCAATTCCCCCTTTGGAACTAAATAACTTCCTTTGGCATGATACACATACATTAAAGGAGACAAAAGCTTGTGTATGGACCATTTAATCTTTAATCAAACACAATCCAAATGAGATAAATAATTTCACTGCAATAATTGCTCCCTGTGTTGTAGCTCATTTCCACTATGTTTGAAATGTGAAAAGGAAAAAATATATATTTAAAAAAAAATGTCATAAGCAAAAAAAAGATAGGATTACTTAGCATGAACCTTTGTTTTCGAAGAATGATAGAGGTGGGTTAAAGTTCGACTAAGATAGTGCACGATTAAATAGTACTAATGATTAGAGGGGCTTGATGAGAGTCCAAATGGTCAAAGAATTAATGGTCAAGGATTTTTGTCGTGTGTCTCAATGGAGATGTCAGGCCCTCCTAATGGAAGGAACTTGACATCACAAAGAGAGCATGATTTATTATCATGGGTTCCTGTTACAGATCCATTTGGGCACATCAACCCTGACTTACAAATCAGTACTATTAGGGCCCATAAAACCCTAATTCAGTTGTTACATGACTTAATGAAGTGAACCATCAGAGTGCCTCCTTTCCAAGAGATTCCATGATTGAAATCATCCAAAAACTTCCTCTAAGAAGATCATCATAGGCAGGCCTTTATAAGGGTGCACTGCAGTGCAGCCCAGTGCACTGCCATGGTGCATTACAGTGCACTTGACCCCTCTTTGGCCTGCGCTGAGCGAATTTGAGCGAAATCTGCATTAGGGTTTGGAATATTCTTATCCATAGGATGCCTCTAGAAGTTTCCTAAGGCTATCCATTCCTTTGGGCTCGAAATTGGATGAGGGAGGGAGTTAAGGAACATCAATCCCTTTATCACTTCCTCCATGGAACTAAATCCTAAGTTTTGGAGGGAATTCATTGTTACCATTTATGTGTAGGAATTTACAGGGTAAGTTCCTTAGACAGAACACCAAAAGGACGCCGCTCACAAACAGATCACAGATCAATACACCAGTATTTTGACGTGGTTAAAACCCTCAGAGAGGGAAACAATCCACGGCCTGCACCAACCTGGCTACTACAGGCAATTTATTAATAAAAGAATGAAAATTTACATAAGCTTCTCTCATGCACGGTTAACCTACAAATGACCCTCCATGCCCTTTAAATAGAATTCATGGACCAATCGGGTGTCAAGCCACGAATCAAGTGTCGGTAATACCGAGGAGAGA
>APFE031547392.1:43939-82578 GCA_000404065.3 Pinus taeda
AAGTTGCTAAGGACATTGAGAAAGACATTGAAGGTCTAGAAGGTCAAATTCAGGCATATAGTTTTCATAATCATGATCATTATTTTCAGAAGCTTTCTGTGATAGAACACAAGGAAATAATGTTGCTTCCTTTCTCTTTCACGATTGAGGAACTGAATGCTGTTGTTGAAGATCAGTTTGCAGAGCCAGAAAGTCACAAGAATCATCATGCTGATCATGTATTCTGGGATCGTATAGCTGATTACATGGAAGAGTTTTACTCTCCAGTGCTTCAGTTTACTTATAAAGATCAGAGAAAATTTCAGTGGCAGCGGTCATCATACCATCATATTAGCTCTGAATTCCAGAGAAAATTTCAGTGGCAGCGGTCATCATACCATCATATTAGCTCTGAATTCCGATGCAGTCAAAGAAATCAGATATCAGATAAAACAGAGGATTGGCTATATTGGAAATTTCATATTGATTGAGCAGAAAGAAGTTGAAATTGTTAGTGTAGGTAGGTAGGTAAATACAAATAAGCTCAAGGCCAACTGAGCATTTTTCAGTAGATGTAACTTTCTTTTTCCTACAGTCATGCTTGTCAAGAAAATTTCTGTTTGTCACAAATGGATAGGGCACTGGATCTGCATGTTCTTAGTGTACCACAGGAGCACACTATCCCAAGTGGAGCCACTGTTATCACTGACAAAATTTCAATGCCAAATGTCTTACATTTGTTTGATGGTAAAGGTCGGTGCTAGTCTAAGTTTGAATTTTTGTTTGGCTTAAAGTCTTGAGTCAACTATGTATTCTCACCCATCACTGTTCATTCTCAGTCATCCCCGTCTCATAGCCATGTGTGAAACTGTACATGAGTTACAATGTGTCACAAAGTTTGTTAGGTTATTTTGTAGCTCATGTGATAATTTTGAAGTGTTTCCGCAGCGCATAAAGCCTTTTTGTAATTTCGCAGCGCAACATGTTTTAGGTTGCGCTACAAAATTGGGGATTTGTTCGAATCCATAGCAACTGTCATGCAAAATAGGTATGCGGTGGATGTATTTTGCAGGTGGCATACTCTCAAGCTCCTGCATGTATGCTTGTTATCGATTCTGAATCTCGAAGCAAAGTTCATGTAGCTGTGAGTACATGCTCACACGTTGGTGGCCAGAGCACGATATGCAGATGTTGAACTAAATGTATACAATTACGCTAAATGAGAAGTTTCATTACTTCAAATGGAAATTCAGACTCTGCAAAAGGTTGTATGCTACAGAGAAGAAGATCATTTATAAATTGAAGGAAAATGAAGAAACTCCAGAAGCGCTGACGAAAGCAGAAAAGTTAAAGAAGGGGCTGTTTGATATTCTACATGAGATTGTTCTAATCAGGTTTCAAGCTTTAGTACGTCAGAAAGAAAGGGAACAGATACTTTCAAAGAGTTTACAAATAGGCCTCATAGCTGTAATGATCGTGACTATGCTCGCTGGAAAAATTGTATGAAGCGTGACTTCACTATAAATGGGTTGATGTATGACCCATATGAAAATGTTGTATATGTCTATGCTGGTGGCATGGAAGATTTAAAAATGGCTAAGGCATGGACAGTAATTCCTGCTCATGTCTCATTTACAGAGGACCGTGCACGAATATTACGTGCAATCAAGATTGCAGCTCGTCTTAACTTTCAATTTTCTAGAGATACAGCTCGTGCAATACAAGATTGTTCTCTTTCAATTCTACGGATCGAAAAGCAAAGGCTGATGATGGAAATGAACTATATGATGGCATTTGGAGCAGCAGAGGCATCTCTGCGTTTGCTTTGGAGATTTGGACTCCTTGAAATTCTTCTTCCAATACAAGCAGCATATCTTGTTTCTCAAGGTTTTAGAAGATGTAACAACCGTTCAAATATGCTTTTGGTTTTGTTTGTAAAATTGGATAGTCTACTTGCTCCAAATCGACCGTGCAAGGGTAGTTTATGGGTTGCTCTACTAGCATTTCATTTGGCATTAGTGGATGAACCTCAGGATGCCCTTGTTGTTACATCCTTTGTCCTTTCAGTTCGTAATGGTAGAAATTTAGAGAAAGCAGTGAATAAAGCGAGAAGAATTAGCAAAAGGGCTAATAAATTTCATCTTGAAGTGCTTGATGCTGTGGAAAACAAGTGTGATGAGTCAGTAATGGAGAAGGTATTAGATTTAGCATTGGAAGTAAGATCATCTTTAAATCCAATGGCTAATGAATATGTTGTCTCTCAGGCTATGTCAGAATATCAGAATATCCTCAGGCACCATTTTTTGATCTGGTCTTCATATCAATACCAACATATTCAAAGGTATGGAACATCTTAAATTGTGTGGAAGGCCACCAGGGTGATGTCAAATGCAAAAAAGGTGTGAATATAAATTACAAATTTCTGGTAGATGGTGAGCTAGAGGAGATTAGATGTGTGTTTAAAACTTGTATTTCATTTCCCAGTTGCTTTACTGGAAGTACAGTGGAAACTTTCTTGTTAATCTGTTGGGCAAATAAAAGGAATCTGAATATTCGTTAAGTGATCAATTTGTTCCTGTGGGTGGTCTTGTTTATTACATCACTCCACCTTCCAGCTTGGCGGATATGGCAGCAAATCCTTTTCATGCTCTGTTCTATTTAACTTTTATGCTGACAGCCTGCGCTCTATTCTCAAAGACAGGGATTGAGATATCTGGCTCCTCTGCAAGAGATGTGGCAAAGAAAGGATTCTGGAGGAAGGTAAGTTGGGACAGTTTCAATTAACAATAAGGCGAATGGGTCATCTTGCTAAGATGCTTTTGGAATCAAACCAGCTTCAAGAAGCAGAGAATTTGCAACTGAATCTTGTAGAGAAATTGCGAGATCTACGTCCCAGGCACTGCATCCATCCTCAAGTTGAAATTAAAAGGGATGAAAGATAAAATGAGATTCGGATTTTCTCAGATTCTGGTCGGGACAAGAGGCAAACTGTTTTAAATAAAACAGCAGTTTCGTAGCGCGCTACGAAACTGCTGTAGGTGATGATTTTAAACGCAGAGCAGCTATTTGATATTATGAGCGGGAATTTTAAAGAGAGACACCTGTCCATCAATCCAACCTACATCACATCAGAAACATGGCAGCGGTACATACCTTGGGTTATTAAAGGTTTCAAAAATTCTATTATATATTCGAGCAGATTGAGGAAAACAGGGACCGACAAATAAGGGCCGGAAAAACAGGGGATTATCATGATGATACATGAACTATCAGCACGTTCAACATTCAAAGCTAATTTGGTTTCATACATCCTTATCTCAGCAATCATGGCCATAACTAAAGGAGACAGCTGTTGAAGACCTGGAAAGGAATCAGAATACGAGGAGAATAAATTAGAGTTTAAGTTTGATTAGAACTCTTATGTAGTTACAGTTCATGCTTAGTAAATTTAATGAGTCTGTTAAGATAGATAAGGTTAGTAAATGTTAGTCATCGAGCTCCCCTCATGCTGGAGGAGGAAGCTCTAAGTAGTTAAAATTGTGTTGCTATATATAGCTAAATCTTCTATGTAATCAAGGTTGGATATTTATGCAAAAACAGAGTTATATTGGCCTGTGTATAAAGCTTTTTACAGTAATAGAAAGACTGTTTATTCTTCCCAAGATTCATACTTTGTTAAAATGCTCAAGATGTTTGTGGTTCTATTTGATCTTTTATGTTTTACAGCTTGAGAAGTATACAATCACTCTGAATTCACCTAGTGCTCAGACTTCCTGTATATACTTATAAGTTGAGGTTCTTGTCCTTCATGTTTTACAGCTCTTTAGGTACACAATCACTCTGAATTCACCTAGTGCTCAGACTTCATGTGTGTACTTGCGAGTTGATGGTTATTTGAGAAATGTCTTGAATGTTTAAACATTACATGCCTTGGCTTTTATGAATGAGCAGTTGATAGTTTATTGAAAAGATGTTTGACTCCATGAGCCCAATGGAAGAAATGTTATGCTGTCTGTCCAACCAGTATGTTCATTAAATTTTCATTTCAAGAGTTAGCCCTCTTTGTGTCTAAAGATAAATCAGTAGTTTGTTTTGAGAGAGCCCTCTCAGGTTAGGGAGGCTAATCCCTAGCTAAAAGTCTGGTCTGAAACAATTACATAAGGTCTTACTGATTAGCAGCCATCAGTACAACTTTTGTGATAACAGGGGGCATGCTATGTGTGATATCCGGGATTTCAGGCAAGCGATCGGCAATATCGGGATGGAGCGATTAGATCGGCAGATTGGGTCGGCGAATCCCAAGGCATAGGTCCAGGACACCTAGGCTGTAGCGATGTGATATTCCGATGCGATAGGGCCGATGAAATACGCTGATATCAGCGGTATCAGCAATCGGTTATCAGCAATCGACAATCCCCCTCTAATAGGACTATTGAACCAACGATATGCCAATTAACGATAAAGCATGGACCTGACAAGAGAATAGGGATGATTTCATATAATTTGAAATCTGGGAAAAAGGCTTTCGGTGGGGTTTTTCCAATGCTTTGTGTATTATCCATTTAAGAAGAAAAAGGCCATTTTAATGGGGTTTGTTGCATAGAGGGGTCGGACGATTGGCCCGCTGATCCTTTTGAGACAACGGCTTCTATTATAAACAGGACAAATTCCGATTTAAGCGCACTTGTAACCAAAAGAAAAGTTATAAAACCCAATGCATGCAAAAGTGTAGGGGGAGAGGATTTTTGGCACACAGTTTGATGCAGAGCTACAGGACGGTTGATAGTTCATTTTGTCTAAATTGGACAAATTTTATATGTTTTCAGCCCCTCTCGATGCCACGGATGCAGTGGTGCACCCATTTCTCCATCTGAGTTCTCCTTTTCTCAGTCATTTGTCAGAATGGAGGTATAAGACTCCTTTTGATGTAACTGATTATTTTATTCTCCTCTTTTCATGCCATTTAATGAATGAAGGCCTCCCCATTGGTCGAGCAGGGCCCAAAGACATAGTACGAGTTGGATGAACTCCATTATCAAGTCTTGTTGTCTTCTTTTTATGCCTTTATGTGTTTCTTCTTTCTTGTGTGCACATTAAATTTCTCTGTTAAGCAACAATTTCTACATGTGATTCTTTTCATACATCTATAAGAAAAAGCTCTCTGGATCAGAAAGCCATGCTGGTTAGTGCTTTACAGGACCATGCACTAACGTGGTACATTAAGTACAATACGGATAACCCAACGTCCTCATTGGCAGATATCTAGGTTGCACTGAATAGAGAATTTAGTAGACCTAAGTCTCAAGCGCAATCAATTGTGGGATTGAAGGAGATCATGATGAAGCCTGGGGAGATGCCCTGGGATTTGGATCAAAGATTGAAGTGTATGATCCATGAAGCCAACATGAACCTAACTAATGGGCAGCACTGCGAATGGTTCGTGGCCTCGATCCTGCCCCACCTAGGGGTTGCGCTATCACAACAGAAGATTGGGACCCAGGAAGAAGCTCTAGAAATCACGATGAGATTACATGAGACACCAATGCAGGATGCTAATCTGGGGGTTTAGCAGATTCACGCATAGTTGTAGAACCTTTGCCTCAAAATGCAAAGTCTGAAGAAAGACAAAACAGCTCGATCGAAGGCATGCAAAGAAGTTTTGTGCCTAAAATGCAAAGGGCAGGGGCATGATAAGGATTATTGTCCAGTCTTTGTGAACTATGTTGCAATAGGGGGACCAATGGCTCTAAGACTAGAGGCTGGGGCAAGGCCAAGTGTAAGCCTTGTGTTATGGTGCGCTATATGCTAGGTAGCTAGGAAACATGCAACTGACAATTTCCATTTGCTGCAAAAATTCATACAGACACCATAACAACTCTTCTGTAATTTCTGTCAATTAGTAGGTCATGATGAGCACAATTTTCGTAGCTACAAATTAATGATGGACAAGACAACTGCATACAGGGTGCATATAAAAACGCGACCTCTGGACCAAGGAGTTGGGGAATGCAAGGTGAGTATCAGGGGCACAGCCTAGGCCGGGGTGGAGGGGGGCCTGGTAGAGGCCGAGGGCAGCTTATTTGTTACAATCGTTGAGGACCAAGACATTACATGAGAGACTATCTGAATCCAACGCAACTGTCATGCCGCTACTATACTCAGCTTGACCATGCAACTAAGGATTGCCCTATATTGTTGGTTAAGATTCGCAAAAAGGGGGTACAACCTCTACAACCAACATAGAACCTCTAGATGATGAGGGATGAGCTCGCGAGGAAGAGCCTAAGGTAAACATTATGCTGCGGAGCGGAACGATGACTGGGGAGGATAAAGGGAAATGACTTGCAGAAGGTGAATGGTGGGTTTGATTTGGAGAGTGCAAAAGAAACATTTATGGAAGCAAAAAAAAGATTCACTGAGGCCTCTACCTCAGGGAATTCGAAGAAACCAATTGAAGACATGGACCCATCCATGATTACCACGTTCTTAGAGACCTGGATGAAACTTTTCCATGATAGTAAGGCTGTGAAGGGACTACAGGAACTGATCAATCAGTGCGCTGGCAAGGACAACGCTATTGGCAAACAACACATAGTTAGAAATCTTGGCAAGCATAAGGCAAGGACTGGACATGAGATGAGACTCATCGCGCAGATAGGGGAATACGAAATGGACCAAGTTATCTTGGATCTCGGGTTCGACGTGAATGTTTTGCCAAAATAAACATGGGAAAGAATGGGGAGACCTGCAATTCAGTGGTCTTCGATCTAGTTAAGGATGGAAAATCAATAGAAAATCATCCTAATAGGGAGGTTGTAGGGGGTAACCATTGACATCGAAGGCATGAGTGCACTTGTGGATTTTGAAGTAATAAAGATTGTGGATGATAGAAATCCCTACCCTACGCTCCTTGGAATCGATTGGGCCACTGACATGAATGGAGTAATCAACCTAATGAAGCAAAATATGATATTTGAAAATAAATCGCTTCACATAGTGGTTCCATTGGATCCTGCAAAAGGATGGTGCTATACAGAACCAATCCACGATTATGGAAGTGATGACAATTTGGACCAAATTTACAAGATAATGGCGCAGGACCAAGATTGGGTAAATCCGACAGTAGACAAACGTATCACATGGGACCGCAGGAGCTCCTGCACATCAGATTCAAATGAAGAACTAGAGCACTGGTAGAGCCAAATGCATGAATTATCTACGTTGTGTTGTAATATGATGACCAAGTCACTATGTTGCGTATCATCAGAGGTAAGGAAGCTGCCTCACTATGATGGGCTAACTAATGTTGATCACAATTTGGATGCATTTGAGAGAGAATTTTCAGAGAAGCATCACTTCTAGACCTTGGATTGGGCACTGTGCACTACTCCCACAAGATGGTGGGGTACACACAAGGATAATTTCAATGTTTAGTGCGAATATAGGAGGATGATGAGAATACGTTTTGGACAACCGAAAGTACGAATGACAGACAAGTATGATGGAAGGGATGATCCATGTGATCAGCTGAAAAAATGGAATAAGGCTTATGGAGTGGAGCCCCAGGCTGAATGGGTGCATCTATTTTGTCATACCCTAGATGTCATACCAATGAATTAGTACTTGGAAATAAATCTCTGCCATGGCACTGAAGAATGGGACATCTTGCGCCAGGGGTTTATAATGACATTCAGCTTTGAGGATGGGTTTGACTGTATTGATGCGATGCTACAAGAGGTTAAAGTAATGATCTTTAGGATACTACAGGATCCTTTGGACCTAATTCAACCTGATTGGACTACCCAGCTGAGCCACGTGCTGGAATGCTATAACATGACCACTGAAGAAGAAGACGAGGGTCCTAGAAAGATAAATATTCTGGAAACCGAGGGTCACCGTGAGGTTGAAGGACTGCAGATAGAGGATCCAGACATAACCGCGTCACTAAAAACTAGACAGGTCAACATTGGCACAGAGGCGGAGCCAAAATTTATGCCAAATATCATGATTTGTTCCCCACAAAGTTTTATGATATGAAGGGAATAATAGGATACCTTGGTGTCATGAAGATCACCCTAAAACTGGATGCGAAACTTGTGAAACAAAGACCTTAACTCCTTAATCCAAAGTATAAGGAAAGGGTCCGTGCTGAGTTAGATAAGATGCTTGCAACAAGTATTATTGAACCAGTGGAAGAATCTGATTGGGAAAGCCCAATAGTGGTTCAGGAAAAGAAACAAAAGGAAGAAATAAGGCTATGCGTAGATCTCCAAAAATTGAATGATGCTTGTGTGCATGATCCTTTCCCAAGCCTATTCACTAACAAGGTCCTAGATAATTTAGGAGGCTAAGAAGCATACTCTTTCACTAATGGGTTCTCTGGGTACCATCAGATCAAAATTGTGCCTGAGGATAGAAGAAAGATGACCTTTGTGACTAAATGGGGATGTTTTCAGTACATCGTGATGCCATTTGGGCTGAAGAAAGCACCAACAATATTCTCACGCGTAGTCATTGCGGCATTCAAAGACTTCATTCATAAGTTTTTGGAGGTATACTTTGATGATTAGACAGTGTTTGAAGTGGTCAAGTACCATGTGGAAAGTCTGCGCTTGATGCTAGATACATGTAGGAGATACTAGATTGCGCTCAATCTAAAGAAATGTCAATTTTGTGTCCCTTATGGGATCCTACTGGGTCATGTGGTATGCAGACAAGGATTGATGGTAGACCCCGTGAAGATCATGGTGATAATCAACTTGGAGGCACTGAGGAATGTGGAATAGATGCGTGAAACTCTAGGGCATACAGGATACTATAGTAAGTTCATCAAGAGCTATGCCCAGATCACCACACCTATGGAGAAATTATTGAAAAAGGATGCTACATTCTGATGGAATGATGAATACCAAAAGAGCTTGGATGTGCGGAAAGAGAAAATCGCCACCAAACTGATCCTAGTCTTCCCAAACTAGAAGAAGGAATTTCATGTGCACATGGATGCATCATGTATTGCGTTGGGGGCCATGTTGACACTAGCCAGTGTGGGAGAATTGGATCATTGTTTGCTTAATGGGGCCTGACCTAGGTTCAGAAATGTTTAGCCAAACAAATCTCGACACTACCAGCCATTTCGGCAACAGTCCGTGGAGCGCAGACTGAAGTCTCACCCAAGGTAGTATGGGAGGGTGCTGGAACTAGGTTTCCGCACCTTGGGGATGTCTTGATGTGGTCTAGGGTTGCACGGATTGATCCCACACATTGCGTTGCTTCCGCGTAGATGTATTTTTAGAGTAACTACATTAGTCGAGTGCGAATTAAATTTACCCTTTTCTATGCTTAATATTATTATAGGTTTTTGGTTACATACAAAGGCACAGTACTTTTAGATATCATTTAACATAAACAGACATGCGCGTAATCATAAATCATGAACAGATGCATAAGCTAGAATCTAGAACAGATAGTCGATATTTCAAAACCACTTATCTTTATTAATTTCTTTATCTGGTTACAATCCACTTCCTTCCCTACACACACAGCTGCATGGGTTCGTGCACATAGCTATGGACTCTACCAGGCCTCCACGCACATAGCTACGGAACCTCTATCTCCTATTACAACCCAAACTTGTACTCACCGACTTAGATATATTATCACCTTCAGACGCCCATATTACTTCCTCTTTTTCCAAAAAACTTCCTTTTACACTTAGAGCCTTGCTCTTATTTATACATTCTCATGGTCTGTGGACCATGGGTAGGTCGACACATTCTAGATTAATTTATAATATTTTAGGGTGGACTACCCTTAGACTTGACCCATTACAATTCGCACTCTGTACACTTCACAGAGCTTTTACAATGCAATACCCAAAAATGTGGGCTTTAAGCCCCAAAACCGTTATGTGGAGGATCCGCTGCCCAACAATCATCCTATAGTGTTCGCAATTAGGAAGTTATCTAAAGTAGAGAAAAACTATTCCACGACATAGCATGAAGGATTAGCTATGGTGTATGTGCTCTAGAAGTTCAGGAACTATTTATTGGGTGGACAATTTAAGATGTATACAGATCATTTTGCGTTGAAGTACCTGGTCAACAAGGCCGTGTTGGGTGGGAAAATATGTAGGTGGCTGATGTTGTTCTAGGAGTATGACTTTGAAGTTATTGTGAAGCCATGATGACTCAATATGGGACATGATCATCTGTAGTGCATTGAAACTGGAGAGGAACCTACTAATTTGGAGGAAGGACTGCCTAACGCACAGCTGTTTGTAGTGTGCATCATGGACAATCAATTTGAAGATATTATCCACTTCATTATGACAGGATCGACTCCAAAAGGTTATATAAGTCAACAAAAAAGGAAATAGTAGTGTGTATGACATACTTCTCTATCATTGCAGGGAACTTGTACAAAATGGGGTTAGATAAAATATTGCGATGCTATGTGCCTAACTTTGAACTAAGTAGCATACTCACTAAAGCTCATAGAGGAACTACAGGACGAAATTACAAAGGGAAATCAACAATGCAGAAGATTCTACACGCTAGGTTGTGGTGGCCAACCCTGCATAAGGATTCGAAAGCATATTGTAGGGCATGTGATGCATGTCAAAGGACTGGTAGGCCGTCGTGAAGGGATGAACTACGTCTGATACTGTAGGTGATGTTACAACCATTCGAGAAATGGGTGATTGACTTTGTGGGTCCAATTCAACCTCAAGGAAAGAAGATGGGTGCACGATACATCATCATCGTGACTGAGTACTTGACAAAATTTGGTTGTCCAAAGATCTTGATGAGCGATTGTAGTATGCACTTTCTTAGTGAAACAATCAGTGCATTGACAGAAGAATTTTAGGTGTATCATTAGAAAAGTATGCCTTATCATCCGAAGGCTAATGGGACAGTGGAAGCATTCATTAAGATACTGGAGAGCATGTTGATGAAGGTCTCCACTGCTTAGAGAAATGAATGGGATGTGCACGTACCCGCAGTGCTATGGGCCTACGAAACGACTTGCAAGAAGCTGATTGGGCAAATTCCTTTCAGAATCGTGTATGGCGTAGAAGCTATGATGCAAATGGAATACATTGTACCTAGTTTGTGCGTAGCGACACTCACATGAATGGTGGATCGTAGAGCACTGTAAAAGAGGCTCGCGCAAATAGGAAAGCTTGAGGAGGACCGATTTCTAGCTAGATTTCATCAACAAGTTGAAAAGGAGCATTAAAAGGCATGGCACAATCGACACATCAAACTATGCACCATAAAGGTAAATGATTTGGTCTTGTTATATGACAATGAATTTGATAAATTTCTAGGGAAATTTAGGATGCACTGGCTAGGGCCATATGTCATGAAGGAGATTACCAATGGCGGAGTAGTTCAGCTGGTGAAATTCAATGGAGAACTGTTCCCAGGGAAGGTGAATGGTAGACGATTAAAGCCATACACCGGTGATCCAGCTAAGTTACTACATGAGGGAAGCATAGTCTTGGCACTCCAGGCAGTTGAAAGGAAGGGCGGGATTATAAACTACATTACTTGAGTCACATAGCTATGCGATGGGGGAACTGTGTGGAACAAAGAAATGTCACAGAGCTTGTAGAAGCACATAAGCAGCTGCACTACCAAAGGAAAACCACATAGGATAGCCGAAAAGTGACCTCTAAAGTCACTATTCATGATTTAAGAATGAAAAAATGGCCAAAGGGAGCGGGCGCCAGCATTTAAGTCAGAATTTATGGACCAGATCTTTGAAAATATGCTGCCTATCTAGCATTAATGAACTAATTTTGGGGGGAATGGTCAGATTTGAACTTGAAAGTGCTTATAAATTACAGTTGGTTCCCAACAAAAAACACTTGGCATTTTGAGAATTGAGTTGTTGAAATCTCAATTGCACATGAACCGTGAAAACTTTGAAGTTTTTCTAGCAAGTTCAGTATTTGAGACATTGCCACAAGAGACACAGGAGGTGTTGCATAGCATCATGTTGATGCCTACAAAAGCTATGAGCGCTGAAGCAGTGACAGCTGGGGGAATTGTTCCAGGGGTAGCTATGGCAGTAGAGGGAGCTGCCCCGGAAGTTTTGCCTGTGGAAATACCAGTAGAAGTGTCTAAATCACCCAAGAAACCCTGGCCAAGGCCTACACTGACCCAAGAAGAGCCAGAACTGAAGAAGGACAAGCATGAATGCAGTCGTCGGCACATGCATCACCTAGGAAGAACCCACAGTCAGGAAAAACCGCCACGCAAGAAAATTCCAAAATGATTGACCTGGAGTCGGAGGAAGAGGCTGAAGAAATCCCCATGGATGATGAGGATATTGTAGTGGAAATGAATGACATTGAAATTGAGGGGTTGGACACCATATCCAAGCTACCTTAATACATTCCTCCATGCAAGGGCAAGACGAAGGTGCCCAAAGATATTGATGAGAGAAAGGTCACCCTGCACACACCCCTCTTGCCAGACCAAATTGTCTTTGAGGGACCGTGGTTGGGGCATTTCCCCCTTTTGAAGTTGGAGGAATAGGAATTATCTAACACATAGCACTTCCCTCATTTAATGATAGACCAACTTATGCATCGGGTCTTCCAAAAAAATACTAGAGTGAACACGTTGGAGCCAAGGAAGTGGCTGAAAGGCGTGGTTAAGGCAGGCCTCCTAAGCCTGCTATGGGTGTCACATTACAACCGAGAACCTATCACAGTGGTAGTGATCAAGTAGCTAATGTTCTTGGTGCATGATGGGTGTCTGTGGCTGGAGGAGCCAATACACATCACAAACATGTTGATCCATAGGATCAAGAGCTACCATACACAAGAGAAAATTTGGCCATGGTGTTTGGCAGAAAGGCCGATGAACATGCACTTGCTGAGGCGATGAAGCAAAAATTCAAGCTTGTAAAGAAGCCACGCAACTACACCATTTCGAGTATCTGTGACCCTGCAGTCAAAGTGGCAACGCAAATCTTTGTAGGGCAAGTCATGTGGACGTGTCGTGTAGATGAAGTGTCGGCACTAGTGATAGCTTTGGCGGCCTTGTGCATGGAGGGAGTCAAATTTATTTGGGTGTGCTACCTATGCGATGAGTTCCTCATGAACTACCGTGAGGCACAAGATCACAGTAAGACTTTTCACTATGCCTGTTGGTAACAGGTCCCCTGGGGGTCAGTTTTAGGGTTAAAAACCCAAGTTTTGGGGCAGAAGGCCCGAAGTTTATATAAAGAAATGTAAATTCTCCCCATTTTGTGGTTGTGGAGCATTAAGATAGCACAAGTCAAAAAGGGTTTTCTACCCTTAGTTTAGATAGGTTGTGTTGGTTTTAGAGATCTGCCCTTGGTCCATGGACCATGGAATTGTATAAAAAGGAGGTCTTAGAGGAGTCTAAGGGAGTCAATCAGTGAAGCAGAAGTATGTGATGACTCTATAGAGAGCTAAGAGAAAGATTCTTAGCGTAGGAAGAGGCCCTGCAGCTGAGTGCGTAGAGGCCTGCGGTAGAAGTCTATAGCTGAGTGCGCGGACCCCTGCAGTTGTGTGCAGGGTAGATAGACTCTGTATAATCTGAATCATCACGAAAGATAATTATTTTGAAATTATTGTGTACTTTCCATCTGTGTGTGCATTATTTTACTTCTTCTATGAATGTTGTGATTATGCTATGTTGAATACTGGGGTTATGAATTAATTCTATATTGATTTGCAAACCTATGTATTTTACTTTGTTATATGAACGCAAGTAAGAATATATGTTTACACAAAGATAGTTGTAATGCATGTTAAAGTTAACCAATAATTAAGCTAATCTAGGCAGACATAAAAGTAAGGATAATTACAGAGGTGCATAAGCACCCAATCTATCTATTTAGGGTCCGTGAAGGATGATCGAAGATTTCCGTAGAGGCTCCGAGGACGAATAAGAGAAGTACATTGATGAGCCCTAAAGGGCTTATCGATCTATGCGAAGGAGGAAAGAAAGTATAAAAACCAAAATCACAACCATTTCAGGGTGTGGAAACTTAGTTCCCACATCCCCCCATTCTGCTTCAGTTGAGACTTCAGTCCGTGCTCCTCGGATTGATGCTGAAAGGGCCAGTATTGTAGGGATTTACTTGGCTTCTTAATGTTGAACTTAGGTAAGGGCCCATCAAACCAAGAAAAATAACCATGGAAGTAGATATACGTATGCAGGATGTGAGGGAGAATGTGAGAGCACCTTCAAATTTGTGTAGGAAGAAAGGTTGGCTGATTAGTACACTGGCTGCATGGATTGAATGACTGAGATTTTAGAGACCGAGCCATCCCTTTTCGAGGAAGTAGTAGAACAATCTATATGGGTTGATGTAATAGTTGAGGAATATGAATCCATTATAAATAACAATATTTTGGAAGTGGTCCCAAGACCAAAAGATAAATCAATTGTGGGTTTAAGATGGATCTTCAAGGTTACACATGCATCAGATGGAACCATAGAGAAGTATAAGGTCAAATTTGTGGCCAAGGGGTACTATTCAGTTGAGGGAATTAACTATGAGGAGACCTTTGCTCCTGTAGCAAGGTACTCATCCATGAGGTCAATTCTTGCTTTGGTTACATAGATGGGGTGGTAGATCCACCAGATGGATATAAAAACAACATTTCTCAATGGAGTTATTGAAGGGGAAGTGTACATCAAGCAACCAGAAGGTTCTAAGACATTTTATCGAGAGTGTCATCTATGCAGACTCATGCGAACATTATACGACCTCAAACAAACACTTTGTGCTTGGTACACTAGGATCATCATTTATCTCATAAGTTTGGGCTTCACCAAAATTGAAGTGGATGAAAACCCCTATCACATCTTGGTAGAAGATAAATTTAATATTATTGACTTATATGTTGATGACTTGATTTTAAATGGTGATGATAAAATGATCAAATCTTGTAAGGGGGACCTTGAAAAGGAATTTGAAATGAAGGACATAGGTCTCATGCACTACTTCCTCAAGTTCAAAGTATGGCAAGGCGATGGATAATTATTTTTATCTCAAGGAAAGTATGCAAATGAGATATTACATATATTTCGCATGGAGAGTTACAAACCCATGGAGAGACCTCTAGATACCAACTGGAGGAAGGAGGATGCCACTTCAGGTGAGGAAGTGGATGCTACCATTTATCAGTAGTTTGTGGGTTCACTAATGTATCTTGTGAACACACGACCTAATATGTGCTATATAGTTAACCAACTGAGCCAAGCGATGGTTAGGCAAACCAAATTATTTTGGAAGGAAAAGATGCATGTCTTAAGGTACCTCAAAGGCACTACACTATTTGGACTATGGTACATATAGATAGAGGGAGTGAAGTTGCGTGGCTTCACAGATGCAGATTGGGCAGGGAATCCATCAGACTGAATGAGGACATTAGGTGGAATTTTTAGTGTTAGGTCCACAACAGTTTCCTGGTACAATGGGAAGAAAATATCTGTAGCGCTCAACTCGATAGAAGTTAAATACACGACTACAAGTCAAGCAACATGTGAGATAATATTGATGAGAAAGATATTTATTGGATTGTTTAGATAGATGATGGATCCAACTATGATCTATTGTGATAATCAGAGTTGCATTAAGCTCTTTGAGAATCTTGTATTTCACGATCAATCCAAGCATATAATATTTGGTATCACCATCTACGGGACTATGTGCAGAGGCAGATAATGTTTCTACAATACATTCTGGTAGAGGAACAAGATGCTGACATTTTGACAAAGGCCTTATCAAGAGGGAAGTTCAAATTCCACAAGTGCAGGATAGGGGTGGTTGATAATCCCTTTTTTGCTAAGAGGGAGTGTTGAAAAATGCAACAAGAAATTCTCAAATTGATTTTTCCTTTATTAAATTGAGAAAATTCAAATTTCCACATCAACAAACAACTTCGATGCAGTTAACTTGTTTGATATGTCTTGTGTCACCCATTTTACTTATTAAATTCAAGTTGGAGGAGTTAGAGTTTAGTTAAGCCTGTGTGATTGCTAATATGTAGCAATAAAGATCAGTTTTATCAAGACCTTTTTAGTCAAAATAGTCCCAACTGTTAGGGGACTAGTGGAATGTCAGTTGTGGAGTGGGGCTTCAGTCAAACTTAGTGATCATAGAGTTAACTAATAAATCAACACAAAATGTCTAGTGCATGTAGGGAATTCGAGTTTGCCAACTATGGTGGAGATTTCAAGGCAATGTAAAATCATTTGTAGACTTGTCTTGAGTGTACATGTGTTGCATTCCGTCAAATGATTAACATTGGGAATTTCACAATCCTTTTTGGAGAAATTCCTAAATAATAGAGGTCTAATTTCTCAAGGAATTGTGCAAGGAAATAGGGGCTCAAGCAAAGGAAAAAATTGACTAAGTCTAGGTAAAAGCTTCTCAATGAGTAAAGAGAGAGGTTATTCACTTGTAGGTTGTTTTCAATTGAGCAAAGAAATTGTATTACATCTCTATTCATCAGATTAATGAAAGTAGGTAAGGGGTTTTTAGCAGATTTCTTTCCCCTGGAAAAAAAAATGCGTGCATGTGTGTTATTTTTCATTGCATGTTTGTGATTGATGTTTTAAATTGTGAATTGAATTTTGCAAAGCAGTAGAGTAAGTTTTTGTCTTATGATTTTGATTAAAACTTCACGAGTAGTTGAAAATCTACACCATAGTTTCTATAATCAGGATTTTTTCCAATATTAATAATTTTGCTTCAGATCTTCATGGAGCCATGATGCTATACAAATCCCTAAAGTGACAGACCGCCTCATCCTTGAGTTGAGAAAAGATTGAGATTTTGGTACTTGATATTATCTCTTTGATGTTATTTTTCTAGAATTGGTTCTCTTCCTATTTATGAAAAATAGTTCTATTCATATTTGCTTCCTTTAACCAAATCCTCTGGGACTTTATATGCCAAATTTCCTCTTCCTCTTTTAACGATTTATTATAAGATGAAAATTATTCCCTTTCCTCCTTATGCAGGTAATTTTTCATATGGCCATCCTCTATTTTGGATTGTATAATTTCCATTTTCTTTTCATGTGCCAGTATCACTGGTTGCCTCTTTGTTTGTTGTTCTCAGGCCCACTTTTTTAATGCACTTTTTAATTTCTTAATCTTTTGTTCCCATTTTGTCACTAGGTTTCCCATGGCGTATTTACTCCAAAATTTCTCTACCAAATTGTTGAAACTTGCTTCTTTCCCATATTGCACAATAATGGAAGGGAAGGGGCCAAAAATCAATATTTTCAATGATTTCAAGAACAATTTTTTTGTGATCCGAACTATTCCAATGAATGATTCAAGAGCATACAAATATATTCAAGACAAGAGTGAGTGTGCTATTAATATTGTGTCTAAAAAAGTATTGATATGGCTTGGTCCAGATCATTTGTTTCTCTAAGTAAATTTGTTGGCGGAAGGTTTTATGTCCAACAAATTTAATTTCTAGATGAGATCTTCCTATTTCTCTTGACACTAATCTCTAACTTGAGATCCCCCTTTCTTTTCCCACTGATGCAGAGGTGTATTAAAATATCCTCCAAAGATACACTTAGAGCCAAAAATGAAATCCCACAATAACTAAAAAAGAATCCCAACATTCTTTTTTTTTCTAGAAATTTTACTGCCGTATTGATATTAACAAAAGAGAATACCTTATTTGAGGGGATATGAGGAAATATTGTAGCCAAATAGTGGGTGTAACATTGATGGTCAAACAATATAAGTGATGATTGATCCTATATGATGGACACACCACCTAAGGATCCTCTTGAACTAACATAAATAATCCCAATACCATTCCAAATATTATGATTTTTTTGAAGGATTCCTTGATCCCCCATTTTTGTTTCCTAGAGTAGAAGAATTGAGGATTGTTATTTCTTGATTAATGACTTCACCTCCTCCATTATTTTTATTGACCATAATCACCTACAATTCTAGGAGAGAACCTTCATTACATATTGATTGTATGAGTTTCCCCTTATTGAGGGGTAGATTTTCCTCCTTTTGTGGCATTTTTATATCCTTTGATTTTTCGATCTAGAATTTATTGAGTGCCCATTTCCTTATATTTTTAAATTTTCTCCAATCTCACCTATTTGTTAATATTTTGAATGGCCTTTTGTTGGAGCATTTCTAGTTATTTTTCCTTCTCAACCTATGATTTCGCATCTCCCAAAATCAGAAAAGATGACCCCATCCTTGTGTTTCAGGGGAGAGGAATTCTTCATCCTCCGTAGAACACTCCATGATTTTCTATGTTGGCATCAAAGCTTCTTCTAATGACAATGTGTTTTCATCAATTATTTCTAGATTGAGATCCTATATGGATTTTTTATATTTCTCTTGTGAAAAGTGGTTATTTTGTGGAATTTCCACTTCTCCATTCACCATATTTAATTCCTCATAACTGTTACTATTATTTTTATTCCCTTTGATGGTTCCTTCTTTGCTTCTAGGATTTGTTTTCTTAGGGGATATTGGTCCATTCCCTTAATTCCTAATATAATATATTTTCCTTGGATGAATGTTATATTGATTTACTAGGCCTCTTATCATTTTTTTGTTATTATCATTGTTCTCCTTCCTATCCTTGTTTTTGTTGCTCCACATATTTCTTTTTTCAACTTCTTGCAAAGTGACCCTATTCATCACATACTTTGCATATGAATGTAAGCTTATCATAGTCTACCTCTTGGATATGGACCATGATTTTAGATTGATATTTATGGCTACTAGGAAACCCTTATCCTAATCCATTTCCATGCATATCCTGGTGCAAGAGAAAATCCCCTTTTGTGGCTTGACATGAGTGATATATTTTCCAAGGGAATTGCCAATACTCGAGCTACAAATGGAACATCACTTTATGGGTTAAAATGTAGCCTCCATTGACCCAGATATAACCCTTGAGCCCCTAAGAATTTAGGCTCACTTCAAAATATCAGGTCTTGATCTGCCTTGTTTTTGAAAAAGAAAGTTAAAAACTCATTTCTACAGAACGCTGAAGAGATGAAACCCTTGATCATGGGTTTCGGATTTTTTTTTTCCCACAACCTCATAGAATGCGGGGAGGGATATATCCCCATGAACTAGCCAAACATGATGTACTAGGATAGTTTTAGAGCTCGAGTTCTTGAGTGAGGTGCAAATACCTCCACATTTGGGATTTCCTTCAATTTCTTGACAAAACTAGAATGGTTTTCCTTCTAAAAACTCGACTCATTTGTAACCAATGAGTTAAAATAATCTATATCAGGAGTGGGCAGAGAGGGAGGGGGCATAACCCCCCCCCAAACTGGTGAGAAAGCCACTAAAAATGTTGATTCATCCAAAACCCTCAAAGCTACAAAGACTCACCTTCAAATCATTTATTAAACCATAACAAAAACAATATGTAACCTGAATTCCAAATCAAAGGATTACCAACGATGCTTTGCATAACATTCTTTTTTGAATAGTAAAGAGTAGTAGGATTATATTAATCTGTTCCCATTCATGGCCAAAAACTGGGAGAATTATAGAGTAAGTACATTTCCAACCTTAGGCATTGGAGTTTGCATACAGTTCATCCAAACCCAATTCCCTTCCAAAATTACAAAAACCCCATAGTTTTTTCTTGATTACCCCTACATAACTAATTTAAAAGAAAAATACACTTATATTTATTCATCAAAGCACAGACATAAGAAGGTGCCTAGCCTTCCATGGCAGTTGTAAGATTGATGTCTATTCACATTGTTTCATCTGCAGACTGGTTGTTATTTCATTCCATTTTTATTTGAAGATCCTCAATTTTATTTCTCAAAGCATCAACTGCATCTTCCAACTAGCAAATCTTTAGATTCTTTTTAATCTTCCTCTCCAACATTTCATAAGACTCATGTTGTTGCTACTGAAGACACCTCTGTATAACTACCTATCCCTCCCTAAGTTTGAAGTGTTCCTATTTACAAATCTCATAGTCAAGTGGTGTGAATTCAACCTAAGGATGGCTCATCACCCACCTTTTGTATGCATGTCTCACCATCCTGCCTGAGCAAGGTCAATGTCGGCCCTAGGAACCAAAAACTGAAACCTCGTCATGAGAATGGATCATTGCATCAATTGATTCAGAAGTTGGACTCACTGAAAAAAGGAACCCTACAATGACCACATAGAACCCGAACTACTCCAACTCCCCCTCAATTTCCTTTCCTTTATGAACTAAATTGAAATTGACCCACTCTCTAGTTGAAAACTCATAGTCTATAGGGTGTCTTCCCTCAATATTCACAACCAGAAAATTCCCCTAATTCCTTGGCTATGCAGGCCATGCCACGAGGTCCTTACGCCAACACTAACCAAGACAAAGACATACCCACTTATTTTGTAGAAGATTAAATCGGTATTCCTCCATTTATAAAATTTTTTGAGCCTTAGCCATATGAGGAAGTGTGGGATGATGGGCTTACCTCCTAGATCCCAATGATCCACCATGATGATCCTTCTTGTTGAAACGACTTCCACATTTTCTAATTTCACCTTCCCTCGCATGAACCGTTTGATCCAAGCAAGCGAGAGGAAATGCAATTCTTAATCAGAGAGAATTTGCATGTTTGTTCCTTGAATGCTTTTGTTACAAATTCATATTCGAGGAGTAGAATACAAAGTTCCAACACTTAAGTACAAACCAACACCAAGTGTTTCAACATGCTAAGAATTGTGGGCATGGGGAAAATGGAGGAGGGCATCACATTTGAGGAAAGCAGCCACGAGACAGGAGAAGGGGAGATAAGTGAGAGGAAATATGTGAATAGGATGGGAAGGACAAGAGGAAGGGTGAACTGGGTGAGCAACGATGCTAGGTGAAGTGGTCGGGAGAGTGGGGTTGAGTGAGGGTGATGTGGCAAGGGAGGAGGGAGAAGGGAGGGTGGGAGGAGGGGAGAGCGGGAGTAGGGGTTGAAGGTGAGGTGGCAGGAGAGGAGGTAGAAGGGGGTTGGCAAGGGGAGGGGACCTTCAAGGAGAGGATGAAACCAAAAGGAAGAGGGGCAATAGGGATAGGAGAATCCTATAGAACCCTAATTTTTGGCTTATGATTTCAATTTTTTATATAGGAGTGAGGACTAACTTTCAGGTTTAGGATATTCATGAAAATGATTAGGGAATAGGAAAGTGTCCCTCTATTTCATTTACCTTGCTTCTTTTCTTTCATTTGGCATGCCTTGTTAGCTTGCATATCAACTTCCTTGTTTTAATCTCTTAGGATGTGATAAAACTTTAGTTTCTTTGTTAGGGTCCCACCCTAACCCCCTTATTTATGTAATGGGACCATGTCATAGTCAAGAGTCAATACATCCCATATTAATAATTGTAAGTGGTTAATCCGCAATTAATAACGGAACCACAGTTAGTTGCAAATGGGCCGTAGTATTAGATAGATGGTATTAGTAATACCACGGTATTGGCCCGTGGTATTGCATGTATGAGTCATATATAAAGGATAGAGACTCGTTGCGAGGAGCATCGTGTCTTATTTTGTAGTCGAGCTCTGCTCTATTGGAGGTTGCCCCCTCGAAGAGGCAAGTGAACATTACTCTCTGAATAATAAAATCATTGCTATTCTCTGTTCTGGGTATCTTTTCTTTGCATATTCTGTATTTGGGTATCATTTGCAGGTTAAGAGCATAACATTCTTAAAGATAAATAGCAATCCCTAGGCTCTCTTGAGAATTTGATTTAGTTTGTTTTTCTGACCAGTAGTGTTGTGGTTCATATGTTTTATGATGATAAGGGAGCCCCCCAATATATTCATATCCAAGATTCCTTTTTGTATAGCTAAAGTGTGACCGAGGTACATTCCATATGCCTCTCCTTTGTTATTTGTCTTCTTGTCCAAACCACAGGAAAATCTTATTATGTCTATAATTTTGAACATATGGTGGATTAATGTAGATTACTAATGAAACGTTGTAAATTAAACGTCTGTTAAATGTCTATAGGAATCAAGCCATAATAAGCATCAAAACACTTACTTCATCATACATCTCAAGTTGCTAAAGAAAAATTAAATAAATTATAACTTTATTTAAAATAATAATAATTATTATTAATGAAAAAAAATTATGCCAATATGCACGTCTATTTTGGAAGATGACTTCCAAAATTTTAATTTAATTATCAATAATTAATAGGTCTATGGTAGGGATTTAACCTCCATGAAATATCCTAGAATATTCTTAGTAGTATACAAAAATTAAAGGTTGAGATTTATCTCCAAAGTACTTATGCCCTTTTTTCTCTTTTAATTATATTGATTAATAAAAAAATGTCATGCGAAATGAGTTGTGGGTTTTTGGGCATGTTGTATTGACAAACCATGGTATTGGCCCATGATATTGTAAAAAATCTATTTACATATTAAGAATCTCCATAGTAAAGTGAGGGAAGGGTGGGGTGGGGGTTGGGGGGGGGGGGGGGTGGCGTGGTAAATCTCAAAGATAAGAATCTTGTTCCATATTTTTACAAATGTATGTATGTTTAAGACACACACGCACACACACAAAGATATATGTGTGTGTGTTTGTGTGTGATAATTAATAACAATAATAATTACTGGATAGATGATGATGGCGTACTTTGTTAAGGCACTCCTTGATGTGAAGTCAATGATTCAATTCCCCACCCCGACTAGGGTGATATATTGGACATGATGAAAATGTAGTCCCACTAAACTTACCAAATAAAAAACACATGTAACAAGATTCTTAACTATGGAGATTCACCCTCGCTTTATCATAGAGATTCTTAATCTATAAATATGATTTGTTACAATACCTTGGATTATGAATACCACGTCCAAAAAACCATAACTAATGTCATATGACACTTGCTCATATGCCCTTTTTTTTAATTAGTAGATTTAATTAAAAGGACAATAAAAATATACTGCTTTGTAAATAAGTCTTAACCTTTGTAATACCCTTGCTAGTAGCTCAATTGGAAATGGTTGTGAAAATGAAGTGTTATGTAGTAGAGGTTCGAGGTTTAAATCCTTTCAATTTTATCATCCCTATGTAAGCGACATATGTAGGAACCTAGAGGTTATAATGGTAGTTGTAGAATGAACGTCGAATTCTACAAATTAAACAACTTAAACTCAAGTTTTTAAAAATCTCTACAAGATTTTGAAAGATGTTCTAGAGGTTATAATGGTAGTTGCTGGAATCAACGTCATACCAAATGTTTGAGATTTTTTGTTGTTTAAAATATATTTTTGAATGCACGAATAGAGAAAAATGTTCTAGAGGTTATAATGATAGTTGTTGGAATTAGCATTATACTAAATGTTTGAGATTTTTTGTTGTTTAAAATATATTTTTGAATGCATGAATAGAGAAAAATATTCTAGAGAATATAATGGTAGTTGTTGGAATCAACGTCCTACCAAATGTTTGAGATTTTTTGTTGTTTAAAATATATTTTTGAATGCGTGAATAGATTTGGCACTGATTTTTGTTGTTTAAAATACATTTTTGAGGGCATAAATGAATTTAACACCCTAGATAATCCTGGAGAACTTGATTTCTACAGATTAAATAACTTAAACACAAGTTTTTAAAATTCTCTACATGATTTTCATTAAAATTAACCAAAAAAATGTTATAATAATAATAATAAAAATAATAAAATAAAAATGAATAAATAAATAAATAAATAAATAAAATAAAAAAACCATTTCGTTAGATGCCTTTACAAAATGATGCAATCTAAATTATAGAAGAAATGGCCTTTTTCACTAGAATCAACCTATACACTTTCAAGCAAGATTGTGATTTTTTTTTTGTTTAAAATACATTTTTGAATACAAGAATGGATTTGACACTTGATCTAACTAACTTATAGAAGAAATGACCTTTTTCACATAAATGAAGTTATACACTTTCAAGCAAGATTGTGATTTTTTGTTGTTTAAACTACATTCTTGAATGCATGAATAGATTTGGCACCTTGAAAAATCATAGGGAGAGTCAAATTCTAAAAATGAAATAACTTAAACTCAAGGTTTTAAAAATCTATACTGGATTTTAGTTAAAATTGACCATAAAGAATTCCTTGAAAAAGGTTATTTTCTCTATTAATTAGCCTAAGCATTTACAAAAGTATGTTATGGACTAGTATAGATCCATGAGTATGGATTTAACATGAGGCGAGAGAGATCAAATTTATTCACTTGTAACCTGTTGTATTGTTCAACAATCCCCCATTTTAATATATTAGAGATTTCTTATGAAATTTATTATATTAAAATAGCGACCCTTTAGTTTTAAAAAAAGCCTTTGGTTTTATTTATTTAAAAAACGAAAAAATAAAATAAAATAGAAAATCAATATAGAAATTGTTAATAAAGTCCTATAACCAAATTTTAATAACCCCTGAGACCAAAATTATACTTAGGTTTCAAAAAACTTAGGTATTAAACAATAGGGGTTATTAACAAAAAATATGAATAATCATAGTATTTTTCCTTATCGCTTCCCCACTTCGCAAAAGTTTCATAAGGCAATGAACCCTTCGCTAACTCCATTGCGATTGCGATATCACCCCAGAACCGATGGGAAAATTAATCATAGGAAATAAAATCCCATGTCCACAGCTATTGCAAATCCCAAAAGTTCCATGGTTGATGCCTGCATTCCAATTGCAATATTTGATATAGCCTGGACCTAATGGAATATACACTACAATCCATAAATCCCCCCACATCCCTGGTAATCAAAAAAATCTAAAAGTTCCACCCTGCTATGCATCACCGATTGCGATTGCAATATAAGCCCCAGACACGATAGGATTATACATGTTAATTCATAAGTTTTCCCTCGCGTTTGCAGCTATCGCAAATAACAAAGGCTCATTGCTTCGTGCTTCCTATGTTTTAACCAATTGCGATTGTGATATGATCCATGTCATCTATGACATCATTCTCCACATCATTTGCCATATCACATAATCATGTCATCATGACATTTGTTGTTCCGACACTTCCAAATCACCCTGGGACTTCGCAATCACAAGTTTTAAAGGGACACAGTTTATAACAATCCTTCACCTTGGCCGATTTGTGACTACGATTTGAATTGCGATGTAAGGATCAGACCCAACACATAACTTAAAACCTATCTATAACATTTTTTTTCTAGGTCCTTCGCAGCTTTCATAATCCTCCCCACTCCTTTGCCCCTGCTCCAAACGCCGATTACAATAATACAAAAAGCCCGCCTTGTCTTGTAAAAATAAACAACTCAGGTCTAATCTACCTGAGTCAATGACAAAGAAGGTTTTGGAGCCCCCTCCCATGCCCAATTTGAAGTTTCTCCGGGGGGGGCTCCGAAAAGTGGTTTTTTCATCCATCCCTATATCTACGTGTCACTCCTTTGTTACTGTGAACCCCCTCTGGAAAAAACTGCTAAGCCTCCCCTTTTTATCAACGTCTATTTTGTGATTTGTGATAAGACTGTAAAGTCCACCTCTCTTATCACATACCTCCCTCCGTATTCTTCTCCATCATTTTTTGTTCAGGATTTATTACGCTTTACATTTTTATCCCAATTTCCTGCAAAACGTGATTTGTTTCAAATGAAACTCACTTATTAGTCTCATTTATTTTTAGCTTATCGGTTTCTATTTTCCGTGTTTAGGTTCATGACAGAAGTTGGTAATTGTGCTAATAAGTGGAAGTTCAGTTCAAACAGAGGGAGAAAAATCTAGATAATCGAATGGAACAAACAAAGTCAATGAAGACAATAGATCACATCCATAAATTCCTACCAAAAAATTGTTTTCCTTTAAGTGTTATTGAAGGGATCTATTTAAATGCCCTCAATGCTCTACACAATACATTTACTTATTTTTCTGCTATTTAAGCTTGCTTTTTGTATGAAATTAAGGTCCCGAATTTATGAAGAATGGTTTATGAAAGCTCACACTATTGTACTTTCACACTTTCCTCAATAGAACGATTGGAACATTATTTTAGGAGTTTTCATAAAGAATTTTGAGAAGTTGCATTTCTGTAATCCTAAAATCATCTTTGTGAGAAGGACTAAACTATTTCTATTTCTTTTATGAGTTGAGAAACGTGCATATGGTATTTCTATATTTTTACCTTTGTTTTGTTTATAAATAAATAGTGAATTTATCTTTTCAAATTTCTTATTGCATGGTATTTAAAGAACATTGTTACATGTATTAATTTCTGATAATGTTATCATTGATATTTTTAAATACATGTCAAAAAATTTTCTTTGATATTCTAATGTGATATGAGTTATACAAATTAATTTGATTATCTATTTAATCAAAATAATCATCTTGAAATATTTTCATTTCCATTGGTGTTTGAACAATCTATATTGTCATTTACTAAGGAAAATCATTATAGATTGCATCTAGATAAATTTTAAACAATCCTGGATTATAAAGTAGATTAATGCATAGATTTTCCATTTGATTCATTGCTGCAAATCCATCTCTTTCACTCCAATATAAGAATTACACATTCATTCAATCAACTTTCATTGGGAAGGTATTCCCATTATATCCGGTCGAAGCCACTACCTAAACAGAAAAGGAGTTGTATTAAGATTCGGACCGAGTGGGTTTCCCCCATCATGATGCAATGATTTTCAAGGCCTCAACACTTTTGGCACTATAAGAAGGGCCTGCAGGCTATGAATGACAATTAAGTCCAATCCAAAGACAAAAATCCATTTGAAGAGTCATTTCCCCTCCAAATCTCCTACAATTTCCAGTTCCCCTTTAGAATCTCCTACTTTTAGATCAGGAGTTGTAAAATCACCTCCCAAGTCTCCTAGAATACTTCCTGAGGTAATCGCTATGGATTATACTCTAGAATCACCAGAAATTATAGCTTTGATAAAGAAATTGGAAGACATCTCCATTTCAGCAGAAAATCGTGAAGCATCTGAAGTTTCTGAAGGAAGTATAACTTCTATTTTTCACAGAATTGGTGTTTTGACTCAGTCCTGAAGTGCAAAACTTGTCATCTCACCACTTTAATTTCCACTTCAATCGCGCCGAATGAAAATTTATACTTCATATTCCCAAACATATACTCGTGAGATTACCTCATTCTCTCATTCACAAACATCTCCAATTTTTTCCTTTTTCATTTCCTTTTTTCTCTACCTCACATCATCTATTTCCATTTCCTCTACAAAAATGACTAGTGCTACCTGAAGTAGTACTATCAGAGCTACTAGTTCTTCTTTCATCACATCCACCTCCCCAACTGTTACAATGGTAGCTCCACGCATTGTTCAAATTCCAACACCACTTCATCCTCTACCAATACATCTTGAAAGATGGATTCCAAAATTCAATCTTGATGATGGGTTACCTGTTGAAGAGAACCTTCATAATTATATGTTAATCATCAATCTTAATGAGGTAGTTGAAGAAGACGTTGTTATTAGTTTATTCTCGTACACTCTTACAAGATCAACAAGGTCTTGGTACTTTTCATTACCAGCCAATTCTATTACTAGTTGGGATATTTTTGAAGGAATTTTTTTAATAAATTTGGTAATGATCGCTCAACCGCATCTCTTATCAATGACCTTTCCAATTTAAAAATGAATTCAAGGGAAAAGATAAAATATTTCAATTCCATATTTAACAAATTGTTAAGTAAAATACCAACTACTTCTAGACGTGGTGTCGATGTACAAATTGAATGGTATATTTCATTCCTTCCTTTTAATGTAGCAACCTTTTTAGATAGAGCTAATAAAAATACCTTGTTAGAAAACATGAAATAAGTTGTGTCTGTAGAGAAGGGGACAAATGCACTAGAAAATAAAAAGGATCAGGAAGACAAAAAATTAAAAAGAGTTACATTTAAGGATGAATCTAAAAACAAATCACTTAAATATCCCTTTGATCTTGAAGGCTTGCAACAAGTCCTTAAAACTTTGTATAATGAGATGGTAGAGAAAAAAAACAAGTAGTTGAATCTTCTTCCAAAAACTCTTTTATAACATACATAAGAAATCAGCCACCTAATCCACAACACCCAAACACGATCTCTAATGTAGAAACTGATGATGAAGATGAGGAGGATGCAACATTTTCTGCTAATGAATCCCAAGATGAACAAATAGCTGAGTTAAATGGAATGTGGGATTTTCTTCTTCCTATTTTTTACAATGAAAATGAATATGAAGCATTACCTGTTGGCACAAGAATTAAAGGTCCAGTTGATCCTATTCAACCAATTCAAAAATGAAAACCTTCAACTTCCGCTGTTAAAGATAAAGTTCTTGTTAAAAAATCCACTTCCACTTCCCCCCAAGTAATTTCGTTGTCATCCAATTTTCCATATTCACCTAGAACCTTAGTAGTTTCAGATACTATTGAGTGCAATATAGTTGAGGATATGAAGAAAATAAAAACAAACATTTCCCTTCATGAACCCACTAAACTCAAACAACAACAAAATTTTTTACTGAAAGAATTGAACGCAGTACCTGCTTCTCCTCTTCCTGCTACTGTGGTATTCAAAGCTTCTAACAGAATGGGTAAACCTCCTGGTCATTCATTATTCGATTCCTCTTATGCTATTCTAATAGGTGACAAGTCTAATTCACATACCCCTCCTTTTCTTTTGACTTTTGAAATATTTAATAAAAAAGTACATAATTGCTTGGTAGATTCAGGGGCCTCTCTGAATTTCATGTCGTATTCAGTTTTCCTGAAATTAAACATCTCACCCCAGAAAACTGCAATTCACATTGTGCAACTCAATAGGACAAAAGTCAAAGTCTTAGGAGAAATGAATTCAGTTCTTATTAGATTATCTTCAAATCCTGAAGTTTGTCAAATAATTGATATACCAGTTACTGATATCCCAGATTTCTACAGCTTAATTCTTAGTAGAGATTGGTGAGAAAAACCACACAATTATTTTTCCATTGATTGGTCTCACTTATGGATCCCATTTAATGGAAAGCCGAATCAAATTAGAATCAACCTAGAAAAACACATCAAATGTTCAGTAACAAATTTCGAAGGTAAAAATGAGGCAGTAGCATTTAATAACAACATTCTTGGAAACTACTCTACTGAATCATTTTTTGAGAATTTTAAAGCTCAAGCGTCACCATTTATGAGTAATTTTGTAACTTCTCAAATTGAAAAATTTTCACAGCCATACTTTTACAGATGTGTAAATATGCTAGAAAAACCATTAGTTAATTTTGTACTCTACATATTGTATTTTGATGGGTCAAAATCAAGTGATGGTGCAAGAGCAGGTTGCATATTGATTAATCTTGGAGGTGTGAAGACAATGTTGACTTGTAGATTAGAATTCAAATGCACAAGTAATATTGCAAAATATGAGGCATTGGTCCAAGGTATGTACAATGAAATTAGCCTTGATGTTAAATACCTTCAAGTTTTTGGAGATTCAGAAATTGTAATTAAACAAGTAAGCAACATGATGCATTGTATATCTACATACTTGAAGAATTATCACTCTTTGGTTCAGTCTCTCACTTCACTCTTTTCAGCGTTTAACATTTCTATTATTCCTAGGATTCAGAACGTTAGCGTTGATCTTCTTGCCAACGTTGCATCAAAACTGATCCCATCTAAAGATTACAGGCTAGGTAGATTTTTTTTAGAGTTAATCCTTAAACCATCCATTCCTAATAATATCACCAATTCGTGGGTATTTAATGATGATGAAGACATTTTAAGCTTCCTAACTTCCGAAAAATCATACGATGACCAAATAATTGATGAGAATGAACACAATGATTATTTAAAACAGAAAATCGATGATAATCCCATACCCAAATCTGTAGTAAAACATGAGGATATTTATGATTTAAAATACATATCTAAAAGAGTTACTCATTCAAAACTATAGAATTCAACTTTGAGATTTGAATTAATAAACCTTGGGACATATCTTAAACCTCGGAAAATCAATTTAGGACTTGGTCTCTCATCTGAAAAAATATTATCCTTCATTCATTTGTTAAAAAAATATAAGGATATATTTGCTTAGAGTTACGAAGATCTCAAAACATTTTACACCATCATTCAACACACAATTCCGATGACATCTAATGATAAACCTGTCCAACAAAAATGAAGGAAAATTTATCTAAACTTAGAAAATCAAATCAAAACGGAATTGAATAAACTCCTTAAGACTATAATCATTTTTCCTGTTAGGAATTCAAGATGCATTTCTGTTAGGAAGAAAAATGATGATATCCACATTTTTATAGATTTTAGGAATCTCAATAAACGTAGTCAAATGGATAATTTCTTGCTACGCACTATGGAACAGATTTTACGATCACTTGTTGTTTCCAAACTTAAGTATTTCCCTGTTTGTTTCTTAAGATATAATCAAATCATGGTCCACCCAGATGATAGGCTAAAGACTTCTTTCATAACAAAATGGGGAACTTATGCCTACCAAAAACTACCTTCTAGTTTAATAAACACAGGGGCACTTTCCAATGAACCATGGATATAGCTTTCAAAGATCTGTTAAACAAAATAGTTTTTGTTTATGTGGATGACATTATTGTTTATTCAAAGAACATAAATAATAATTTGAAAGACTTAAGACAAATTTTTGAACGATGTAGAAAATATGGGATTTCATTAAATCCGAAAATGTCTTTTTTCACTCTTAGTGAAGGGAAACTTTTAGGATCATTGTGTCAAAAAATGGAATTTACATTGACCCTGGTATAATAAAACAAATTTCTCCACCATATAACAAAAACATCATGTAATCATTTTTTGGACAAATCAATTTTGTCAAAAGGTTTGTCCCTGATTTCTCACAAATTATTTTGTCGCTACAACAAATGATTAAGAAAGACAATTTTTAAATGGGGTCATCATGAAAAGCAAGCATTTTATTATCAATGCTCCTTATTTAAATACTCTGAATTTATCCAATCATTTCATCTTATATACCTTTGCTTCTTCAGCATCTTATGTTGTTGTTTTGACACAAATTGATAATAAAAAAATTGAAGCACCCACCTCTTTTTTCAGTTCAAATTTTCAGGGTGTTGAATTGGATTATTCAGAAGTATAAAAAGAAGCATTTGTCGTATATAAATCTATAAAGAATTTTAGACCTTTTATTTTAAAAACACACAAGAAAGTAATAGTCCCATTCTCAGTAGTGAGGCAATTACTAATGTAGAAAGAATTAGGAGAAAAGAGAGAAAATTGGGTAACAACTCTGTAGGATTACGATATTGAAATTAAACCAACCAAAATTGTTAGAGGAAAAGGTTTCTATGCGCTGATTATAGGATAATCCAACATACCAGCCGAAGGAGACACATGTAACAATGAACACATTTCTAAGGTAAGTGTAATTGATGTTGAGTCCTAATGCACTGATTTAATTTTTTTTTTGAAAAATGGATATGCTCCTCCTTAACTCAATCATAAAAGAAAAAGAGCTTTATGATTAAAAGCAAGTCATTATGAGATTATTGATAACGTGTTATTTAGGAGAAACTATGATTCCATATTGTAAATATGCCTTGAAAAGTCTGAAGCACAAACAGTTTTGCAGGAACTTCATGATGGACCAACAGGTGGACACTTTGGAGGATATACTACTGCAGACAAAATCTTACATGTTGGATACTACTGGCCCACTCTCTCCAAAGATACCCAGACATATGTAAGGAAATGAAAAACATGCCAAACTACTTTTGGAAGACAACAGAAACCAGCCTTCCCTCTGTAGCCAGTCAGCATCGAATAGCCTTTCGAACGATAGGGACTGGATATCATAGGTGAGATCGTTCATCATTCTTCTAAACAACATAGATATATTATGACTGCTATAGATTACTTCACTAAGCGGGTGGAATCAATTCCACTAAAGGTAGTCAATTTTTTGAATCTGTTATTGAATTTATTGACCAATCTATCATTACAAGATTTGGATTGCCTTCTGCACTTATATTTGATAATGCATCTTATTTATCAGGTACTAGTATGATTGAGTTTGCAATTAGGAGAGGTTTTAAACTCAAATATTCTGCTAATTACTATCCCTAGAGAAACGGTTTGGAAAAATCCACTAATAAAAATCTCCTTAGAATAATCAAAATAACTGTTGATCAAAATCAAAGAAACTAGCACAAAGCTTTAATATTTTCTCTATGGGCTGAAAGGATAACTCAGAAGGCCTCTATGGGCACTTATCCATTCAACTTAGTATATGGGAAAGAAACCATCATTCCATCACATTTAGCTCTTCCTCCATTATCCCTAGTTCAATTTATTGAAGAGACACCTTCTTCTTCCTTGCAATTAAGAAATTAACAAATCCTAAAACTAGAAGAAGAAAAGGAAAAGGCCAAACTCACACACACCAAACATCAACAGATGGTGAAAGATTCTTTTGGTGCAAGTTCAGTCACACAAATGTCCTTCCAAATTGGAGATCTAGTTCTCAAGTGGGACAAAGCACACGAAGAAAAAAGGAAGGATACCAAATTTCAGAAATTATGGCTTGGTCCATTTCAGATTGTTGAACAGATAAGCCCATCTACATTTATACTTCAAGATTTATCAAGAAAGAGATATTCTCTTCCTGTAAATGAGTTCATTTTGAAGAAATTATTTTCTTAATATATATATCTATATATATATATATATATATATAATATATATATATATATTATATATATATATATATATATATATATATATATATATATATATATAGATATATTTAGATTAAAATAAAATAAAATAAAAAATCTGTAAAAAAATCACTTCCATTGTACATCCCACTGCAATTTATTTTTCCTTTACATATTTTATTAATAAAAATGTTAAATAGTACTCTATTAACTTTTCAAACATGTCTCGAAGTTATTTTTCATTTTTTTATTTTGAAGGTAGGAATTATTAAAGAACTGTTTACCAAAATTGAAAACTAGATAAAACTATATAACTCTAAAAATTTTCCATTAAGTTGTGAAATCTTTTAAAAACCTCAAAAATTATATCCTTTTACTCTAATTTCAGTGAAAAAAGTTATCCTTAAAAAGTAAAGACTGTCTTACAACTAAAGCACTTTCAACTCAGATTTGTCATCCAAAACTCTTAAGGAGTCAATGATCCTCCCCATCCATTAAAAATTAAATTTTTAGAGTGTAATTCTAAAATATAATAAATCTAAAAAGATAAGAGGGCTCATCACGAGCCTGCTTACCATGATCATAGGGAATCAATTAAACTAACATTACCATACTGAATACCAAATCAAGGTAATAGCTTATGATTTTTCCATGATAAGACAAGGGGTTTCATCACAAGCCAGCTTGTTGAGTTTGATTATTATGAGTGAATGGAATTATAGTTATCTAGTTACCAAACCAGGACAATGGCATTTTACCATTAGTTAAAAAAGAAAAAAAACTTACCTCTAATTATTGCACTATTAAATGGATGGGATACTGGATTGTTGTTGGTTAAAATCTAACCCTGTAGAAGCTATGAATGCTTGTTGGCAGCATTGGTTCTACCTGTGACAAATGAGTACACTACATGCTAAGTCCTAAATGGTTGCCTACTTTATTTTTATAAACTGATTAATGATTGAGGCAAGTAAATAGGTGTTTTTCATTCACACAAGGTTTTTAAAAGAAATTGCAATTTAATGAGTTGTTGAAAATGGCAACAAGAAATGTTAAAAATAGAAGTGATAAAAATAGAACTGCTACAAATAATAGTTTGGGTACTAGTGTTGGACATAGAAACAAGGAATGAAAATGGAAGTACTAAAAATAGCATTGTTATAAATAGCATTTCTAACAATTGAGAACAAAAATTTAAATTTGATCTTAGCAGTTGTTTGTAAAATAATTAATTAATTCATCTTGAGTTAATTAGTTGTAGGAAATCAAACATGAAGTCTATGTGAAGACATCCAACAGTTTCTCCATTGATTGAGGAAGTTATCCCCTAATTAAGGAGATAAGGATGAGTTTTATTTGAGTTGTAATTAGTAAGCTTAGTTAATTGAGATAAGTCCACTTAGATTAGTTCAAATAGTTTCTTGTACTAATTGTGAGTTCAATTAGTTAATGCTTGCATGCATGTAACTGCTACACTTCAAATAACTGAATATTCTCTCATAAATAACTCATGCATGTTAGTTCAGTCAGAGACCTAGTTGAGATCAGAGGAAGGAACAGTGTACTATCAATTGGAGGATTTTTCCTATATAGGAAACTCATTCATGTAGAAGGAATTATCTCCTTCAGGTTTGTGCAGTTATTTTAGAGGTTAGAGCAATGTGTGAGGGATTATTACACACAGGTGGCAGCTTAATGATCGAGGAGAAACTGCGCAAGGAAATAGGAGGCTTGGACAGCAGAGGAGAAGCTTTGTGAGAAGCCTTTGACTGTTTATGAGTAGCAATGAGGGATTGTACTCAGAGCTGGATAGCTTGAGAGCTAAAGCTTTGTGTAATCCTGAGATATTTCCACTTGTATGATAATACAGACAGCTGGGATTTTTAGCTGAGGCTTTCCCCAGAGTATTCTTCTGTGTTTCATGTGCATGATTTCTTCTTCTTTGTTATATGTGTTCTCTTTGATCTTGCTCAAAATCGATTAAGCTTTCGCAAGTTTGTTGTAGAAGTAGATCTTGTATTTTGCTTTACTATATTGCATTATCAAGTGATCTACGGTGGAAATTTCTACATGGTATCACAACTAGCTAATCTATAGGGAAATTTCTACATGGTATCAGAGCAAAGGTGATCGAAGTAGTGAACATAATACAAAGAAGAAAATTCGAAGTAAAAAAAAAATTGGACCGCGAGCTTTCAGAGCAGATCTGAAAGTTTTTGTGCAAAATTTTCAAAAACAAATAGAAGATCTGGATTCCTTGCGGAAAAAGACACAAATTCAAATTTTTTTTTTTGGCTAAATTGGAGTTCGGATGAGGAAGATATTGCTGATTTAAAATCAACTCTTTTTCCCGAAAATTTCATGACAGCGGGACAGATGAAGTAGATTGGTGTGCTAGCCAAGAACCTGTATGCACTTGAGATACAAGATGCATGCAAAGGTTAGATACTTGGTGGTTGAGAGGGAGATAAAATTACCTCTCAACATGCAGAACCAGAAGAAGTCTCAGGCAATTGTAGAGGAGCCACAATTGTTGAAGCAGCTTCAGGAGGTTGTGGAGCAGCCACAACTGGAGAAGTCAAGAGGAGACCAAGTGGAGGCATCCACTCATGTAGAGACCTCCACTAGGGGGAAATTTCAAGCCAAGTGGGTATAGGGATCACATGCATACATACCTCTAGGTCAGAGGTGGGGCGATGTGGAGTGACAGTCCTAAAAAGGTTGGAATAGGGGTAGGATCATTGAAACTCATCCATGCAGAAGGAATTATCTCCTTCAGGTTTGTGCAGTTATTTCAGAGGTCAGAGCAGTGTGTGAGGGATTATTACATAGGTGGCAGCTTGAGGACCCAGGAGAAACTGTACAAGGAAATAGGAGGCTTGGTGGGCAGAGGAGAAGTTTTGTGAGAAGCTTTTGAGTGTCTATGAGCAGCAGTGAGGGATTGTACCGAGAGCTAAAGTTTTGTGTAATCCTAAGATATTTCCGCTTTTATGATAATACAAATAGAAGGGTTTTTTAGTTGAGGCTTTCCCGAGAGTATTCTTCTGTGTTTCATGTGTATGATTTCTTCTTCTCTGTTATATGTGTTCTCTTTGATCTTTCTCAAAATCAATTAAGCTTCCACAAGTTTGTTGTAGAAGTAGATCTTGTATTTTGCTTTAGTATATTGCATTATTAGGTGATCTACGGTGGAAATTTCTACATGAGTTTTATAGTCATAGTAATTTTATTTATCTAAATGTTTTGAAAAGTAGTTTCCACTTCCTAAATTATTTATACTAAATCTTTGAAAAAATTCATTATTTATCAGAGATAACTGGTTCTTCGAGTGAATCACCAATTTTTTATTTGTTCAACAACCCCCATTTTAATATATTATAAATTTATTATGAAATTTATTATATTAATATAGAGACCCTTTAGCTTAAAAAAAACATTTGATTTTATTTATTTAAAAAACCAAAAAATTAAAATAGAAAATCAACATAATTTTTTTTAATAAAGTCCTATAACCAAAGTTTAATAGCCCTTGAGACCAAAACTATACTTAGGCTTCAACAAACCTTAAGTATTAAACAATAGGATTTATTAACAAAAAATATGAATAATCGGAGTCTTATTCCTAATCGCTTCCCCACATCGCTAAAGTTCCATAAGGCAAAGACCCCTCTGCCAACTACATTACGATTATGATATCACCCTGGAACCAACAGAAAAATTAATCGTAAGAAATAAAATCTTGCATCCAGGGCTATCAAAAATCCCAAAAGTTCCATGGTTGATGCCTGAATTCTGATTGCAATATGTGATATAGCTTGGACTCGGTGAGATTATACATTTAAATCCATAAATCCCCTGGTATCCATGGAAATCACAAAAATATAAAAGTTTCACACGGCTACACATCATTGATTGTAATTGCGATATAAGCCCCAGACCCAATAGGATTATACATGTTAATTCCTAACTTTTCCCCCACGTTTGTGGCTATCGCAAATAACAAAGGCTCATTGCTTCTCGCTTATTGTGTTTTAATGATTGCAATTGTGATATGATCCATGTCATTTTTGATGTCATACTCCACATCATTTGCCATGTCACATCATCACATCATCATGACATCATTCATGATCACACTACCATGTCACCCTAGGACTTCAGAATCACAAGTTTTAAAGGGACACAATTTATAACAATCCTTCACTTTGGCCGATTTGCAACTGTGATTTGAATTGCGATGTAAGGATCAGGCCCGACAGATAGCTTAAAATTTATTTATAACATTTTGCGTCCAGGTCCTTAACAACTTTCATAGTCTTGCCCGTTACTTTGCATCCGCTTTGAACGCTGATTACGATAATACGAAAAGCCCAACTTGTCTTGAAAAAATAAATGGCTCAGATCTAATCTAACCAGATCAACGATAAAGAAGATTTCAGATCCCCCTGCGCTCAACTTTAAGTTTCTCAAATGGGGGGGTCCGAAAAGTGGTTTTTTCATCCAGCCCTATATATACATGTCACTCCTTTGTTACTTCGAACCCCCTCAGAGAAAAACCACTAAGCCTCCCCTTTTTATCAACGTCTGTTTTCCAATTTGTGATAAGGCCATAGAGTCTGCCTCTCTTATCACATACCTCACTCCGTATTCTTCTCCATGATGTTTTCATTCGAGATTTATTACACTCTACATTTTTATCATGGTTTCGTGAAAAACGTGATTTGTTTCAAATGAAACTCGCTTATCAGTCTCATTTATTTTTTAGCTTATCGATTTCTATTTTCCGTGTTTAGGTCCATGAGAGAAGAGGATATTTGTGCTAATAAGTGGAAGTTTAGTTCAAATAGATGGAAAAACATCCAGATAATCCGATGGAACAAACAAAGTCGATGAAGACAGTAGATCACATCCAGAAATTCCTACCAAAAAAATGTTTTCCTTTAAGAATTATTGAAGGGATCTGTTTAAATGCCCTCAACGCTCTACACAATATATTCAATTGTTTTCCTACTATTTAAGCTTTCTTGTTGTATGAAATTAACGACCCAGATTTTATGAAGAAAGGTTTATGAAAGTTCGCAATATTTTTCTTTCATACTTTTCAATAGAACGACTAGAACATTGTTTTAGGATTTTTCATAAAGAATTTTGATAAGTTGCATTTTTGTAATCCTGAGATCATCTTTGTGAGAAGGCCTAAACTGCTGCTACTTCTTTTATGAGCTGAGCAACGTGCAACTGGTATTTCTATCTTTGTACCTCTATTTTGTTCATAAATAAATAGTGAATTTATCTTTTCAGATTGCTTATTACATGGTATTTAAAGAACAATGTTACATGTATTCATTTATGATAATGTTTCCATTGATATTTTTAAATACATGTTAAGCAATTTTATTTGATATTCTAAATGCGATATGAGTTATACACATTATTTTGACTAACTATTTAATCAAAATAATCATCTTGAAATATTTTCATTTCCATTGGTGTTTGAACAATCTATATTCTCATTTACTAAGGAAAATCATTATAGATCTCATCTAGATAAATATTAAACAATCCCGGGTTATAGAGTAGATTAATGCATAGGTTTTCCATTTGATTCATTGGTGCAAAGCCATCTATTTCACTCTACTATAAGCATTACATATTCATTCAATCACCTTTCATTGGGAAATTGATCCCATTATATCCAGTCGGAGCCACTACCTAAACAAAAAAGGAGTTAATGCAGCGATTTTCAATGCCTCAACACAACCTTCTTTAGAGTGCAAAATACAATGTGTACTTTTTTATTGTTTAAAATGTATTTTTTAATGCTACATAGAATACATAGAGGACCAAACTATAGAATATTATGGCCACTTTTTTTCATGATATATACATAATTTTTTTAAAACAATATTTAATA
>APFE031547392.1:98813-124831 GCA_000404065.3 Pinus taeda
AGTATGCCTAGGAAGGTAGCTCAAATTACATAGCATGGAAAGATAGAATGGAGAATGCATTAGAAGACAATGGCTTGAAAGAATTCATTGATCGAGAAATCCCAAAGCCAGCTTCAACTAATGCACAAGAGTTGGCTGAGTGGAAAAAGTGTGTGGCGAAGGCGATACGGATCATCCTTGAGGGAGTTTGAGACCATATTGTCTTGAGTCTCCATGGGAAGGATACTCCATTTTCAATGTGGAAGACATTGAAGGACCTCTACCAGAATAGTAGAGACCAGAGGAAATTGGCGCTCAAGGGTAAGCTTCGAAGAATCAAGCTGGAGAAGGGCGATACTATTTCCACATATCTGAACAAGCCCACCACCTGCAGAGATGAGCTTGGCAGTGTGGGAATAATTACTGTTGATGATGATATGGTGAGCCTTGCTCTCCTTGGCCTTCCAAAGAGTTGGAATAGCTACCAGGACTCTGTGAATGGAAGGGAGAAACTATCGGATTAGGAACGACTGTGGTCAGATCTTATGCAGGAGGAGAATAGGAGGAGCACACGAGATGGTTCTTCATCCAAGAATGATGATGAAGAAAATCTGGCCTTAGCAAGTAAGGCAAGGAAAGGGAAGGAGAAGGCTTCCCATTTCAAATTGAATTCTTTTCATGGAGAGAAGAAGGGTGACATTTGTAAAGTAATATGCTTTAATTTTCACAAGATGGGACACTATGTGACTAATTGCCCATCGAAGAAGTCCAAGAAGGGATCCTGGGAAGGATCATAAGGTAAGGCATTAGCCTTTCAGTTCAAAATGGACTTTACCCTCATCACATGCATGGTGTCATCAATGATGGGTTGTGTCTGGTATCTTGACAGTGGAGCCTCATTCCACATGACTGGTGATCAAAATTTATTCAATGCCTTGGAGGAGAAAGACCTTAAGATGTGCATATAGATGGGTGATGACGAAAGGCATAGTGTTTCAGGAGTGGGCACAGTTGCTTTTCAGAGGGAGCATGGAGCTCCTCTCACCTTGATAGATGTGATGTATGTGCTTGGACTGAAGAAGAACTTGGTATTGGTCTTGATGTTGGAGGAGAAAGGCTACGATGTTGTCTTCAGTAAAGGAAAGGTGGTCCTAAGACACATAGCCACGGGTCAGACCAACAAGATAGGGATTCGGGTGAAGAATCTCTATAAACTAGAGGTAGATTATTATGCAACATTGAGTAAAAAAGAAGAATTGGTGCAAAGCCAAGAAATTGGTGAGTTGTGACACAGGCAGTTGGGCCTTTTGCATCGCGGGGATTTGAAGATAATGCAGCAGATATCTACAAGACTTCCGAAAGGTAAACTTGAGCAAGTTGACACATGCAAAGGTTGTACCTTGGGAAAGTACACCAAGTCTTCCTTTCATGATCGCGACAGCTGAGCAGAGGCTATCTTAGAGCGAGTTCATACTAATTTGTGTGGACAATTCTTGATGGCATCCACAATGAAGCAAAGGTATTATGTCGTTTTCATTGATGACTATTCTTGTAAATGCTGGATTTATTTCATGCAGAAGAAGGACCAAACTTTCACAAAGTTTTGTGAGTTTAAAGATTTGGTCGAGAAAGAGTTAGGGAAGAAGATCAAGGCCTTGAGAAGCGACAATGGTGGAGAATATTTCTCAAGAGTTTAAGGACTTCTGTGTAGTGGAAGGAATAAATGAGAGTTGACGGCACCTCATAACCCATAGAAAAATGGCGTGGCTGAGAGGAAGAACATAACTATTTTAAGGGCAGCATGGGCAATGCTACATTACCAAGGCCTACCACTTCACTTGTGGGATAAGACATGCAACACAATGGTCTATTTGCAGAATAGAAGCTTGCATCGCATATTTGGTTTGAAGACACCAGAGAAATCTTTCTCTAGTAAGAGACTAGATGTGGGTCACTTCAGGATATTTGGCTCATCGGTATATTGCCATGTGATAAAGGATGCATGGAAGAAGCTTGAGCCGACAACAGAGTTGGGGATATTTGTGGGGTACATTGATGCACCTCACAACTATCAAGTGTACTTTCCTACCATTCGAAGGATAGTGGTTCATAAAGAACTCAAGTTTGATGAGCAGAAGGCCTTGTGAGTTTCCCTTGAGAGAGAGCTCCAACTACAAGTTGTGGAGGAATTGTTGGTTCCTATAGAGGAGGAGCCTCAGACTAATTCAGAGAAGATGCATGCAGAGGTTCTAGGAGTGGAGACATCCACTCAAGCAGAGTCTTCCAGAGATGGATGGAAGTGCACAATAGAAGTTGACAAATTGTTGGAGGATGCGAGAGAGAATGTGGGTCCACCATCTTCTCAGCACAGACAGAGGAGGACACCTGAGAGGTACACTAGATACATGGCCCTTGTTGGGGAATGTGTTGAGACAGAGCCATCTTCCTTTGAGGAAGTAGTGCAGCAGTCAATTTGGGTTGATGTTATAGTGGAGGAGTATGTCTCCATAGTTCATAACAGTGTTTTTGATGTGGTTCCAAGCCCGGAGAACAAGTCAGTTTTCAGTTCCTATTGACTTTACAAGTAAAGCAAGTTATTGATGGTAGTGTGGAGAAGCATAAGACAGGCTTTGTTGCCCGTGGCTTTTCACAAGTCGAGGGGATTGACTATGATGAGACTTTTTCTCCTGTCGCAAGGTACTCATCCATCAGATCTATGTTGGCACTATTAGCATAGATGGGTTGGAAGATCCATCAGATAGATGTGAAGACTACATTCCTCAATGGCCAGATTGAGGAAGAGGTGTACATAGAGCTGCTAGAAAGTTTTGAGACCTTCGACTGTGAGTCGCATGTGTGCCGACTCAAGAGAGCGTTGTATGGGTTGAAGCAAGAACCTCGTGCTTAGTACACCAAGATACACAACTACTTCACTCGGTTGGGCTTCACAAAGAGTGAAGCGGATGCAAACTTGTACCACATCGTGGTGAAAGGTAAGTTGTTAATCATCGTACTTTATGTTGATGATCTCAAATTAACTAGTGATGATCAGTTGATCATGTCTTGCAAGGAGGACCTTGCAAGAGAATTCGAGATGAAGGAAATGGGTCTCATGCATTACTTCCTTGGCATGGAAGTGTGGCAGAAGCATGGGGAGTTGTTTGTGTCTTAGGGCAAGTATGCCAATGAGATACTCATGATGAGATTCCACATGGAGAAGTGCAAGCCCATGCAGACTCCTCTAGTAGGTAACTAGAGGAAGTAGGTTTCTACTTCAAGAGAAGTGGTAGAGGCTACTGTGTACAGGAAACTTGTGGGTTCAGTAATATACTTAGTGAACACACAACCAGTTTTGTGATATGTCGTGAAATAGCTGAGTCAAGCAATGGTTCAACCTATGAATATGTTTTGGAAGGTAGAAAAGCATCTATTAGGATACCTCAGAGGCACATCTTAGTATGGATTATGGTATAGACGGACAGAGGGAGTGAAGCTACAGGACTTCACTGATGTAGATTGGGCAAGGAGTCCATCAGATCGGAAGAGCACATCAGGAGGGACTTTCAACCTTAGGTCTGCACTCAGCAAGAAACAAAGGTCGACTGCACACAGCTCGGCAGAGGCATAATACATCGCTGCAAGTCAAGCAACATGTGAGGCCATCTGGATGTGGAAAATACTAGTTAGTTTGTTTGATCAGAGGATGGAGCCAACTATGATCTATTATGATAATCATATTTGTATTAAATTCTCTGAGAGTCCATTATTTCATGATAGGTCCAAGTACATCGACATCCTGTATCATCATCTCAGAGACTGCGTAGTGAGGAGGATCATGTTTCCGCAGTATATTTCGACAGAGGAGCAAGATGTTGACATTTTGACAAAGGCATTGTCAAAGTGTAATTTCGAGTTCCATAAAGATAGGATTGGGGTGGAAGATAATCCCTTTCTTATTGAGAGGGAGTGTTGAAATATGGCAACAAGAATTTTTGGGTTGTGTTATATTCTTTCCACATAGTTAACAAGGGGTTTGAGAGGTACCCATAACCCCACTTTATGGGGTCCGGGGCAGCGCGCCGGAAAATTTTGGTTTTGGACCCTATGTTAGGTTGGGCGGACCCACCTATGGTTTTGTGCATGATTTTCGCACATGTTTTTTTTGGACGTGATGGTTTTCAGTCCATGGTATTAGATGCTTCGACATGTATAAATATGTATTGTAACATTGAAAGGAGCATAATGAAAAATCAAGCTAGTAGTCCCGGTTTTGGGATCCAGTGGGAAATCTCTGTGTATATGTGTTTTATGTGTTATGCTCTCACATTTTTATTTTTCCTGTGAGTTAGAATTCATATGCAGGTAATTTTTGTACGGGGTTAAAACCTACAAATGACATCCTAGTCCTACCAGTGAAGGTAACATAGGAAGTTATGTTGACCTCATAACAACAGCCTGTGCTGGTGCAAACCCCCAAGCTTCGCAAGGGTGCCCTCCAATAGTACCGTTGAGAGTGATACAACATCGACCTCAAGTGCCACGGGATTCCCCTCCACAGCCACCTATGTAGATCCCTAGGAGAAGCAAGTAAGCTTACCAACTCATGTCAGAAGCCAGGCGGAACAGTCTTGAGGTAAGATTCGACAAGTAGGAGAGGGGGTATCTCTCTTCCTTATCTTTAAAAACCTTCGTGCTTAACTCCTAGATCTAGAGCTCTCCTGGTATTCCTAACGCTATTGGATTTGCACTCACTATTCAGACTCTTATGTTTGACAGTTTTAAATAGCCTTGGAGATTTTTCTCTCCACGCGCCTAATCTAAGGCCCTAAAATATGCTAAAACTTGTTGATATGCCTAAACTGACAATTATGAAAAAGTTCTAGTGTATTTTAATTAGCGCTTGTTTTTAAATGGGCTATTATTTAAGTCAAGGGATAAGCGGAGATGAAACTGATGGTGTTTTGATGCAAAAGAAATTAATAAAAACCAAACTATATGCAAATGCACTCATTTTGTTCTTCGACGAAAGAAATTTCTACTAGGTTTTGAGGAACTTCTAAGAAAGCAATAATTTTTCTTTTCTTTTCTTTCACTCAAGCTTCACACTCACAAAAATTAACAAAACTATGGATGTCCTAAAAGATGCACAAATTTATCCTAATGCAATGAGTACATGCTAATGGAAAACTTAAGACTACTCTAAATCAAAGAAATGAATGTAACTTGTTTATCAATTCTAATTAGCCACTTAAGATTTTTAGATAGAATATGAGTTGCTAATGCTCGTTTTCATCCAAACACTAAAAGAAAATTCCAAGACAAACAAAAATGAAATTTCACTCGCAAAAAAGAAACTAAATCAAAAAAAGGTCAAAGAAAGCAAAAAGCAAGTTTTCAAGAAGTTTTCTTCAAAACAAAAAACAAAAAAAAACCTTTCAAAAGTGCTCTAAATAGGACTGAAACTTTATGATCGAAGTATAGGAAACAAAACACTTTGCAAGTTAACAACAAAAAACGGGTGAAAACTAAACAAAAAGTGTGCTTCAAGATGCTCTTAACAATCAAAGAGCAGCAAAAGGGCTTGGTGAAAATGATTGCAAGATCAAGAAAGACAATTTTCAAAATTGTCACACAATAAATTTCAAAAAGAAAGAAAATAAGTGGCCACAAAGATGCAGTTTTGACACTCAAACAAAAAGATCACTAAAACAAGGTTTTCCACAAAGATTGAGACCAGGCTTTCTGCCCTGGAAGACTGGAACATCGAAGATTCCTAGAAAGAAATCTTGTGTGCTTAAACAAAAATGATGACGCTTATAACAAAACAAAACAATACCAAGACTTTCCACAACCAGAGAGAGTTTGAAATCATGACCTTGTAAAAATAAAGACTGACATAGAAAATTAACTATTCAGGAAAGAGTCAGACCAGTAGACAGATCTCCAGAAATAAAAATATTTGAAAAATCTTGAAAATTTTAGGGTATACACGACTGTGTCAATACAAAGTTGCGTGTATACGCTATTCAGTCCACAGAAACTTGTGTATATGCGGGTTCATATGGTGAAACTTGCATACATGCGTGACTGAAACCTGACCAAGATGCGTATATAAAATATCACAAGAAAAAACAAAAAAAGTTTGAAGAAACCGATCAAACTTACAAATCAAGTTCCTACAGGAGCATATTACTCAGACATAGCAAGTAAATAAATAGCTGAGCCCTGATTGGCTTGAATAAACCCAAACTAGAAAAAAAATACTGTTGTCCTCAACAGAGTTGCCAATTTTGTTAGGGACAAAGGTCCCCTAGGGTCTTGGGTCAATACCATAGTAGAGCGAGGATTATCTATAAAGAAAAGCAAGAATTCCACACAGCCATGATACTAATATAAACGAACTGCGCGAAGAGAGGTGCACCTGGGGGTCCTTTGTTTGGGTAGATCCAGCTTGGGTCCAAACCCTCTCAGAGTTCCTTTCAATACTTCAACCTGCAATGTAATCAAATCAAGAAAACATAACAGTACATGGACCAAGCATCATAAGAAAATCAACTTCATAGCATATTGAAAGGTAGTTAGTTATACAATTGAAACAACTACTCATATATAAATAATAACATTGATATCATAAGCATGAAGAAGATTAATATAAGGAATAAGGCAAGTGTTTCTTTTATTATAGATAACTAAAATACAGTAAGGAATGATTTCACCTGAGTCTTCCTTTTGCAGGCTCCAAGCGGAACCGTCTTCCGGATTCATCCAATCTCAAGCCTTCAACAAACTCCTTCCATGACTCACTCCAGGATATATCAACTAATGGAAAGACATCATAACTCAAGGAAACAATAGTTTGTTGTAGTGGGGTAAGTGTTGGAAGAACAAGGATCTTCAGACCTAGTCAGGGGTAATCTCAATAGAGTGATTTTTCCCTCTCTTCTCTCCTCCCTTAGGCCTTCCCATTGAAGCCTTTTTATACTTCTGCCAAAGTAGTTTTTAGTTGGGAATTCGTTGGGAACAGATGGGCCACGGGCACTAATAGGTAATCAACAGGTAAAACCTGTGATCTCCACCTGAATTGAAGGAGATTTAATTTTTTTAAGTGTTTTAAGACATATACGTGGGTTGGGTATACACAGAGCCGCGTACACATGCGTTTATCTCAGGGCAATGTCATGTATAGGGAGTAAAACACTATTTTTTAAGTATTTGGACCAGGTATGGAAGGAGGTTTGCCCTAGGCCATGAGTGCAACATGAAAAATATTAAAAGTGAGATTTGGAGCTATAAAATTCGACAAAATCAACCTCCAGTTGATCCTAAAGTTGACCCTTTACCTTCTTCATTGGTTGTTTCTTCCTCCCCTTCTTCCTCTTCACCTGGTGAAAGTATTAACACTAGTAACCAGGTGGATAAGAAGAAGAAGAAAGGGAAGAAGAAGAAGAAGAAAATTTAGCGGGGGGCAACAAAGCAACCATTGTTTCGAATGTAACTTTTGATGAGAAATCATCCGATAAGCCTTGCAAAATTTGTTATCCTTGCAAACTTTGTACCAAAGACCATATTCTTCGAAATTGTTCTGGTATTCCTCAGATCTTGGAAGAATGGTCTTCTCGTTCACATCATCCTATGTCATCAACTTCTCGAGATCATGTTGGTGACACACCATCAACTAGTGGTAGTAAATTTCATGTAAAGAAGGGTAAAGTTAAGTTTCCTTGTAGGTTATACGAAGGGAATCACCCCATTCACCTTTGTCCCTATCTGCGTGAAGCCCAAAATGTGTTGGATAACCATCTTGCTTCTCCGCAGTGACTTCCATTTGGTTACAGGAGAGTCTCCCTTAATCCTTCACTAGTTGATGATGTGAATGACCCAAATCAACCATTGGTCAAACTCACTCTCTCTGAATGTGAATCCCATGAGTCTATCCCTAACCAATCATAGGTTGAGGAAACAGTTGACCTGATTTCACCTTCAGTTAATCGTATCTTTCCCATAGAGAGTGAGTATGATACCACTCAAGTTCTTTTCATTTCTTTAGATTCCAATGAGCCTTGAGGCAACCCTCCTGTTTCATCAAGACGGGAGGAAAATCCTCCCATTCTCATCACTCAAGGGGGTAATTCTCCTATTATTATGGTACCCCCTCCAAGTAGTCTGGTCACTTCCTTTGATTAGAATTGATTGGAAGGATGTTGTCTTCCTTTTTATGTGCCTTTCGAGATCATAGTAAAGGTTTATAATATGATTATATCTGAAACTATTATAGATGAGGGTGCATATGTGAGTATCCTTTCCTCCACTACTTGGTAGGCACTCAGTTCAGTGCCACTTGTACTTGTTACCCAGAATCTGTTAGCTTTTAACAGAGGAACAAGTCAACCTTTAGGGATCCTTTCTTAGTTGCCTATTACTTTGGGAGGAGAAATTGTTTGTTTCAATGTGATGGTAGTTTGAGGCCCTTTAAATTAAAATTTACTTCTTGGGCATGACTATGTTTATGACATGGGAGCTATTGTTTCAACACTCTTTTGAGTGATGTGTTTCCCCCATGAAGGCAGAATTGTCACCTTTGACTAGATTTCATTTCCTAGTCCAAATATGGCTTCTAGTCAACCGTCTTCCCTAAATGGTCCTTTTGTCCCAATGTTACCTTCCCAGCCACAAATCAATTATGTAGCAACCCATTCCATGCCTACATCAACTCGCAATCAATTCCGTGATGTTGTGCAGTATTACTGTGGGAATTGGAACCATATCTCTCTAATGGATTCCTTGCTATGTATCCCTTCCAGAGAATTGTTCTCCCATCTAATGAGAACCTCTTGAAATTCATGACCTCTTATGGGTCATGACCAAGGAATCTGAGGATAGTCCTTGGTCTCGTGTCAACCTCATTAAAAAATGAAACAAAGGGTATGAGCATAGTTCATTATCTTGTGTCAAGCTCATTAAAAAATGAAACAAGGAACATGAGCATATTTCCTTGTCTTGTGTCAAGCTCGTTAAAAAATGAAACAAGGTCCCAGAGCATAGTTCCTTGTCTTGTGTCAAACTCGTTAAAAAGTGAAACAAGGAATTTGAGCAGAGTTCCTTGTCTTGTGTCAAGCTCATTATAAAATGAAACAAGGCCCCCTGGAGCAAATTTCCAACTCGAGTCTTTGATTAGATATCGTAAAATCCCAGTCGAGTCATTCACTTGATCTCATAAATGGACCTTCATTCCGTCCACCTGATAGCCACAAGTAGTCTACTTATGTGAATGTAATGAAGCTTGGGGGGCATACACCTAAAATCGCGTCATCATTTTGGGGGCATGTAAACAAATCTCAAGCATAGTTTTCATTTCAATCTTGTGTAAACATGAAACTGAATCCATGCATAGTTTTTCATTTCAATCTTTTGTAAACATGAAACTGAATGCAAGTATACTTCCCTATGGTTCAAGCTTGTGTAAAAATGAATCCATCTCCATTTTATCCCTCGTGATTTCCATTCTATCAGCCTCTTCCTTCAGATGAGCCTTGGTTTTTCTCCATCCACTGTCACTATACGCTTGGATGATCATACACTTTCACTTGGTTGTGTTACCCTTCTTGAGGAACAATTGCAATGAGTGGTCTTATTGGCCAGTCTCTTCACATAAATCAACATGCTTTGAGAAGTTCCAACATCACCAGAACCAATTGCTACCCTTTATACCACTTGTTCCTCCAAGAAAAGTCACCTTTAAGCTCTTTTCTGACTCGTAAAAAATGAAAAGGTCGCCTAGTATTCTTCTTTTTGACTCATTAAAAGAAAATAAAAGAGGGGGTCTTCTTTTAAGCTCTTTTCTGACTCTTTAAACATGAAAATATTTTCAGGTGCTTGTCCTTTTTAGCTCGTAAACAGATTGGAAACGACATCTACTCAGTGTAAGTTTAACCCTTTTCTATACTGAGATAGATTACTTACGAAAAATGAATACGTTGATTGAACATGGTCAATAGGTTCTCTCTTGTATTATTTTATGCTTTTTCGGACTTGAGAGACAAATCTATGAAAAAGAACTTGTGGATTTTTCTTTTTGTCCCTTTTCAAACTCTCTAAATATGAAAAGGACCGACTTCTCATTGTCGTTAAACTCGTTAAAACATCAAATAGTGAGAAAATTTTCGATCATGACAAGATCAAGTTTCACCTTCGCTAGACTTGTTAAAACATCACATAGATATGGATTCACTCAAAGGGTGGAATTATACTACAAGAATATGTTATCTTCCTCAAGATTGTTTAAAAAAATAAAGAGGTATTGGTCAGTAATGACTGAGGAAAATGGGAAAAGGGATAAATCACCTTATGGTAGCAAGTCACTCTTGAACATGACACTTTCACTTCATCTTTGTGGCTATTCGTGTTGGGTAATTTTCTTTATGGTTATCATACCTATGTTCTGTCACACCATCCATCACTTTGGTTTTGTGTCAATGCTGCCAATTCATTCAGTGTCGCCGACACGTTCAAGAGAAGTCACTCAGTAAGCTTCATCTTTTCAATACTCATAAACCTTCAATTTCATGATGCCATTCCTGAACATTGTGTCATTAGTCATGTTATGTCTTCAAGATCATTACACTCGTTTCGTGTCATTGATGGGGGATACATCAAGGCCCTCTTGCAATGAGTCGCTTTTTGTCGACATCAGCACATTATCCAAGAAGTTGACTTAGAAACACCCTTCCAGTACCTTGAGGCTTTCATACATCAATGACAAGTTTCTCGCTTTCAGAGATAGGTTGACATCATTGGCCTTCGACTGAAAGACTTTGTATGGTGTTCGACTTGAAAACATCTATTCACACCATGCAGAATTTACTGTAGTACCTTGAGAATCATTATCATTAGAAGTGATTTTTCTCGCGTTTGTTAATAGCTTACATCATTGGCTGGTAATCAGACGATGCCTTCCCATTTTCAACTTCAGATCACATTTTCACATAGCTAGACTCATACTTGAGCAAATAATTGGACGTGATAGAAGAACACAAATCTAGTTTCATCCATCCAGGATACAATTTTAGGAGAGTACTAAATCATCTGTACGATGGCTTTACACAGATTGTCATCCTATCATAGGTCTATATCTGTAGTCAACTATTTGAAATATGTACATGTAATGAAAATTTTATATGTTGAGTATGGGTATGCCTTCCCTCATCAATTCATGAAAAATTCAAAGATATCACGATATTATGTATTGTAATTGGTGAAAGTCACCATCTACTTCAGATCTTCCTCATCACATCATAAAGCACATCACTCAACATTATCATTTTCGACTTCATGCTTTAGGGGGCAGGTATTATAGGTGTATTTGGGCACATCACTCTTGATTATCATATTAGTACAAATAAGGCTCATCAAACCCTAATTTAAGTTGCTACATTCCCTAGACAAGTCATCATATTGAATGTTTTAATCCATGAAAGTTTCCTATCTTGAAACTCTGTTGAAATGCCTCTTTGGGACACTAGTGCAGCCTTGGTCAGGGGGAAGTGCTCTGCATAGTAGGTTTCCAGGAAAACTAGTGTCTTTTCGATCTACTAGCCCTTTAGGATTGGTAGCTATCCTAGAAACAAACAATCAAAGAAATTTTGGATTTCCTCTATGTATGATAGATAAGAGAGAGGCAAAGGAACCAACATGCATCTTCCGCTTGACTCCTTGCTTGACCTTTCTCTCCCTCGATATATTTTGCAATTCCTATCCTACTTATCCCGCTTAGAGAATACCTGTAGAGACAAAGTGACAAGACACCATCAAAGCATATCAATATATTATATCATAAGTATTGCAGAATCAGAAATACAATGAACATACAATGGCATTCACAAATAACAACATTCACAAATACATGATTGAATGGAGGAAAACTCAAAGAAATTTATTAAAATAGAAGGGAGAATTACAACCCAGCTGTCTGATCTAGCATCATCCTCCCAACATCAAAGCCCTCTTCACCTCATGAAAAGCAAGATCACGTCAACAACACAATGCTCTTTCTCAACCACAAACTATTAGCACTTCCTTGCAAATTACAAAATTCCATCCTTTAGATCTCTCAGATGAGGGATCCATTTATAGATGTGTGCAAGGGTGTGAGTCATCTCCGGGTTTTTTATTAGTGTCATCCCACTTGTTTTTTTTGGTTCCACTTGGAGATTTCTTGGATCTCTTACTCATCCCTGGGTGAATTTAGAGAGGCAAGTGTCATAAGAGAAGTTTCTAGAAGATTCCATGAGCATCCACTTAGAAAACTGTCTCAGACATTTTTCCATCCTCGCTCGTCGCACCCTATAGGAGGCCTCTTCAATATGCATCGCACCTGGCTAGTGTAGGAGTTAGTATGAACTGCACGTGACAGTGGAGCAGTCAGTATGGTCCTATTTTGGCTAGTTCTGGATGCTTTTTAAAGTGGAAATTTTGGGGAATGATGTAATCAGTTGACCATGATCCTTTAGGGTATGAAACAACACTTTTAGAGTTTAAAGAGCCCTAGTTTATCGACATATAATATTGGGGTTGAAGTGCCCAAATATGTCTATAATAGTTGCCCCCTAAAGCATGAAGTCATAAATCTTTTGATGTTGGGTGAAATTCTTTATCATGAGGATCCCAGGTTTTCAAAGCTGGAAGGTGACCTATATAAGATACAATACAATACGTCATCATCATAATATAATTTTCATGATGTAGTTGAGGTGGGCATTCCCGTGCTCAACTTTATAAATTCATTTTCATGTACATAGGACAGATAATCATCTATAGTTGCACATTGGTGATTCTTTATAGTTGTCATCCCTGGCTTGGATGACTATCTATGTAGCTTCTGTGTACATTTGATGTCTTTATGTCCTTGAATATATCGGAGTCCAGATGGAGGAAACTAGATCTGGGGTCTTTAAACTCATTCAATATTCACTCGATGTACAAGCCTATCCATGTGAAGAGATGTTATAAAGTCGAACATGGAAAGACATCGCCTGATTACCAGACAATAATGTGAGTTGTTAATAGATGCGATAGGAATCACCGATAATGATGATGACCCTCAAGGTACTACAATGCAATTCACATGGTGTGAATATATGATCCGATGTCGAACACCATGAAAAGTCTTTTGGTCAAAGGCCATTGATGTCAACCTTTCGCGGGAACTGAGAAACTTGCCATTGAGGCATGCAAGCTTCAAAGTATTAAAAGGGTTGTTTCTAGGTCAACTTCTTGTATAATGAGCTGATGTCGACAAGAAGTGACCCTTCGTAGAAGGGCCTTAATGTATCCAACATCTATGACACGAAACGAAGCAAATGATTTTCTGGAGGTGAAAATGATCTGATGACATAAGGTTCAGGAATGGCAGTCATGAAAAATGGAGGGTGAAGGTATTGCAGTGGATGGGACATTAACTTGGTCCTAGTTTCTCAATTGAATGACTTCTCTTGAACATATCGGCAACACTGAGATGGATTGGTAGCGTTAACCCAAAAACATGGATGGTGTGGAAGACCAATGGTGAAATGACCGGTGAACGAAATAACCCAACCCGACTCAATCATGGTGATGGAGTGAAAGTGTCATGTTCAAGAGCAACCAGCTACCATAAAATTCCTCAAGTTTTCTTCCCTTTTTCCCCAGTCATTGCTGACTAGTGAGTTTGTCACTATCGTTTTAACAAGTTTAACGACAAAGACAACTCGGTCCTTTTCATGTTTCGAGATTTTGAAAAGGGATGAAAAGGAAACTCCAGCAGTTCTTTTTCGTAGCATAATCCCTTAAGTTCGAAAAGGATAAAATAATACAAAAGGGATGACTTTTTGATCAATTTAGCGAGTTGAAAATACAAGTGCTCGAACTTTTTCATGAGATAATCCCTCAGGTCCAAAAAAGATTGAAATATACAGGAGGGATGGCACTTTCCATTACTTTAACGAGCTGGAAAGGCCAATAGCACGACAATATTCTCATATTTAACAAGTCTAAAAAGAGTTTAAAGAAGGCTCGTTTTTTAGGAACGAGTGGCATTTAGGGTAGCAGTTGGTTCTGGGTAAGCTTGGAACTTCTCAAAGCAAGGTGATGTGAAGAGGTTGGATAATAGGACCACTCGTCGCAGCTATTCCTAAAAAAGGTAAACAATCAAGTGGAAGCATATGATTGGCCAAAAGGATGGAGGTGATGGCAAGAACGCAACCAAGGCTCAAAAGGCTAATAGCATGGCAATCACAAAGGTTATTTATCAATGGCGGGTTCATTTTTTAACGAGCTTGAACTGTGGGGAACTATGCTCAGTGGTAGGTTTATTTTTTAATGAGCTTGAACCATGTGATAACTATGCTCAGGGGTAGGTTCATTTTTTAATGAGCTTGAACCATATGCTCAGATGGTAGGTTTATTTTTTAACAAGCTTGAACCATGCAATAACATTACTAAGTTTTATCACATCTTTGTTTATCAACTTTATAATGTTTTTATGCTTTTAAATATTACCAAGACTAATCAAACTTATATGTGTGTGCAGATATTGGACCAGTGCGACCAGTGGCATGCCCATGGGTGGCAGATGATGCTCCAATAGGAGAGGCTGTAGGGAGAGCCGTCCTTCGAGATCTGGACATATCAGAGACCTTGGCAGTGCTGCAGGATCAGATCGAGGGCCTCACTCTTAGTATTCAGGATGTTAGGACCAATGAGTTACCTTTGAGGTTACAGCGCCATACTATTGGCATGCCAAGTCGATAAACTAGGCTCTTGTGCATGATCGCACAAGCGGTGACATGTTATCACTAGCATCGTTAGTCTAGGATGCTTCCTTGCGTTCATCTTTTGAGTTTCTTGGTCATACGACTAGTTTTGTCTTAGACACAAAACATTTTGTAAAAACTATAAACAGTTATATATTTTTTATTTTCAGAGTTTTATTTTGGTTAAGTTATGCAATCTTGATGCAATTGTTAATGTAAAATGCTTTATTTACAAATGATGCAAATGTCTATCTAACACATAGTTCGTTAGTTAACGTGTTTAAGTTTCTGGAAATGTGTTGATATTGAATGGAATCAAACTATCTTTCCAAAATCTTGACTCTTAGGAACATGCGATACATGACTGGGTTCTGAATGGAATAAATGCTAGCAAGCTATAGAATGACAAGCTGTGAATCTAGCCTGACAACGAGTCGGCGTATGCCATGTAAAATGGCATCAGAGAGAAGTTTAATCAATGCACTATACTCGGTGATGTTGTTTGTTGATCGACCAATACATATCCCCCTGAAACTCACTAACTCACTGCTTGGAGCGAAAATGGCCTAGGCCACAAAGGACAAGTTTCGTGTACTACGATTAGCTCCATCAGCATACCCAATAAATGGTTCCAAAAAGTTAGACATCTGCAACAAAAGAGAAATGGATTACCTAACTAAAATGACAACTCTAAAAGAAAAAAATGTAACAAAAGAATATATACAATAAGCATACTACACTTAATCAAGCATAGTAACATTTAAGATACAACTCGTTACGGGGTTGTGATAGAGGAATCCCATCATAATGGTTCGAACTTACCTGCCCCCAATTTATCAGAGTCCTGATCATAAAGCAAGACCAGGTTACCTTCCGAGAAGACACATGACTTGAGATTTTTGTCAGATTGCACCTTGACACGTTTCTTATTTACTTCGTTAGCTAGTGCGACATCATGACGGGTTTCATCCAAGTGGATTAGTTCCAAGAAACGAGCCTCCTCTTTTGAAGTTTTGGGAAGCAGATCAATTGCGAGTCTGAGGGATGAGATTTCACACTGAGTTGGTAAGACAACTTCCAGACCATACACCAATTGAAAGGGTGTAAATCCGGTTGCATTTCTCACAAAATTCCTATATTCCCAAAGAGTTGAGTACAGGATTAAATGCCAATTCCATTTGTGGACTCCAATCATTCTCTACAGCATGCGCTTAAGGGCTTTGTTAATTTCCTTAACCTGTCTCTTAGCCTGCAGATAATATGGAGTGTAACTATCGTGGGACAGTCCTAATTTGGCAGTCAATTCAACCATTATGTGATTGTGAAAATCTGATCCATGATCAGTGACTATAGCCTATGGGACACCAAATCTAGAGACTACATGATTAAAAAGAAAAGAGCAGTTGTTTTGCCGTTATTGTTTAATGTAGGCATCGCCTCGGCCCATTTTGTAAAATAGTCGACAACGATTATAATATACCCATGCCCCCCGATCGAGGTGGGGTTACATGTCATGAAATCTATGCTCGTTTTAGCGAATGGCCCAACAACAACTACTGGATGTAGTGGTGCAGGAGGTAATCTAGTTTTGCGATCAAGAATCTGACAAGCATGGCAACTTCTGGCTGCATTATGCAATCTTTGAATATAGTGGGGCAGAAGTAATCGGCTCGTAAGATCTTTTGTGTAGTAGCATAACTAGATGGATGCCCCCCACATGCACCTGAATGACTGTTATTTAGGAATTTTTCATCCTCCTCATGCATGAGGCACCTTCGCAGAACTGTATCGACACCGTGACGGTAAAGTGTATCACCAACGATCAGGTAATCCTTGGCTTGGTATCAAATACGCCATTTTTCTGATCGAGAGGTATTAAGGCTAAAAGTTTGGGTTTGGTGATAGACCAGTATATCTCCATACCACAGATCGCTTTATGATATGAGAAATAGAGTCTCATCCACGATTGATGCTTTAGATGTTAAATCATTAGACGACGATGGGAGGTCACAAAGTAACTCCACAAAGACGAGAGACTTCTTTGATTTGGATTTGGTGAATTCTAGATCAAACTCTTGAAAAATGGCTATCCATTTGGAATATTTTCCCCCTAGTAATTGACATGACAGAATGTAGGTCATAGGGTTGCAATTTGACACAATGGTAGTTTTGCAAAAGAGAATATAGTGTCGAAATCTCTGTACTACTTGAACAGCTGCAAAAGCTAACCTTTCAACATAAGAGTATTTTTCTTTCTGTATCATTAAGGTTGCGACTTAAGTAATATATAGGATGTTCTATTCCATTATTTTCTTGCACTAAAACCATGGCGATGGTCATATCTACAGTAGCGAGATAGAGGTTAAAGACTTTTTTATATTCATGAGCATACATTAATGATGCTTTTATCAAGGAACGTTTTAAAGCATCAAAGGAAGCTTGTGCAACTTGATCCCAGTGGAATGGTACTCCTTTTTTCAATAGAGGCATATAACCTTTTTCGAGTTTAGCATAATGTGGAATGAACCTCCTTAGAAAGTTAGCTTTCCCTTGGAGTTTCTGAATCTGAAGCAAATTTGAAGGTGGAGGCATGTCAAGGATTTCCTGAACCTTAAGTGGGTCGAGTCGAATTCTGTCCTTAGAAACTATGAAACCAAGTAATCGACCAGAACCAACACAAAACACACATTTGTGCAGATTGAGTTGTATCTTGTAGTGTCAGCAACGTAGAAATATGGCTCTCAAATGCTGCGGACGATCAGTCCACTTTCGCGAATGAGCTGGTAGATCGTCGAGATATGGTTGAATGATGTGTTTGATGTCACGGAAGGCGTAGTTCATTGCCCTATGAAAAGTAGCTCCTGCGTTCTTCAAACCGAAAGGTAATTTACGATATGCGAATGTGCCCCATGGACATATAAATGTAGTCTTCAACTGGTCTTGTGGGCAGATATTGATTTGGTTGTACCCAGAAAATCCATCCATGAATGAAAATATTTCAGATCTGGTACATTCATCATTTATCTGGTCGATGAAGGGTGTAGGATAGTTGTCCTTTGGACACGCTTTATTTACATCCCTATAATCGACACGCACTCTAATTTTTCCTTGGTTTTTCATCACAAGAACAATATTCGATACCCAATCAGTTAGAGGAACAGGGTAAATGAAACCAACATGCAAAAGTTTTTCAACTTTTGCCTTTATGGTAGTGGCTTTCTTTAGGTGAACAGGTAGAAGCCATTGTCGTACTGATTTGACATTTGGATACATCTTGATTTCATGTTCAATAATTCTCGAGTTAATGCCTGGAATTTCTTCATATGACCATGCAAACACATCTATGAATTCACAAACGAGAGCGCAATATATTTCCAGTTCTAATGGAGAACAAGATTTGCCAACATGAATATTCTCTACAACATTAGGTTTGGTCGAGATATTAATGATGACAGTTTCTTCAATATTGGACAGATTTCGCTCGGAATCCACTGTATTTACAGTATTTGATAGAAAATCAAAAAATGAAGGATGATTAAGGTCACTTGAATAATCTTCATTTTTATCTTGAGGGTGGGAACGATGGTGGTAATATTCCCATGACATCTCTCCTATCATCATTGACTGGATGATTCCTTTGTCTGTGTGTATGTATATGAGACCAAGGATCAGAAGAGGTACCATACTCTAGAGACCTATCTATCCAAACACTCGTTGAGTGTTGGTTTGGGTTTTCCGCCTAGGCCCAAAAAATTGATTGCTACAAAGATTCTATGGGGCTTGGGGGTAACACCTCGCAATGATCCACCCTATCAAAATGGTCGGAGCTCTTCTTAATCTTAGATGATGTGGAAGAGACCATATGACAGGTTTCCACTGTGGCCACTTCCTCTAGATAAGTTGGAGGGGGGAGGGAAAAAGTACCCATTGAGGAAGGGTCTTTTAGGAGAACTACTCCGACATTTTGAAGCGATTGAGAACTTCCATGGATCAATGGAATGCTTCCAGTAGCTTGTGAACTGTTGGGAAAAAGGGTTAGTTGGTCAATGATTGTAATTCCACCTTGGAAGGGAAATGCAATCTTTCTGAAATATGTAGACACAACGGCAACCATAGCATAAATCCAGGGCTTTCCTAGTAATATATTGTAATCAAGGTTTCCATCAATGACCTCGACTTCAATTTCTACTTTCTTGCACCCCAGTTCAACTTACAAGTTACTTAAAATCCCATACAGTGTGTATGTTCTTCCATCAAATGCTTTTAATGTTGTCAATGACTGTGACAGGGGTGGTGAACCTAAAGTTTTCCAGCAACTCATTGACATGATACAGGTAGATTCCCCCTCATTAATCCTTGTTCGATGAACAGTTTTATTGAGGGCTTTTACCTGTATAAGGAAAGTGAGTTGGGCCGGTAACTGAGGTGCATATCCTTTATGGTTAAAGGCCACAAGATTGGAATCCGCTGGATCAATCCCACCTATTGTTGATAGCAAAGCCTGCTTTTGGGAGGGGAAATTTTGCAGTACTTCAAGTGTCGACATAATATATGGTGATTGATCCAGATCCTCCACTATATTATAATTTTGTGCAGCTTGTGCACGAGGATTAAATGTTGATTTATGTACTACTCCCTTTGGTGGCTTTATAGTTAATTCATGAATGATGGGTGGAACAACTTCTAGTGAAGTCGTCGTCAAACTATTAGGTTGATCTATAGCCTTGTTTTTTGATGATGGTGGATTCTCGTAATATTTATTCCTTGTCGATATCAAAGCATCATTTTTTTGTTTTGAGACGGATAGCATAAGCACATGGGATGTGGAAGCATGATCGATAGCAACCAGATTAGTTTCTGGGTTCGGAAATATATTAGTCAACACCACTGAGGTATTTGAAGTCTTTAACATTTTCGTAAGCTTAGCTCGATGTGGAAAATTTCTCGTGTAATGGTCCTCATTACAAATGTAACATCGATCACGAGGTTTCTTTTGCCCAGTAGGGTTCTCAGAAGATTTTTCAGGAGTTGAGTTCTCCTGTTTCTTCTTATTATTTTTCCCTTTCTTCTTGCCCCCTGGTTGCTTTGGATCTTTTCCCTTGTAAGATGACATGACATTAACCTCCGAGGCAAGTGGTTTTTCATTTTTTTTCTATTAGAAATTGCAAGGGCTTTAACAGATGGAGCTTTTGCGGTTTGCATGTTTCAGGTACTAATCATGCCATCACTAGTGTGAGAGTCCTTTTTCGATTTAGGAAGGGGAGGAACAAAAAATTCTGGTCTAGAGCGCCAGGAATTTTGTCATAGGGTGTGCCAGACTGAGTATATATCAAGTCTAAATACTGGGCACGAGCAATGACTTGCTCTTCATTGACAACTCCTCCTTTTGCCACATCCTCAGTTATAGATGGTAATAAGGACTTAATAAACCACTCAGTTAAAAGTCGATCAGGAACATACATCTTTACCATTCATTGATGATGTCGCCACTCATGAATATGATCAGATATGTGAGTGGTTGTTGTATGTTTGAAGTTGGTAAGGAGTTTTATCCCTATTTCATACATTATGGGTAACTAAAAGTGGTTTAGAAAAGTAGTGGCAAGGGTGTTGAAGTTATCAAATGAAGCTCTAGGCAATTCAATATACCATTTCACTACCAGACTAGTTAGCATTCTCTAAAAAAGGCAAAGCCTAATTGAATCATCATTTAGGGTGTTATATGAGCACCACAAATGAAAATTCATTATGTGATTCGATGGATCTTCACCTGGATTTCCATTGAATTTAGGAATATCGGATGGAAGTTTATGAGGAATCACTGGCCACCAAGTGGCGTATTTAATTGGATCATTTGTCAGTCGGTTCAAATCTGGTAATATCAAAGTTGCTATAAAAGGAAACTACTAATTCAGGTTAGGTGAAGCATACCCAGGATAAGATGGAATCACCTGAGCAGTAGGTCTTTTCATACCAGCATAATGTATCTGATGTAGGTAACTTTGATAAGGTTGTTGGACATAACCAATATAGTATGGTTGTTGATAACTGTTTTGAAAATGCGGTTGTCCATTACCTACAAATCCTTGTTTCTCAGGTCCTTGGTAGGTTTGATGGAATTGCGGTTGTTGGTATTGCACCATCCATGGTTGTTGGACCATTTGCTATTGTGCAATACTGAGAGATTGACCAAGATGTGGGGTGATAAAACCCATTTGAGCCTAAGTCGTTCAAGGTAAGGAAGCACTAACCTGAGGTTGTGATTAAGCCATAGAGACAAGAGGTTGTTGTATTGCAACCTGAGAGACTTGAGGTTGACACAAAATAGGAAGTGCTTGTACTTGCGACACGGTCACAATAGCAAGTGTGGTGGGAGTATTTGACATAGGTTGTGTTGGTTGTATTGAATATAAAACCCTTGGTTGTTGAGGTAGTATTGGTACCCAACCACTGGATATAATTCCAGTTTTATCTGAATTTTTTTGTAAACTCTCATATGGTTGTTCTCCAGGAGGGAACAATGAAAAAACATATTTCCCTCCATATGGTGGCAGTCCAGTGTTCAAAGAATATATTGGTCCTTGAAGACTGGTCTACCCAAATTGATACTAGCATGCAAGATCAATTCGCTGAGTTTCAACATAAGGAATACCATATGGGACTTCGGATAAACAAATAGGAATAGACCATGTCATCGAAACAACCCCTGAGTGGACTCCAGCTAGTGATTGATAACTAGTTGGGATAGATGGTATACCGGAAAACATAGTAGGAATGGAAGCAGGAATCTCTGCCGTAGCTGTATCAGATGAAATAGTCCTAGATGTTGGTGGTTGCTCAGACATATTTAGTCTATCCAAAATATTTCCTAGCAACTCGACGAGAACTTGTGATGAAGGATGATTAAAAGAACTAACTTCAGGAGTAAAAGGATATAAATGGATCCCATTTCCAAAATGTAATGGGGTACTGGATGGAAGATCCTCTACTATCTCCTCTATAGCAATTAGTCCAAGTGGAAGAGGTAGACCGCCAGGTCCATAAAATATTTCTAGAGCCAAAGAAGGTATAGCTTCTATAGTGGTAGATATTGGAGGGGTGACACCTTCTAAATTCAGGAACTGAACTTCTAGATGTTCAGTTAAGGGAACTTCAGTCTCTGGATCAACTCTAGATGGAGTTGTTTAAGGTATAGAAGTGTCTACCATTACACTAGGATGAGTTCTAATGTCCTCTTGTAACTGCGGAACCTCTTCTGTAAAGGCAAATGTACCAGAAGTGATCGGGGTAACTGTAGTCTCTGACGATGTTGAAACACAAGTTTCAAATAAACCAGGTGAATTGGACTCAGTTAAATGAGACTGTTTTCCCCAAATGGCTTCGTTTCCAGAGTAAAAAACAGTTGACTCGCTTGTCTCCATGAACGACGGAGTTTTGATTGACTTTCTTCCATGTTTGCGGATTACTTGATCAACTCAAAATTAAGGGGAAAATGATGTTATTCCAAATTTAATAAATTTTAATGACTCTTTGACACAACTTTGCTTTTTCAATTTTTAAGAGTTGAGAAAAAGCTAAAGATGACTCTAGTCCCCTTCAATTTTTAATAAGCTTGAAGTGACAAGTGCTCAGATGGACCTTTTCTTTTAAGGAGTCGAAAAGGAATGAAAGTGACTACTCTGGAAATCTAGATAGAGGGATTACCAAACCAATCGCAAAACTACAATATACACCTTGGTGATAAATTAAAGAGAAATTATCAAGGACTTATGTATGGCAGTCAATCTTCCTAAATTTTGTGTTCAGTGCATTGTGATCGATAGGGCGGCAGACACGAATTCCTATGGATAAAGGATGTAAGCCTATTGTGGTCTCCCAATATATACGCAACAATACGGGGAGCACAAGTCCATACTAGAACTTGTCGTATCAAAGAGGAGGAATCACCCAACCTTCGATGAAAATGATAGTTACTAGATTTTACGACGTCGGAACACATCTCTAGCCTAGACCTCTAGATGTGTTGCGTTAGGTTCCAAAGCGTTGTTAAGTTCATTGAAATTTATTTTAGAGTTAATATTGTTTAAAAGTTTGTCTTTCAATGGCTCAGCACATGATGTTGATTTGAAATTAGTAAAAATGAAATCTACAATGATAAGCAGTCATTGTTTATTTTGATCAATGAAAATCCTAGCTACTAGGGAAAGAAAATTACGATTCTTTCAAACAAAGAGAAAAGAGCACACTCTAAATCTACTTTCCTAAATCATTTTTCACACACAAGATAAATGCAAATGAAAATGCATGTATTTATTTTCCATTCCCTTAATGTGAAGAATGACAAAAAAGAGAACTAAGTATAGATCTAAAACATTTCACTCAAAGCGACATTTCAACAATTTCTTTTTCAAAATAGAAAGGAAGACTGAATGACACTTTTCAATTTCGAATATAAAATGCTTTCAACAGTTTGAATAACATCAAATCAAATACATGGAAAAAATTTCAATCGACTATTTAGAGAAGGAAGACTTGACGACACTTCTCTTTTTGACACAAAACGACAGTTACGACACTCGTTGTACCAAAACAATTGATTGATTTAAGCAACTTTTCGACAAATGATTGTAAATGATGGACAAATACATAAAAACATTTACTAGTCCTAATCAATGGAGGCTGATATATGTGATGCAAGTAGGCTTAAGTAATCAGGTACTGTTCATAAGCAGAAAATCAACTAAACAGAGCTGAAAACAAGGACAAACAACCTAAATTCCAAGAAGGGAAATAGGCTCAGTCAGTCATCACACCTATGCTTCACAAAAACAAGTATGAATCGCACCTACTACACTTGCGAAGTGTGATGCATACTGGTTGACAATGATAGACAGTGTGATGGGCGAGGGAGCACAACTGAGGTGGGTTTTGGCTCAAAATTGCAGCTAATTTCAGTGAGTTAAGCTGAGCTATGATGGACAGTAAAGAGAAAAGTATAGAGGAATGATCTTGGGAGGTTATTGAGCTACCAAAAGGGCATCTAGAATGCTTGTAAGTCAAATGTTTGATTCATAAACTAAACCAGAGATTGACTGAAGCAGCATTTATCTACTATGCAATTGTATAGCAAGAGTAGTTTGAAGGCTATCTAGCTAACTTCAGGCTCCATCTATAGTTTATAAAGAAAACAACAATAACAAACAAACATCTATTCAATCCCTAGTGGATTCTCCATTTTGTTTCCGTGAAAACTAGTGTCTTTTCGATCTGCTAGCCCTCTAGGATTGGCAACTATCCTAGAAACAAACAATCAAAACAATTTGGGATTTCCTCTATGTATGATAGATAAGAGAGAGGCAAAGGAACCAACCTAGATCTTCCACTTGACTCCTTGCTTGATCTCTCTCCCCCTCGACAAAGCTTGCAATTCCTCTCCTACTTATCCTACTTAGAGAATACCTATAGAGACAAAGTGACAAGACACCATCAAAGCATCTCGATCTATTATATCATAAGCATTGCAGAATCAGAAATACAATGAACATAAAATGGCATTCACAAATAACAACATTCACAAATACATGATTGTATGGAGGAAAACTAAAAGAACTTTATTAAAATGAAGGGAGAATTATAACCCAGCTGTCTCATCCATCACCATCCTCCCAACATAAAAGCCCTCTTCACCTCATGAAAAACAAGGTCACATCAACAACACAATGCTCTTTCTCAACCACAAACTATCAACACTTCCTTGCAAATTACAAAATTATAGCCTTTAGATCTCTCAGATGAGGGATCCATTTATAGATGTGTGCAAGGGTGTGAGTCATCTCTATGTTTTTGATTAGTGTCATTCCACTTGTTGTTTTTGGTTCCACTTGGAGATTTCTTGGATCTATTATTCATCCTTGGGAAAATTCAAAGAGGCAAGTGTCATAAGAGAAGTTTCTAGAAGATTCCATGAGCATCCACTTAGCAAACTGTCTTGGAAATTTTTCCATCGTCGCTCATCGCACCCTATAGAAGGTCTCTTCAGTATGCATCACACCTAGCTAGTGTAGGAGTTAGTATGCATTGCACCCTGATAGTGGAGCAGTTAGTATGGTGCTATTTTGGCTAGTTCTGGATGGTTTTTCAGGTGGAACTTTTGGGGAATGATGTAATCAGTTGACCATGATCCTTTAGGGTATGAAACAACACTTTTAGGGTTTAAAGAGCCCTAGTTTATTGACATATAAAATTGGGGTTGAAGTGCCCAAATATGTCTGTAACACTTAGGCCCACTTTAACCTGTGCTGGGTGAGGATGAGCGAAAAAGACATAGGGTTATGGGAATATTCCTTGATTCTAGAGCATTCTAGAAGGATTCCCAACTCTTATCTCATCCTATGAGCACATTTATTGATAGGCTAGGGATCAATTAGCCCTCTATCCACTCATCCCTTTCTCCATGGAAGCTAACTATCCAAATATGGAAAACTATTCAATGCCCAATTTATGACAAACCACTTGCATTTCCCTATAAATTGACCACTCATCATAGTGATCAAGAGGCTGGAGCTCGGATATTATAGAGAAATACTATTCGTTTGAGACTTGAAATAATTGTCAAAGTAATGTTATGCTGCTGGATTGATGTTTCTATTGGTGTGATGAGGTCTTGGACTAAGCTGGATGAGTGACATGAAATCGAACCACATTGGGTGTAACTTCTCCTTCTATCAATCAATAAAGTTTGTTCCTTTTCCAATACTTTTATCTATATCCATGATGAATGTATGTTCAAATTTTGTTGATTCCATTTTTTTACAGTAAATAGATAATATGCTTTGATTGTTCTCATCTTTTGTTTACATTGGCAGGTACCAATTGAGTGAATTCAGTTTGAGTGGGAGCGATGGGAGCAACTCAAAGGAGATCAAAGGAAGCGAAGGATCACAAGTAGGTTCTTTTATCTTATCTGTTTATTGTAGGAAAATGTTAAACATCTTTATTTTAGTTGTTCTAAGTGTAACTACCCACTTAGGGAAGATATACTTATCTGTATGTATAAATTCCTTATAAGAGTGCCCCTCCAAACATGAGGCCATACAGATATCCCTATGCCCAAAAGAGTGAAATTGAACGTATGGTTACAAAAATACTAGAGGCTTGTATAATTCAACCTAGTCCAAGTTCTTTCTCTGCTCCAGTAGTATTGGTGCACAAGAAGGATGGATCATGGCACATGTGTCCAGATTATAGGGAGCT
>APFE031547392.1:124851-151609 GCA_000404065.3 Pinus taeda
TTATAGGGAGCTCAACAAGCTCATTATTAAAGATAAATTTCCCATTCCTGTCATTGATGAATTATTGGATGAATTGCATGGATCAATTTACTTCACAAAGTTGGATCTCCGTTCAGGATATCATCAAATTAGAATGAAGACCAAAGACATTCCGAAAACATTTAGAACTCATGAGGGTCATTATGAATTTTTTGGTCATGCGTTTTGGCCTTACCAATGCACCTTCTACATTTCAAGGTTTAATGAATTCCATTTTAAAACCCTTCCCCAGAAAATTTGTGTTAGTATTTTTTGATGATATACTAATCTACAAAATGTCTTGGAAGTATCCTGTTCAGCATGTTGACAGGGTGCTCAAGTTATTGGAGGAGAAACAATTATATGAAAAAAGCTCCAAATGTTTCTTTGGAGTACAATAGGTGGAATATCTGGGTCATATTGTATCTCATGAAGGTGTTAATGTAGACCATAGCAAAATTAAAGCCATTAAGGAATGGAAAATCCTGACATTCATAAAGCTTATGCGAGTATTTCTCGGGTTGAAAGGGTATTATTGCAAGTTTGTTAAGAATTATGGGAGAATATCAACACCTCTAACAACATTATTGAAGAAAGATGAATTTTCGTCAACTCTAGAAGCAACAAAGGCCTTTGAACATCTTAAAGAGGCAATGTGGCAAGCACTGGTCTTAGCTATGCCGTACTTAACAAAAACATTTATTGTGGGATGTGATACCTTAGGAAATGGAATTGGCATTGCTTGAATGCAAGAAGAAAGACCCATTTCTTTTGAAAGCCGTCCAATCAAAGGAAAGTATTTACAGAAAGCTATTTATGAGAAGGAAATGTTGGCAATACTACATGCACTTAAGAAATGGCGACCCTACCCAATGTGAAGACACTTCAAGGTAAAAGTGGATCATGATAGTCTTAAATACGTTTTAGAACAAATATTATCTTTAGAAGAGAAACAAAAATGGGTCACAAAGATGTTGGGTTATGCCTTTAAAATAATCTACAAAAAAGGGAAGAAAAATGTTGTGATAGATTCACTCTCAAGAAAGGATGAGGATGTGGAAGCATTGCTTTGTGCGATGTCTATTATCCAACCAAATTGGATAAAAAAAACAAGGGATGAATGAAAGAATGACGAAGAAGTGTGGGCACTCTTTCAAAAGTTACAACAAGATCCTAGTACATCTGAGACATTTGGCTAGAAAAATGATTCGTTATGGTACAAAGATCGCTTGTACCTATGTAAGAATTCCCAACTCAAAGAAAATATTCTTATGGAATTGCACACTTCTCCCTTAGGAGGGCACTCAGGATTTTTAAAAACTTACCAGAGGGTTAAGAAGGAATTTTTTTGGGATGGCCTTAAATCGGATATTCAAAATTTTGTGATGGAATGTTTGGTTTTCCAACGAAATAAAGTTGAAACAATTAAGACCCCAAGTCTATTACAAGCTTTATCCATTCCAAGTCAACATTGGGAGCAGGTTCCAATGGATTTTATCATAGGTTTACCCAATTCCGAAGGAAAGCATGTCATCATGGTGGTAGTTGATAGACTTACCAAGCATGCACACTTTTGTGCATTATGTCAACCATTTAAAGCCAATACACTTTCTACTGCATTTATGGAAACAAATCAAAATATACATGGAAACCCAAATATTATTGTAAGTGACAGAGATCCCAGTTTCACTGGAAATTTTTGGACAAAATTATTTTCTTATCTCGGTACTCACTTAGCTAATCTTATCATCCTCAATATGATGGAAAATCTGAGATAGTAAACAAATGTTTGGAAGGATATCTTTGTTGCTCCGTCTTCGATAAATAGACACAATGGGTCAAATGGTTGCCTCTGGATGAATGGTGGTATAACGCTTCCTTCCATACTACAAAAAAAATGACCCGATTTATAGCACTTTATGGATATCATTGACCATCGATCACATCACATTTAAGAGAAAATTATAAGTTTCAAGTAGTGGAAGATCACATCGAGCATCAACAACAAATTCTCCAAATCTTAAAGGATAACCTCACTTTGGTGTAGAATAGGATGAAACAACAGGCAAATCAACATCGTAGAGAAGGAAGTTTTGATGTAGGTGATTGGATATTCCTATGGCTAGAACCATATAGACAAATTTCCCTCAAGAAAGATAAGAAGGATAATAAATTATCACCAAAGTATTATGATCCATACAAGGTGTTGCAAAAGATTGGTACTATGGCATACAAATTGGAGCTTCCTACAACTTCCCGAGTGCACTTAGTTTTCCATGTTTCATGTTTAAATAGGGTTATAGGTGACAAGCTCCTAGTTTAAACAATATTTCCAGAACCTGACGAGGAAGGAAAAATCATATTGGAACCTGAAGCAGTCATAGAAACAAGAAATTGAAATCTATGGAATTGATTAATTTCGGAGTATCTCATTAAGTGGAAGAACTTACTCACTAAAGATTCCACATGGGAGGATCATAATTTTATACAGAAGCATCTAGAACTACTCAAGCGTTGAGGACAACATTTTTTTGAAGGAGAGGGGCAAGTTAGGTCCCTATAATATTAGTGATCCCCCCATTACTATTTTCATTGTAGCCCTTATTGTTATTATTGTGCCCGTATTGCCCCCATATTGTTATTAGTGTGCCCCATACGAGCTCACTATTATTATTGTTTTACCCTTATATTATTCTTGTTATGTCCACTTTGATTATATTATGACCCCTTAGAATCCTATATATAGAAAGGAGGTTTATTCATTTTTATCATCCAAAAATTGTTCATTTGTGTAATGTGAAGGAGGTTGCCCCCTTGAAGAGGATGATTTTGAAGTTGTTGATCTATATTTTCTATCTTTTTGTGACCTAGTTCATAAAAAACGATGTCGTTTGAAAGAAAGTCACTTTGGGTTATCATTCAATTGGATCATGTAGAAGGGGTGCGCTATACCGAACTGGTTTGTGATTATGAAGAAAATGATGATGAACTGGATCAGATTTACAAGGTAACACTGTGAGATCAAGACTGGATCAATCCAATAACATATGGATGGATTGCATGGGACCGAGAGAGTTCCTGCACCTCTGATTCAAATGAGGAGTTCGATCATTGGCAGAATCTCTTCCATGAAGTGTCTACATTGTGTTGCAATATGATGACGAAGTCGTTGCGTTATGTTTCGTCAGAGGTAAGACAATTACCTTATTATGATGGTTTAATCGATGTAGATCTATTTTTGGATGAATTTGAGTGCGAAGTCCCTAAGGACCACCACTTCCAAGCATTAGAGTTGGCACTGTGCACTACACCTTCACATTGGTGGGGTACGCATAAGGATAGTTTTGCTAGATGGCGAGATTACAAAATAATGATGAAGCTATGGTTCAGGCGTGCTAACACTAGAATGATTGAGAAATATGATGGAAGGGATGATCCGCACTATCACCTAGCAAAATGGAATAAAGCATGGGTGACAAAACCGTAGCCAAAGTGGGTAAACATATTTTTCCATACCCTGGATATCATCCTCATGAATTGGTATCTTGAAATGGAGGTCCACCATGGCACCATAGAATGGGATGTATTGAAGGAAGGGTTCTTATTGACTTTAAGTTTTGAGGATGGGTTTGCAAGTATTGGTGAAGCACTGCCAGAAATTAAAGTGGTTATCTTCAGAACACTGATGAAACCTATGGAATGGACCCAACCATATTGGAGTGCCCAACTATGCCACACACTAGAATGCTATAATGTGACCACTGAAGAGGAAGTAAAATACCCCAGGAACATCAATATTCCAGAAGCAGAAGGGCATCATGAAGTTGAGAGGCCAAAAATAAAAAACTTGGACATCTCCGCAACTTTGAAATAAATCAAATAACAAAGCTCATGAAAATTGGAGATTACTGGGATGATGCTACAATAGATAAAGTTGCTGAATTACTTTGCGAATACCAAGATCTCTCTCTAGCTAAGTTTTCAGATCTAAAGGGCATAATCGATGAGTTGGGTGTTATGAATATTACATTGAAGCTTCATGTGAATCCTATTAAACAAAGGCCTTACTAACTTAATCATAAGTATAAGAAAAAGGTTCATTAGGAGTTGGATAAGATGCTAGAGGTAGGCATCATTGTACCTGTTGAAGAATCTGACTGGGTGAGCTCAATGGTGTTTCAAGAAAAGAAACAAAAAGGTGAAATAAGGATCTGCATAGATCTGTGGAATCTTAACGATGCATGTTTCCACAATCTATTTCTGACATCGTACACAGACGAAGTGTTAGACAATGTTGGAGGGAAAGAGGCCTATTCCTTTACTGATGGGTTTTCAGGGTATCATTAAATCAAGATCACACTAGAGGATAGAAGAAAAACGACCTTTGCAATGACGTGGAGTTGTTTTCAGTACACTATGATGCCATTTTGTCTAAAGAATGTGCCTGTGATATTTTCTCGTGTAGTCATCGCAACGTTCAAGGAGTTCATTCATAAGTTTCTGGAGGTATACTTTGATGATTGGATTGTGTTTGGATTAGTTAAGAGTCATGTAGCAAGTCTACACCTAATGTTGGACACATGTCACAGATACTGGATCGCTGAATTTGAAAAAATGCATATTATGTGTTCCTTTTGGGATCTTGCTGGGTCATGTTGTGTGCAAGCAAGGATTGATGGTGGACCCTACAAAGATTGCAGTAATTATGAACTTGAAGGCCCCTAGGAACATCAAGTAGTTGTGCATGACACTGGGACATACAGGATACTATAGAAAATTTATCAAATTTTATGCTCAAATTACCGCACCCATGGAGAAACTGCTAAAGAAGGACGTGACATTATGTTGAGATGAAGAATGTTAGTGCAACCTAGATGTGTTGGAAGAAAATATGGTAACTGTATCGATCTTGGTATTGTTTGATTGGAAAAAGGAGTTTCATGTACATGTGGATGCCTCTTGAATTATGTTGGGTGTAGTGCTAACACAACCTGGCGAAGGAGAAATGGACCATCCTATAGCCTTCACAAGTTGGAATTTATCGAAGGCCGAGAAAAATTATTCAACGATCGAGCACGAAGAGTTGGCCATGGTGTACACACTGCAAAAATGTAGGCATTATCGGTTAGGAGGGAATTTCAAGATGTACACAGATCATTTTTCCTTGAAATACCTAGTCAACAAGCCTATGTTGGGGGGGAATATTTGCAGGTTGTTGTTATTATTTCAGGGGTATGAATTTGAAGTCATTGTAAAGCCAGGGAGGTTAAATGTTGGACTTGATAATCTATCTCAAATCAAAACAGGAGAAGAACATAATAATTTGGAGGAAGGGTTGCCAGATGCATAGCTCTTTACAGTACGCGTAGTGAATGACCATTTTTGCAGACATTATTCACTTCTTAACTACGGGAATGGCACGAGAAGGATATACAAGTCAATAGAAGAAGGAATGAGTAGTGCGCGTGGCCGATTTTTTAGTTTTTGAGGAACATTTGTATAAAATGGGTGCAAATGAAATATTGCGAAGATATGTGCCGGACTTTGAGCAGGACAACATTCTCACTGAAGCTCATGGGAGACCATTATGCAGGAAAAGCAACTGCACAGAAGATTTTGCACGTAGGTCTATGATGGCCAACACTGCATAAGGATACCAAGGCATATTGTAAGGTGTTCTTTGCATGTCAAAGAATTGGTAGACCATCACAAAGAGATGAGTTACCACTACATCCTCACGTATCTTTGCAGCCCTTTGAAATGAGGGTGATTGATTTTGTTGGCCCAATTCAGCCCCTTGGAAAGAAAACAGGTGCACGCTATATTATCACTGCGACGAAATATCTAACTAGATGGGTAGAAGCACAGTCAATTAAGGATTGTACAAGATCTATGGCAACAAAGTTCTTGTTAAAGTATGTCTTAACGATATTTGGATGCCTGCAAGTGTTGATGAGTGATAGGGGTAGGCACTTTCTGAATGAAACAATCAGCGTGTTGATTGAGGAATTCCAGGTCTACCATTAGAATAGTACACCATATCACCCGCAGGAAAACATAATTGTTGAAGCCTTTAACAAGATTTTGGAGAATGTGCTGACAAAGGTCTGCAGTGTGCAACAGAATGATTGGGATGTGCGCGTACCTGTAGTACTTTGGGCTTATAGGACTACTTGTAAGAAGTTGACAGGGAAAGCACCGTTCATATTAGTATATGGGGTTGAAGCCATAATTCCGATGGAATATATTGTGCCTAGTCTATGCATTACAACTTTAATGGATATTGTGCTTTACTAGGCCTTGGAGGAACAACTCACCCAACTGATGGAGCTCGAAGAAGATTGATTTTTGGCACGATTTCATCAACAAGTACAGAAGGAACACGAAAAATCATGGCATGACCACCATATGAAGCTTCGTACGTTCAAGGTAAATGATCTTGTCCTCTTATATGATAGTAAATTCACTAAATTTCTAGGTAAATTCTAGATGCATTGGTTAGGGCCATATATTGTTAAAGACATTAGAGATGTTGGCGCAGTTCAGTTCGCGAAGCTGAATGGGGAACCCTTCCCTGGAAGAGTGAACGGGAGTAGATTGAAGTTGTATATAGGGGATCCTTCGCAATGACTATATGGCAGCAGGATAGTCTTAGTGGTCTAGGAAGTTGCAAGAGAGTGCGGGACTATAAACTACACTGCTCAGTTTAAAGGACAAAGCAGCAAGCAGGTTGCATGAAGATTGAGGAATATGCGACCAATGAAGCTGTGCTCAGGAGGCTATACAAGAAGGAAATTACCATGCAACCCAGCAAGAAGATGACCATTGGAGTTATTGTTCATGACTTAACGGCTAGAAGACGGTTAAGGAGAGCAAGATGGTGATAATTAAGGCAAAATATTTGAAGATATTTGTCCAAAACAACATTTATTATCATAATTTGTGGGGAATGGTTGGATTTGAATTCAAAAACACCTATAAATTATGCATGCCAGTCCAACATAGAACACTTTGTGCTCTAAGGCTTGTTGCTAAATTTTGCTGTCTGTTACCTATGAGCCAAGTGTTCTGGGAAGAATTCTTGTCATGAGAAAATGTTTCTCCTGTATCCCATGAGCTGTTTTTGGAGATAATGATCACCACTAACCCATCGAAATCCCTCAGTTCGGAAGTAGCTGTGTCCAATGCATCAGGACCAGAAGTGGCAAGTGTAGAGGCTGTGCCAGTGGTGCCCATAGCGTTGAGGTCGCCTAGGACGAAACAGACTATGATGAAAGAAAAACAACCTACAATGAAAGAAAAGCAACCAGTAGTGAAGGAAAAGCAGAAGAAGTCGGTGTCGGTGCATGCATCACCAAGGAAGCATGCCAAAACACAGGCAATGAAAAAGGAGGATGAGCACCTAGAGATAGTAGTGGACTTGGAGGTAGAAGGATTCCAGGGAATGGAGGATATTGGTGCTAAAGGAATGGAACCCATGATGAGGCTACCTAAGTATATCCCTCTGTGGAAGGGAAAATTAAAGTTCATGAAGGACCTTGATATCGAGAAGTTCACAATATCCAAGCCCCTGCTACCTAAGAAGGTCCCTTTTGAATGTCCTCGACTTGCGTAGATCCTATTGTTAAAAATGGAGGATTGGGACCTCGCAGACCACGCTAAGTTTCCACATTTGCGACAGACAAATACATGCAGAAGGTCTATTATGAAGAAATAGGTGCTACAAAATTGGAGATGATGGAATGGGTTCATGGTGTTGCGAAATCAGGGTTTATCAATCTGTTGTTGGTGCAACATTATCACCACACCCCATTAATATGATATGTGTGCACCATCTCCTCATGTTGGTGCATGATCGGTGATTATGGCCACGAGAGCCTATCCCCTTCCTGGGCATGTTGATTCACAAAATCATTTGGCTACATTAAAAAGGTGAAAGCCTCATAAATGGGTAATTATATGGGCTTATTTTACCTCCTAACCTAGTCAAATCAAGGATTCTCTTAGCTTATTGTATGATTTTCTAATTATATTTATGCTTATGGAGTGAGTTGAGTTAGTTATGATGCCGTGTGGTCTAACATGTGTTTAATGTAGATTATTGATGAAGTTTGAGGTCAAATTCAAGGATCCAGTGGAAAAATGGTAGCAATAACTCAAAGTGGACAAAGGAGAGGACTTATAGGAGGGAATCCCCCTAATTTATTACTCCTCACTTTGAATTCCCATTCATTCAACTCGGAGTACAAGCAGTAAAGCCATGCACTAGAAGGCAACTGAGCAAGTGGAGGATGACTAATGATCATCTCGAGTTTTGGGAACCAAGCCTTCCTCATTTTAAGGAAGACGTTGATAGCTTCATTTGTATAAGTAGATAGGCCTAGGGCCTCAGTAGGGTTGGATTTTTGTTGGATTTTTGCTTATGTAAACTCTTCTCAACTTCGAGCTTATTATTTTGTGACAATTCATGTAATCTTGCTATTGTTTTGCAAATAAAGTTGGAATCCTTTTTGAGTTAGCATTGAGTTATCTCAAAGGGATGAAGCTCTTGGGCTAGGGCCCAATCCAAGTAGACAAGCTCCTCTTACTTGTATTTGTATGTTTTATTTCAGTTATGTAGATTAGGTTTCTATTAGATGTATTTCTTTTATGGTTAAGAATAGGTTTCTTTTGATGATTCAGTGGTTTTCTTCCATTTGTGATTTCTATAGTAGGTTACGAAGTGATAAAGAAAAGATTCAAAAGGATAGAAACAGTTCCTTGGCCTCTCTTCCTCCCTTTGGGACCATGATTTGAGGCAAAGACCCTCTTGCTGCCCCAAAAACCCAGATTTTCCTCATTCATAGGACTTCTAGTGTTTGCAGCTTTTTAGTTGGTTAATAGTCTGGTTTTTCTTTGCTTCAGATATTCTTCATCATTCTCATTCCTTTATTTTCAATATTATTCTTTCATTCTTTCCTTTCTTGTAGCATTGCTCAGCATTTCCTTTCATAGATCATAGTTTAGACTAGTTGGATGCAAAACTTTGTTTTTCTAGATACACTCAGTTCATTGCTTATTTGATCTTATTGGTTGAATGTTAGTTCCTTTGCAGTGGATCTCTTCTTGTAGTAGACCAACTTATCTACCATCACATCCTCCATCTGATCCATGCCCTATAGGTCGCCCAAATCTCACCTCAATTCTGCCTTAGTTTCCTGCATTTTCCATAGAACTTCTTCCTCTCTCCTTGAGCAAACCCAATCATATTTCTCTCTCCTGGTGATTCTTGGTAGACCCTAGGTGCCCTAAAACCTCATTCCAACCTTGAACCACCTTTTTCACCCTCTCTCACACCCTCAAAATAGTGGAAACTACTCTCGGCCTCCTCCTGTAGGCCTCCTAAAGTTCCATGTTTTCCTCCTATAGATTTCCTGTGTCCTTCTATGGATTTTCCTGTAGGCTTTCTTTTGAATACTGAGAGTGGGAAAAGCCTCCAGAAGGCCACCTGAGACCTTCCAAGAACCATCCACACCATCCTACATCCTCTCAAGTCCCAAAACCACCCTCCAATGCCATTGATTCGCTGCTACACTTACACACAATAAATTACATGCATGTCAAATTCACATAAAAATACATAAAATTCCAAAATGATGTTTTTTTCTTATTTACTTCCAGAAATAGCTCAGTTAGATGTTGTTTACTTCCTTGAGTAGGTAATAGAATTCCTTTCATGGTTTTCATTGTGCTTTATGCAAAAGTAGGATTAGTTGGTTAAGTAGGGTTTACTAGGTTTGCTTTACATTTCAGTCTTTCTCCTTTCTGCAGTTAGAGTAGCACCTATAGAGTAATCTTTATTTCCTTTCATCACATATAGAGCTTCTTCTGGAATCCATAGAAGTTGGTTTGAGCTCCTAGTGATCTTGTGTCGGCTGACCAGGTGACAACTTGTAGTAAGAACTAGTACTTGTGCATACAACACCATCACTTCTAACTCTGTTACGAACTACTGGGCTGATAAGAGTAAAATAGGCACCCCAGGAGTTGCAGCATTATTGCTGCAATACTGGTGCTCACCATCTTTTTGGTGATGTTACTGGGGAAGCGTTAGAGTATTCTATGATTACTACTTTCTTCTATTTTCTATTGCAACATTCTACTAATATTTTATTTTAGCAAGAGTAGACTAGTCATTTCCTTTCCTTTCAAGTTATGCATTTCCTTGCTTTCCTTTTCAATTCTACAAATTTCATTTCAGCAAGAGTAGACTATTCATTTCGTTTCCTTTCAAGTTTTACATTTCCTTGCTTTGCTTTTCAAATTTTGCAAATTTCATTTCAACAAGTTCATTTCAGTGAGTTGCAATTTGTTTTGTTCAATCAATTTCAATTTTGCAAGTACTATTAGTGTGGGGAAAAAATAAACAAAAACCAACCAAAAAGATTTCCTTTCATGCCTTGTAGGAATAGAGATAACTCAAGAAAACTTTTGCCCAACACCCCCACTGCTTCACACAGCCAACTTTCTCTCTTCTTTGGCGGCTATGATCAAGAAGAACCCTTAGGTGAATAGCAAGACATATTTTAAGAACCTATAGGAAAATAAGAAGAAGAAAACATTCCTTTGGAACCAATGGTTATACACATAAATGCTAGGGGAATGGAGAGAGAATAGAGGGTACCTATCCCATTTGGGAGACCAATGGGGCAACCAAAATGAAGAATATAAGCCTTTCTGCCCTACCTCATTTCCATGGTCTGACTACAGAAGAACCTGACACCTTTTTGTTTGAGTTTTTTGTTATTTGTCAAACCTATGAATATGCAGAAGATCAGCAAAAGTTGAAACTGTTCCCTTCTAATCTCAAGGATGCAACAATATGCTATTTCATGGAATTACCTAGAAATAGTATCACAACTTGGGCTCAGATGCAGCAAGCCTTTAAAAAAAAGTATCGAGACTATTGTAGGTCAAAAGATACTATAGAAGATATTTTCCAAATGACTATAGGAAGCGATGAGTCCCTGGAAGACTATAAAGAGAGGTTCCAACTCAGTTACAAAAGGGCCTGGTGTACACTTGACCCTGAGTCTCTGAAGCTGGTCTTGCTCAAAGGAATTCAGGAAGATCTTTTAGACACCCTCCATCTACTAGCCAGGGGAGATGTCTACCAACTATCCTATGAGGACATAAAGACTCTTTTAGAAACCATTCTAGAACAGCCAGAAAGAAAGGTAGGGGGAGTCAACCCATAGCAAATACCTCTTCCTCTAACTCATCCATTAAAGGAGAAATTGGAAACATGCTGGAAGACTTGAAGAGTGAGATGCTACAGACTCTTGCCATGAAAATGGATACCTTGCATATCAAAAGGAAACAAGAGGAAGTAGAGAGGGCTTTGGCCATTTTTTGCCCTAGATGCACTAGGAGGCATCCTAGGAATGAATGTCCATTGAACTCTATAGAGGTTTGTTCAGTCTGTGAAGAGAATAATTCTACAGATAAGTTCCCTTCCTTGCCAAGACTTAAAGCTATATATCAAGGGGCTGAGGGAGTCATTGAACAGATATATTACATAAACCAAAGAAGGCTGCATAGACCTAGACCATACCATTAGGGGATGCAAGGGACATCTCAAGCATACTACAACCCCAACCAAGTCACTTCCATACCTTCTTGGGGCCCACCTGCTCATCCTTCCTGGTCCACACCTCCTCCTTGGTCCTTCACATCTCCATATCAATCCCAACCAGCCACCCATTCATTTCAATCCTATGCTCAGCCACAGCCTCAGTGGAATGCATCTCATCAAGGGTGGAGGCCCCAATACAACTCTCCTCCCACTCTTTTTCCTACACCACCTGCCCAACCACAACCATTACCTCCTGCTCCACAAAGGAAACCACAAATGCCTGCCCATCCAAATCCAAACCCGAATAATAGATAGGCTCAACAAGTGTATAGTGGGGAACCATCATGCCCGACTTGTGCTGTGGAGATTCAAGAAATTAACTTGTGACCTGGGAAAGTTCTCCCAGATAGCCAACCTCCACCGAGGGATGTTGAGGAAGATAAAAAGGAAAGCGAACCTAAAGCAATTCCACCCTTTCCTGAGAGACTATCCATGACAGTCCAGCTTACTCCAGAAGAAACTGAACTCCTGGGAGAATTGAAACATTTATGTGTGAAGATACCACTTCTCCAAGCCATAAAAGATGTGCCTATCTACAATAGGTTGATCAAAGAGAAGTGATTTAGGCATCCAGGAAGTCGCAAGAGAGATGCCCCAACCATCAATGTCATAGGGAAACTGTCTAACCTGATGTTAGCGAAGGTAATCTGTCCAAAATATTTGGACCTTGGAAGCCTAGTAGTTGATGTCCACATCAATGGCACCATGATCCCACACACCTTGATTGATCTGGGAGCTGTCATGAATGTGATGAAAAGGGATGCAATGCTCAAACTCAACCTCCAGGGCTCCTTGAAGAAGACCATAGTCGTGCTATGGCTTGCAGACCTCTCCATCGTGACCCCTATGGGGATTGTGGAAGATGTGATGGTCTCCATTGATTCTTGGGAGTACCTTGCTGATTTCTTAGTTCTCCAGCCAAAGTTAAGGCTCTCTGGGTGTCCTCTCATTCTGGGAAGATCCTAATTGGCTACTGCTGATACCTACATTAGCTGTTAAGCTAGGAACATGACCATAAAGAACGGGCACATGTCCAAGCAGTTAATCCTATATCCTCCTGCCCAACCCTTGCTAGAACATGATCTACCTCTCTGGTTGGAGGAGGAGGATGAGGACGAAGTTTATTCTGCACCACTTTTTACATTAGAAATCGCCATGGTGGGGAAACCACAAGATGAGGATGATATGATTGAAAATATAATTCAAAATCCACCTCCAAGTGTATCAACATTAGAGGACATAGTAAGAGAAACCCAAAACAACCCCTCAACTGATCTCTATGAAACCGACTCCACTCCTCTCTGTGTTAAGAATATAGAGTTCGGCCCAAAAAGAACCTTTAAAATCAATCCATCCCTATCCACTTCCTAAGAGAGGGAACAGTGTAGCCTACTGAGAAAACACCTAGATGTCTTCGCCTAGAGTTATAAGTAGATGAAGGGAGTGCACCCTTAAATATGCACTCATCATATATACATCAAGGATTGCAATCTAGTTAGGAAGCCTCCAAGGAGGATGAATCCAGCACTTAAAGATATTGTTAAGGAATAATTTCAAAAGTTACTTGATGCAGGATTCATCTATCCCATCTCTGACAGTGAATGGGTTTCTCCTTTGGTGCTAGTACCCTAGAAAAATGGTAAGTGGAGAATTTGTGTCGACTGTCAGGAATTGAACAAAGCCACTAAAAAGGACCATTTTCCTTTACTTTTCATAGATCAAGTGTTAGACGGTCTGGCAGGGAAAAGGTTTTTCTCTTTCCTAGACAGGTTTAGTGGGTACAATCAGATTCAAATCAGCCTAGAAGACCAAGATAAGACCACTTTCACTTGTCATTGGGGTACCTTTGCATACTGGGTCCTTCCTTTTGGTTTGTGCAATGCTCCAACCACTTTTCAAAGAGTGGTATCGAGTATATTTTCTGAACTATTTCATGATGCAGTAGAAATATACATGGGTTATTTTACTCCTTATGGTTCTGACTTTCAGGAAGCTTTTTCTAAATTAGGAAAAGTTTTAGATAAGTGTATTGATATGAACCTGTCCCTCAGTCCAGAAAAATGTGAATTATTGATGACTGAAGGGACCGTGCTGGGTCATGCAATATCTCAGCAAGGACTGTAGGTGGACCCCAACAAAATTGCCATCATCCAAAGAGTCCCACATCCTCAAAAGGTGAGAGATGTTAGAAGTTTCCTGGGCTTAGTTGGGTATTACAGGAGATTCATTGAAGATTTTAGCAAGTTAGCCTCTCCTTTGTTTGGCCTCTTAGGCAAATATGTCGAGTTCATATGGTCAGAAAGCCGTCAAAAGTCCTAGATACCTTGAAGAGAAAGTTCGTGACTGCCCCAATTCTAAGAGGTCAAACTAGGCCCTACCTTTCGACATTCACACAGATGTTTTGAACAAAGTAGTAGGAGGAACCTTAGGACAAATTGATGAAAAGTTACATTATGCCATATACTTTATAAGCAAAAACTTGCCAAAGGCAGAGTTAAACTTTACAGTGACCGAGAAGGAGCTCCTAGCTGTCATGCCTTCCTTAAACAAACTCAGAAATTATATCACAAGCTATAAAACCTTTGTACACACTGATCATGCTGAAATTAGATATTTAATGAACAAACCAAATGCAAATGCTCACATTATTAGATGCTTTCTTTTACTAGAACAGTTTGATTTGACCATTATTGATAAGCCTGGTAAAGAAAATGTTGTTGCTAACTTTTTGTCTAGAGTAAATTTGCGTACAGGTGAAGAAGGAATGGTGGATGACCAAATGCTAGATGAACATCTATTTTCTATCTTAGTACTCTCTCCATGGTTTGCCGATATAGCAAACTACTTGGTTTCAAAATAGTTCCCACCACACCTATACTCAAAAGAGAAGAGCAAGATAGTAAGGAAAAGCGCCCCTTTCACCTGGATTGGGGGCAATATCTTCAAACTTGGCCCAGATCAGATCTTGAGAAGATGTGTCAGGGAGGAGGAAGTCTTTGGGATCATCCTGATCTATCATGATGGGCCTTGTGGAGGTCATTTTGCAGCAAAAAGAACTGCCTTCAAGATACTGCAGGCAGGCTACTACTGGCCCACTCTTCATCAGGATGTGAGGAGATATATCAGCTAGTGTGATTGATGTCAGATGATGGGGAAACCTACTCCAAAGGATGAGATGCCCATGCAACCTCAAGTGACCTTTGAGCCATTTGAGAAGTGGGGCATGGACTTTGTGCGGCCTATTAGCCTTCCTTCAAAGTAGAAACAATACATCATTGTGTTCACTGATTACCTGATAAAGTGGGCAGAGACAAAAGCAATCGAAGTAGCAATAGAGGGAAAAGTAGCTAAGTTTTTTGAGAGAGAACATATTCTACAAGTTCGGGTATCCAAGGGAGTTGGTCATAGATCAAGGTAGTCAGTTTACTTCCAATTTTTTTGAGGACCTACTCACACATCATAGAATCAAGCACAGGACTTTGACCCCTTACCATCCACAAGACAATGGGTAGGTGGAGGTCACTGACAGAGCATTGGAAGGGATCCTGACAACAGTAGTGAGCAGCAGCAGAAAAGACTAGGCAGACAGATTAGTTGAGGCCACTTGGGCCTACAATACAACATGGAGGACCACCACAGGGTTCACACTCTATGAGCTCGTCTATGGGAAGAAGGCTTTGCTGCTAATAGAATTTGGATTCAATACCCTAAGGATGGCAGCTCAACTGGACCTAGACCTTAGCCATGCACATAAATAAATATTACTTCAACTCAATGGATTGGATGAAAACAAGATGCGAGCCCTTCTCCATATAGAGGTAGTTTAGCTTCAGAGAAAGATATGGCATGACAAAAATATTAAGGAGAAGAAATTCCAAGAGGGAAGCTGGGCACTACTCTATGACTCAAGATATAGATATTTCAAGGGCAAGCTAAGGACAAGATGGATGGGATCCTACACTATGGAGAAATGCAATGACAATGGTTCAGTTCTGATCAGAACCATTGATGATGAACCCATCCCCATGCTTGTCAATGGACACCAGTTGAAAGTATAAAAGAAACCCCTCTCCAAGCGAGAGTTCATTGAATATTTGAATAAGATAGTGATGGTATTGGAGCATGTCTTAGCCTCCACTTCACCCACTCACTGAAGACAAAGAAGAAGAGAAATAAAAAAATAAGCACTCAAGTGAAAACCTCCATGAGGAACTTGAGTCCCATCATTGGGTTGAAAACCTCTTCTGAGGCGGACCAGTGATGTCAAAAAAAAAGAAGAGAAAAAGAAGATCCTTGGGTGAAAACGTCCCTTGGAGGTGCCCAGGGTAGGCAATTAGGGTGAAAACCTCCTTGAGGCACCCTAGTTGTTCAAAAATAAATAAATGAATTTTCATTTGCATTGCAGGGTTGCAGGAGGACTACAGGAAGTAGTAGAAGGTGCTAAGGGAGCCCTGAAACCAACACCAGCACCTATCCTACCTTCCCACACTTTTCTCCATCATTATTGGCATTTCTTTCACATCACTGTGCTTCTTTTTCAAGAACTGTGTTTTCTACAGGAGGCTCCTGTAGGAATTATAGAGAGCCAGAAATGGGTATAAAAGGTACTTTGAGGGACAGGGAAGCTTCGTAAAGAACCTATAAACCCTTATACAATCTTCAAACCTCCTTTCCATCATTTCCAAGCCTACATCACACCCCAAGCATCATTATTCTTCCTGTCCAAGAAAAACACAGAAAAAACAATGTTTCAGGAAAAGAAAAAAAGCAAAAAAATAAGAAAGGAAACAGCACCATACACCTCACCTGAAGCCTACCTATTACCTCTCGACCTATATATACATATTTGGCATCATCTTCATAGCTCCAAGCATAGAAATCAGCTGAATTTTCAAGGGGAGAAACAGCAACATGATCTCCTATAGGAATTCTTGGAGCAGCTGATCCCATTAAAATCTAGAGTTAGTAGCAAGAGAGTGCAAACATGAAGGTTGAATAAGACACCTGAAGCTCAGATCCTACTAGAGAAGAACCTACACAAGACATAGCCACACATCAGCGAGCAGATATCATGCATCAAAAGAAGAAAAAGCATGCAACAGAAAGAGAGAGCCACAACACGTCACAACAAATACATTCAGATATCAGGTAAGTAACTAACCCGCTCCTCTGTTTGCATTTGTGTAATTAGAAGGCATGCAAAAGCAACAAGATGGTTGAGGTTGAATGAGGGAAAGGTGGCTAATTAACATGGCCACCTTCATATATTAGACTCCACTCATTCAAATATGTCACCCACACGTGTGCACAGTCAACTCAAGAAAAATGTCAAGGACAGGTAGTGGAGGAAATGGAAACTCTGACGCAATCATGAGGGATGATTACGAGGAGGGGCCATGATGACAAGGTAGGTGGAGACCAACGGTCTGAATATGGCCAACGTATACTCTGCCAACTCACCCTCCATCACCGGAAATATCCATAAAGGGCAATAAGTACTCCTCTCCGAGCACTCTCACCACCTTTTCCTTCATTCTCTCCTCGAAACTCAGCTACAACAGTTTCTTTGTGCCCACACAACCTCATAACCATTGTTCTCGATTGATCTCTCCCATATTCCTACTCTCGTCATTTTCTACAGGAGCACTTACAGGTTTTATAGGAGCACTTACAGGAATTCTACAGGAGGGACAACAGGCTTCTACAAGAGGGGCAGTGAGTTGTTTGAAGGGAGAAAACATGGGTTTTAGCACGATTTTCAATCTGAGGATGTAGGTTCCATGCATTCCCCCATTTAATATCAATATATGCAAGTAGTGGTTTGAATTTTAGGAGGAGATAAACCCTTTAGGAGGAGAAAATACATAAAGGAATTTCTTCTTATGTAAAAAAAAGACATAATCTCCTCTGTTTCTCTGTTTTTCTCAAAAATTGTTGTCTCCATCTCCACATTTGGTTTCCAAAAGAAGTATAAACAAAATGATAGGAGGATTTATGAGGAAGGATCCCACCAACTCCTCTAGGACCCATGCACATCCCCAAGTAGTGGACATATTCACAAGAGCAAATTGGATGAACTTTTTTGAGAAATTACGAGGGTTTGATGAGGAAATTTCCCAAGAATTTTCCCACTCTTTGGTCCCTCACACCAAAACACATGCCACTATCCCCTTTAGAGGTCTTTCCATGGATATAACCCTTGAATTTATCAGTAGGGTCACTACCCTTCTTCTTGGGCTGCCTTGGAGTAAGGATGAGAAACTAATTGGCCAGGTTGCTAAGAAAAACTTTTTCCAAAACAATGAAACCCCTATAGAGGATAAAAATGGCATTAGAAGGGCTATCATACCATATCCTTGGGATGAGGTTAGCTATCAAATAATAAAATATGTTTCCTATGAGGGGAGGTACAACATTGTCTATGGTTACCACTTTAGAATCCTTCATGAATTAAGTTATTGTAGGGACAGTCCAGTCCCTCAGAAGCTCAACATCCCCTACTTCCTCCTATAGTCCCTCATTGATTCCAGCACTAAGGTTCAAGTAGGAAATTCAGAGTAGCTAGCTCACCATGGATTAATTAAAATTTTAGTGGAATAAGCCTTCCATACATTTACACTCCCTATAGCATGGGAAATCTTCCGAAACATGACAACTGAGGATGACATAAAGACCCTAACCTATGATATCATTCCTACTGGCAGCGATGAGGAAGAGAAGAAAGGGGGAGAAGGTGAAGAAACTAGTGACTTGGCAGAATAAGGAAGGAAGGAGGAAGAAACTAAGATAGAGGAGGAGAAAGCTGAAGAAACAGAGAAGGAAGAAACAAAGACAGAAAAAAGAGACAGAAGGAGGAGAGAAAGAGGCAAAAAAGATAGAACCAGGATAAGTGACCCCTAAGACTCTAGAAAGATAAGCAGCAACTACTCTCGCTTCCCTCAGTACACCAATCAAGCCAAAATAAAAGAGGAAAAGGTAGGCCTCCATGTATCTCAGGTCTAGGACGAGCACAAGAATCAAAATAGGGAAACCTCAACCCTCTTCAAAAGTTCCCATTATAATTAAAGATTCACCCTCTATCCAAGGAAAATAATCCCTTTCCAAGGCACCTACCACATGGAAAGAAAAGGTAGAACTACAGGACCCAAAAATAGTCCTACAGGAGGCTTAGACAATTCTATAGGAGACATTGTCAAAACTATAGGAGACCCAAAATCTTGAGAAAGAAATGGAAGGATAGCCATAGTTAAAGGAGGAAGAAATAGAACTACAAGAACTTGATCCCTAGCCTAGTATTGCCTCCTACTCTACTTGAGGGAGGAAGAATAATTCTACAAAAATTTGCAATTCCACTATTCTTCGAATTAGAGAAAGAGAGAATAAGAACACATAGGTGGATGCAAATCACAAAATCCAAAGGATTTGAGGATATTTTCCATATGGAGAACAAACTAAGAGAAATGGGTAGAGAGTCTAGTGCTATCAGACATAGGGAAGCAATTACAAGAAGCCACCTTGAAACTAAAAATGAATTGCTAAGGAGGCAACTGCAAGAGAAAGAGACCCAGCTGGCATGCATGGCTAGCTTATCCATGGAGGCATTGCAATGTAGAACACTAGGAAAATCCTATGGCCTATGTCTCAAGGACCAATGGTTGCAATTTCAAATAAAGACTTTGGCACAAATAGGCACAATGCCTTTCCAAGATTACAGGCAGTTTATGGACCTGTGTGACGAAAGCACATCAAAGGATAAGGAAAAATGGAAAAATTATACCTACATAACATGGCCCTCACAGAAATGAATGTGTGGTACCCCAATGCCAAGATAGGGGACCTACAACTAATGGCCATGACCTCATTGATGAGCCATGAAGAGTTGAGGGCAACAAAAATAAGGAGGTTGATGATAAAAGAGTAGAATGAGCCATTAATGATCAAAGTTGGGCCATGAGATCCCATGGAAATCATCAACACACATAACTTTCTTTCCAATAATCCTTAGATTTCCCCTAGATATATAAGTGATCAGGCACAAGCCATTGCACACTTTGAGGATATGCAAAGGCTACTTGGGGATCACTGTGTGCATGCATGCATGAGGAGATGAAACACCTTACCACACAGTTTGCAGATAAGGGAATATCATTCACCCATGAGGATGAAGGAGGAATTAAGAAGAGTGCTAATGTATAAGCACTCCATGCAAAGGATGAAGGTCAACTGGATTGGCCTCAAATTAAGTCCCTACTACCGCTAGGCATGCTGAGAGGTGGGACAGAAGAAGAAGAGGAGGAGTAATGGGAAGAGATAGAAAGGAAGGCAAGATTCTATGACAAGGAAGAGGAGACCACATCAAAGGCTTGGGATGCTAGGGAGGCCACCAGGGCCATAAAAGATGAGGAGATGGACTAAGTTGCTCAGAGGATGAGCAACACTTTCAGTAGTGGGGTGGTGATGAGCCTCATAAATGGGTAATTATATGGGATCATTTTACCTCCTAACCTAGTCTAATAAACCATTCTCTTATCTTATTGTATGATTTTATAATTATATTTATGCTTATGGAGTGATTTGAGTTAGTTATGATGCCATGTGGTATAACATGTGTTTAATGTAGATTATTGATGAATTTTGATGTCAAAGTCAAGGATCTATTGGACAAATGGAAGCAATAACTCGAAGTGGACAAAGGAGAGGACTTATAGGAGGGAATCCCCCTCATTTATTACTCCTCACTTCGAATTCCCCTTCATTCAGCTTGGAGTACAAGCAGCCAAGTCATGCACTAGAAGGTAGCCGAGCGAGTGGAGGATGACTGATGATTATCTCAAGTTTTGGGAGCCAAGCCTCCCTGATTTTAAGCAATCTATTGGTAGCTTCAATTTTATAAGTAGAGAGGCCTAGGGCCTCACTAGGGTTGGATTTTTGTTGGATTTTTTCTTATGTAAACTCTGCTCAACTTCGAGCTTATTATTTTGTGACAGTTCATGTAATCTTGCTATTGTTTTGGACATAAAGATGGAACCCTTTTTTAGTTAGCATTGACTTACCTCAGAGGAATGAAGCTCTTGGGTTAGGACCCAATCCAAGAAAACAAGCTCCTCTTACTTGTATTTGTATGTTTTATTTCAATTTTGTAGATTAGGTCGCTATTAGATGTATTTCTTTTATGGTTAAGAATAGGTTGCTTTTGATGATTCAATATTTTTCTTCCATTTGCATTTTCTATAGCAAGTTAAGTAGTGATAAATAAAATATTCAAAAAGATAGCAACAGTGCCTTGGCCTCTCTTCCTCCCTTTGGGACCATGATTTGAGGCAAAGACCCTCTTGCTGCCCCAAAAACACTGATTTTCCTCATTCATAGGACTTTTAGTGTTTGCAGCTTTTTAGCTGGTTAATAGTCTAGTTTTGCTTTGCTTCAGATTGTCTTCATCATGCTTATTTCTTTATTTTCAATAGTCTTCTTTCATGCTTTCCTTTCTTGCAGCATTGCTCAGCATTTCCTTTCATAGATCATGGTTTAGACTAGTTGGATGCAAAACTCTGTTTTTCTAGATGCACTCAGTTCATTGCTTGTTTGATCTTATTGGTTGATTGTCAGTTCCTTTGTAGAAAATATCTTCTTGCAGTAGACCATACTATCAGCCATCACATCCTCCATCTGATCCATGCCCTATAGGTCGCCCAAATCTCACCTCAAATCTAACTTAGTTTCCCACATTTTACATAGAACTTCTTCCTCTCTCCTTGAGACAATTCAATCATCTTTCTCTCTCCTGGTGATTCTTGGTAGACCCTAGGTGCCCTAACACCTCACTCCAACCTTCATACACCTTTTTCATCCTCTCTCACATCCTCAAAACAGTGAAAACTACTCTCGGACTCCTCCTCTAGGCGTCCTATAGTTCCCTATTTTCCTCCTGTAGATTTCCTGTGTCCTCCTGTAGATTTTCCTGTAGGATTTCTTTTGAAGGTTGAGTGTGAGAAAAGCCTCCAGAAGGCCACCTAAGTCCTTCCAGGACCCATCCACACCATCCTACATCCTCTCAAGTCCCAGAACCACCCTCCAATGCCACCGATTCACTGCCACATTCACACACAATAAATTACATGCATATCAAATTCACATAAAAATACATAAAAATCCAAAAAGATGTTTTTTGCTTATTTACTTCTTTAAATAGCTAAGCTAGATGTTGTTTACTTCCTTGAGTATGTAATGGCATTCCTTTCATGGTTTTCATTGTGCTTTCTGCAAAAGTAGGATTAGTTGGTTAAGTAGGGTTTACTAGGTTTTCTTTACATTTCAATCTTTCTCCTTTTTGCAGTTAGAGTAGCATCTGTATAGTAATATTTCTTTCCATTCATCACATATAGAGCTTCTTCTGGAATCCATAAAAGTTGGTTTGAGCTCCTAGTGATCTTGCGTCGGCTGGCCAAGTGACAACCTGCAGTAAGAACTAGTACTTGTGCATACAACACTGTCGCTTCTAAGTTTGTTACGAACTACCAGGTTGATAAGAGTAAAATAGGCAACCCAAGAGTTGCAACATTATTGCTACAATACTGGTGCTCACCACAAACCTGGCCAAGGAATTCGAAGGGAAGAATGGGGAGAAAGAGCTTGCGAAAAAGATGGAGAAGGATAATGACCTCATCAAGAAGTCGTGAGGGTATTCCATTATTTCTATTACAGACCAGACAGTTCAATTTGGTGCCCAAATTTTAGCAGGGCAGGTTATGAGAAAATGTCGTGCGGACGACGTTCCAATGGAAGTAGTTTCACTTGCTGCATAGTGTATGAAACACGTACAATTTAATTAGGCTTGGTACCTTTGTAAGGAGTTCCAACGAGATTTTATGAGGCCAAGGAGGAAACCAAGTTGTTCCACTACGCTTGGTTGCTTCTATCTATTATTCTCATTTCATGGAGATTACCGGAGGACAACCAATTTCCTCTGCTTGAGGAATGATTACCAGAGGCTGCGCAATTCGCCTCGTTATTGTCTATGAAGGATGCCACACATATTACAGAAACAAATATGTTTTGGACTTTTATGGAAATGGATCTCCATATGGTAGTCAATAAATGACCAAGGTTTTCCCCAACCTTTTTCACGCAGTTGTCAATGTACGCGGTGTTAAAGTTTGACTTCCACAAAGTCTATATTCAAGCACGAAAAGATATAGAGTAGAAATGGCACCAGTTGTTCTATTCGGTGTCAGAAACGGACGTGCAAGAGGTTGTAAGGGTATGGCCTTGTACACCCCGTCAAAATTAGATGTTGGAACAAGCACGTGCGCATAAAGTTCTATTGCCTAGAGAAGAGAGGCGGCCACTAAGAAATATGTGCATACCCTAGCAGAACAAAAGAAGAAGGAAGCTGCAGAAAAGGATTGCATAGAGAAAGAATGCACTGCTAGGGAGTAGGTAGAATAAGAGCATTGCAAGTCACAGAAAGGTGATAAGTCACCTTCACTGAAGACAGAGGAAGAAGATATTTCAGGACAACGAGGTGGAAGTGATGAAGGGAAGCACACCCCCTTTATTTTGAAAACATGTGGCCTGGAGCAGAAGGGTGGAACAAAAAAAAAAACAAAAATCTGATAACAAATGAATTGATCCCATGGCATTAATAGAGGGTGATCTCGATGAGATTAGTGATAAAATTTGGGACACCACAACCAAGGTGTTGTAGCAGTTCAAGCAGCAATACATACAAATGCTTGGGGGTGTCCAAAAGGATATGTGTGAGTTTCATCTCAAAGCAACCAAAATTCAGGAAGTTGTCAAGAAGGTGAGCGATGCGCAAGCCAGTCTGACTTGAGGAAAGAGTAGAGTCATGGATATGGACTAGCCACATGACGTAAGAGTCTTCCCTTTTCCTGAAGGGTCAGCTCATGTCAAGATGGATGAATAGCATGCGGTGCTTCACACAGTCAAAAACATGGGACTGAACCTTGTCACACTGTCACTTGAGTCTCTACATGTGGTACATCAAGGGGTCATGGAAGAGCTCAATATTAGAGAACATCGATAACTCAATGCTACCAATAAGTTCAAAGTCAATAATCAACAACTTTTCATTGAGAAGATGCAGGCGTTGAAGGAAAAGGAGGCACTACAAGCTCATAGTTCACGTCTGGAGTTAGCAGTAGCGAAGGCATTTAATTCAGTGCTTGAAATTCACATCCTGGAGGATGCACAACTTGGAGCCAAAGTCATAAAATCATCCACTCAGGTGTTTGAGGCTAGAGGAAATGTTGGACGAGTTACTTTCAAGTTCAACATGAAGACTACAAAGCTGTAGTTAAAGTTGCAGCCCACAACTCCTCCTGAGGTCCAGGAGCAGTGCAGAGTCGCAATTAAGGAAGGCATGGCTACCTTGGATGCCACAGTCATTAACTATGTGACACTATTTTATTAGGCTATGGAGTTGTTGACTAATTTGCAGGAAAATTTGAACCTGTAAACATTGAACACAAAGGTAAGGGATAGGTAGCGATAGTATGATGAGGTCAAGGAAACTATGAAAACCTTAGTACCAGCACATTTCCTTGCCAAGTTACAGGAAGGAAAGCGACTACTGGCACAAGTAGAGGAAGCACAAAAGAAAGAGGCCTTGCTAAAGGCCATGTTGTAGCCTTGGTTGCATGAGGCTTATCAGGTTATGACCTTCATTCAAGATAATCTTAAGGGACTACAGTAGAAGGACTAGCCACTGAAAAATTGGTTGAAGAGGTTCAAAAGGCAGCAGCAGAGAGCGCTGCTGAAGTTGCAGTGATCCAAGTGGAGCTGGGGGATTTTGCAGTAAGATTGCAACAGCAAAAGGGACTCGAGGGTGAGTCACGATATTTTTGTTGGGGGCCTATTTGGATGGTGTCCCCTAGTTTAATTTGGGGTTAAGATAACCCAATTTTTGGTACAATTTTGTAAATAATGTAAAGTCTCCACGATTTGTGGATGCTAAGAGCATAGATGAATATGAGTCAAAAAGATGAATAGAGCTTAGCCCCTTGTTTTGGATAAGTTTTGAGTCAGTTTTAAGATTCACCCATGGTCCGTAGACCATGGCATTGTATGAAAAAAATATAAATAGGTGTGTCTTAGAGAGTCTAAGGAAGTAGAGTAGAAGAGGGTAAGATACAAGAGTGAAAGGCTCAAGAAGGCTTAGAAGAAGAATGGCTACGTAGCTGACTACAAAGAGGCCTAGGAAGAGTCCGCAGCTGAGTGTGAAGTTGTGTGTATGGGGAAATTTGAGTATGTAATCCTTGAATTGAATATCAACAAAGACGATTACCTAAAGAGTTCCTGAGCATTTTTTTTATCTCTATTAAATGTTATATGTTGTTGATAAATGATATGTCTTATGAATTATAGATAAATACTATGTGATTATCTTGAATCTATCTTAAATAATGTATGAAATCAATGTTTAAATACTTTCACAAAGACTCTGGTGATTCCTCTTATGTTTATTAATGACTAAGTATATTTGTGTGAACACCAATTTAGGATTACTTTATGATATGTGTAAGTAGGTAAATCGACTGTTAAAGGTCTGCAAGGACTGATTGTAGACCTTTGCGAAGGTTTGAAGGATGTTTTAATAGAGTTTCAGTAATGTGCCCTAAGAGTTTATTGATCTATGCAAAGGCAAATCCAAGGCACTCAAAGACATCATACTAGTCTTTGGATGCATAAACTTGGTTCTTGCGTTCCCCCATACTACTTTCGGTGAGACTATAGCCTATGCGGGTTATTTCCAAAAGGGCCAGTAGTGTAGGGTTTTGTTGGTTGGTGCAACTAACTCTGAACCTAGTTTAGGACCCGCTAAGGCAACAGTCTATTTGAAACTTGCTTAAAAAAGAGGAGTTCAATTTTCAACACAACTATGAAAAACATGCTAAGTCGAATTCTACTTGTTGTCTTATGTTTGCAGTGAGGAAAGGATGGGGTTGGAGTGGTCTTAAAGTATTCCTCAATCATGAAATAAAATCTTGGGGGCCATTATTCAACTTCAAAGTGCAAGGGTCAAAGTTCGAAGTGAATTTAGCTGAAGAAAGAAATGTTATAGGACCGTTACAAGAAGTGCTACAGGAGGCCCTATTTTGCTACAAAAGGCCTTGTTTTGCTACACGAGGGGGTTCGAGCGATTTTTGAAGAAAATAATGGTATCTTGGAGGTTAAGGAAGGTGGATGAAGTTGAATTAAGGTGAATGAAGGGTGTGGGAGCCCCTTAGCCAAGCATAGTACCCCTCATAGGCCTATCTTGCACCAAAGGTTATGCCCATAGTTTCCTCCATTTTCCTTGGATGAGTGATCTCAATGGCAAAGTTTGGAAGCAATGTGAAGCTCCTAAGAGATATATGGAAAGGTCTAAGTGGATGTAGAAGAGTGTACCCACCCGTGGAAGTCAACAACAATCCCTCTAGACTAATCAAGCATTGTTATGTAAAAAAATTAGTTAACTTAGGTTTATTATTTAATTTTAATTTTAATTAGACGAAAGGGCACGATCATAAGATCATGCCCTTTCCCAAAGGGTTCCCATGGTGGTATATAAGCCAGGCAACCCATTATAAATCAGCATCATTTGTAATTTTCATCTTATTAATAAAATATTTATATATAAATTTCTGCGCATCTTAAAGTTCTCTGCTTCATCTGGTATCAGAGCGGTTCATTCTCGGTGTAGATTTTCCCATCCATCCACTACCCGCAGTCCCCTGTCCTCCTGTCGATTGTTCGTACCGAAATCCGCTGTCGTCCTCCGCATCTACGCTGACCATTCCACATTGTTTCACTGCCACCGTCTCACAATAAATCACTGCTTTGGTTGCGACGGCTCAAATTGTAGCCTTCTCATCCGTGACAAAGCTACCAGTCATCGACGGACTGTTCGGAGTGCCTGCGGTGATATATATAAGCGACGTGTTGTTCATAGTTTAACGAAATATATTAGCGTGTTCAATAAGTTTCAAGACAGGAGGAAAAGACATGACTGTCCATTCGTAGGTTATAATTATAACGTGATTTGGTTATATATATATATCATAT
>APFE031547392.1:154051-166410 GCA_000404065.3 Pinus taeda
AATTTATAAAATTCAAATGGGGAGGTCAGAAGTACAAACTACATGGATTCCAAGCACCAGAAAATCATGATGTATCATCATCTCAGATGATGAAGCTGAGTCGAAAAAGAGCACCTACTTATGCAGTACAATGTCATAAATTAGAAATGTTATCTGCAAATATGACTAGAGAAGAATCACCAGAGATACAAGATCTGATTCGGAAGCATGAAAAAGTATTTCAAGACCTACCTATGAAGATGCCGCCTAATAGGGAAATTGAGCATACAATAGAAGTCAAGGCAAGATCAGACCCTGTCAACATCAAGCCATACCGATATCCATGTCACCAAAAAACGAAACTTAAGAGATTAATCCAAGACCTTTTAAAATGTGCGACCTTGATCATCTTAGAATATCTGATCAAGTGGAAGGACTTACCGAAGAAGACGCTTTCTGGGAGAATGAATCATTCTTCAACAACATCCGTCGTTACTTATGCTTTGAGGGACAAAGCATTCTTTCGAGAGGAAGGCAATGTTATGTAAAAAAATTAGTTAACTTAGGGTTTATTATTTAATTTTAATTTTAATTAGACGAAAGGGCACGGTCATAAGATCATGCCCTTTCCCAAAGGGTGCCCATGGCAGTATATAAGCCAGGCAACCCATTGTAAATCAACATCATCTGTAATTTTCATCTTATTAATAAAATATTTATATATAAATTTATGCGCATCTTAAAGTTCTCTGCTTCAAGCACACATCTCAAATGATCAATACTACTGCAAAATAAATCATGGAAAGGATGAGTTGAATTTTATTAAAATCCTCTCTACCCTACAATGCAACTTTATTTGCCAAATAAATGCTACTGACTTCTAAGTTGCACAAAAAAAATCATGTAGAAGGATTACAATCCAACACTTGATAATTTCCAAGAAATCGTAAACAAATATTTTTGGGTTGTTTCTGTATATCTTCCAACCACTCTTCCCATAAGGGAGGTGATAGGGAAACCTACAGCTACACGTTTTGTAATAAAATTTCTACTTAAACAAGAAAATAACTGCAATGAATTGAACAAAAACAAGGAAATAATACGAGGGAGTAAAGCCTCTAGGTTGGGCCCAAACTTAAAGGTTTCAGCCCTCCAAAATGAACTCAGATGTAAGCCGACAATGAAATTTTCATTGACAGAAAATAAGAGTCACATACAACATATAAAAGATGAAAATGACAGTATCAAGCATTAGGCTCTTAGAAGCTACTCCTATATTCAACAAAAAAATCAAATCCTAATGATCCTTTAGGCTTGTTTATTTATACAAAAAGTAGCTGAGAGTATCTCCCTTGAAAATAAGAGTGATCGCCTCCAAAATATTGAGATTGGTGGATCTCGTTCCCTTGGATATTCACATGCACCTGATTCCATTAGTTGCTAGTGAATTCAAGTTGTTAGTGAGGAATATTTAATCTCAAGTTTAGTTGGGGAGTTAATGCAGTAGAAAATCCCATCTATGTTTTCTATAAATGTCTCCAATCAACTCCTACATAGTAAATATATCGAAATATGCTTCTTTTTCCCGCATATTAAGCACATTAGGCCATGAAATACAATAAGAACCCTTTAGTCTTCTTACTAATCATATTAGGGATAAAAAATGCAATTTAATGTGAGAAAAGGAGATTTTTAAGGGCTAGAGGATAGCAGAATGGGCCTCAAAATATACCTATTTATGGGACCCCTTAATTTGCTTCTTAATAGTCATTCCTCCTCTCTAGATTTTAAAATAATTAACCTATGAATTTCAAAGGATCAACAAATGGAAAGGGAATCCAGAGAAGAAAGCACTCCCGATTGATAGTAAAGATAACTTCTAGCTCCTTTTTTATTTTTTCAAGCTCTATAACCTCCAACATATTTTTCCTCTTAGCCCATTCCTTTATCTTTTGCTTAGTTATCTTCAAATTCTATTTGAATTGGAAAAGGACCGTGGTCTCCACTAAAGGATAATATGGGAAACAATTTAACTTGATCAAAGAGATAAATTTATCATCACCTAACCAAGCAGAGTTTAATTTAAATAAGATAGCCAGCTTCTGGGGAAGCCCCTAATCTCAAAGAAAATAGGCAAGTGTAATAAGTCCAACAAATATTCTACTATAATAAATTTGTCAATATGATTGCCAAACCAATTGTCCCTAGATCGCCTATTCCTCTAAGTCAGGGAAAGCTTTGAAGGCTCAACGTTAACAAGAAGATTCTAAGAAGGTTGACTTCTAAAAATATTTGCCTCAGGGTCAGAACGAGCCCATAGACCCCATGATTCAGTAGGCCCTAGGGAGAAATTAAGATTACCTCCAAAAATCACGTTATTCCATCGTAGGATGGATTTATTAAGAGTAGTGTCCCAAAATCTAGGCCAATTTTGGGAAGGGATGTATAAACTAAGAAGAGTAATAGAGTCCCCCAAAACTAAAGGGGAGAGTTCCAAACCCATGATTGATTTTGAACTCCAAAGACTTGTTACCAATCCTTTCTATGGAATCCAACCCATAGAAAGACCCCCTAAGTGACCTGAGGTATCCACAACTAGGAAGGACCAACCCTTCAATAAAATTTATAGACAGGATGAAATAGATTTTCCCTTACTGAGGGTTTCTTGGAGACAATTGATATCTGATATGGATATTTCGACAAACCTCTTCATATATTTTCCATTTGAGGGACAAGTCATACCCATACATTTATAAGAAACGATTTTTTTTTAAGAGAAACCACCAAGGATGGACTTTCTTTAAGGGGCCATTGAATGGACTACTATTTACCCGTGAAAAGGTTAAATTTTTCATTTTCTTGCATGATAGAAAGGAAATATTTATGACCCCAACAACAAATTTCCTCAACCGAAAGAAGTAGTTTCCCCAAACATCCCACCCCTCTAGGGAATCACAATATGGGAAACAAAATTGTAGAGAACATCATCTGAAATGGGTCTCTCCAAAGAGACAAAAGAGGGAGACAAAGACGACGATGATATGTCACCCGGGGAAACTAAGAAAGGACATAAAGAGGAGGCCTGGCAGGAGGTATAATTTAATGACATGAGGGAAAAGACAATAGAAATAGAATCACCTATACACAAAGAGCCATTGATAGAAAAAAGAGGAATAAAGGAAACCACATTTATATAACATGAACTCGAAAGAGAATGAGAAGGCCTTTGCACAATACCTTCAAGCACTTGATGCAGGGGGGCTATAGGGATGGACTCAAACCACAAAAATTTAGAAATTAAAATGTATATATGACCCTTTTCTATAACGCCAATGAAATAGAACATTAAACTAGAGGCGAAGATTCCATCGAATATGAAGTTCAGCCCGATGTCTCCCCAACTTGAGCACCCAAAGATTAGTGAACTTTCTTGCTCATAGGAAGGACACATTCATTTATACTATGACTGTGTTGATGACATCACCATAATCATAAAGGGAAAACCTCATAATCTAGTATGATTGGATCTATCTCTTCAACAATATCCATCGCACTAGGAAGTGCCCCCCCCCCCCCCCCAACCCCTGAATATCTAGACTAATCAGGATGGTTTGGGAGGTCAGGAATAAAAACCTATACTAATATCGTGTTAGTATTCTCTCTCCTAGCATACAAATGGGGATTCCACTATTTAAAAATGGTAAGGAAAGAATCCATCTTCATCACCTTCCTTCAATAAGCTTGGCATCTGCTTCATCCTAGAAAATCAAATGGATCTTGCCATTTCCGAGGGCTCAAATCATGATAGAGTGTTTTTCAGAGGCTGCACTATAGATTCCACCCATTCATTTAGAAAAGTGATAATAAATCCATGCCCACTAATCCTTCCAACAATGGACTCGTGACTAAACTATTCCGCCTCATGAATAGTCAGATCTAGACCCAACCATGACGCCATCTGAATATTATCTCATTGCATGATAAAATGGCTCTTTTTTCCTTTTCACTGAGAAGGACCACCCTATTTCCTGGACGAGCCCTCCTTTAACTCAACTGACACCCCCTGAGTAGAGCCTCTAACCTCTTTTCCTAAAAAAAATTACCCATCCTGTAGAGTTTGAGAAATAAGGACCTTTAAGACACTAATGTCTGAGGGAAGATCAAGAGACGAAAGGGAATTAAGCTCCTAAAAAAAACCCTTGAGAATGGAAAACCATTGCATAAACTAGAGCCTTGGATGAATATGAATGAAATTGATAGGATTAGGAAGTATGAATGAGGAAATCAATAAAGACTAAAACATTGAGCACCAAAAGTTTTGCTGAAAACCTTGAAAACCCAGAAAAGAATTTGATAACAGATGAAGGAAAATTGAGGTCTAAACCCTAGTTGAAGGAAGAATCCCAACCCCACTATGAAAAATAGGGCCTGAGGAGGAGGTACTCGTGGAGAAAATGAAACATTTAGCAGCACACCTAACGAACATCTATCAACAACAGTGAGAGGAACAAATATGATTATCATTTTCTCCTCTATCTATCTATCTTACGTTAAATAAGTATCATTTGCTAATATTCATGAATAAACATTTACATTTACATCCACATCCTTTTTTTTTTTTTTGAAGTTCTTATTAGATGATGACACCAAACTTGATGTAAAGCATGTCATCTTATCAATTTACAAAAGTTAAACATTTTCTAACTTTAGAAGATTATTAAGCATTTATCTCGGTTGAAGAAAACATGTTGTATATAATTATCATGAACTATGGGAACACATGATCATAGTAAACAATACTCTATATACACATAATTGAACCATTGTTTGGAAGTTAGGGTTTTTCATGTAGGCATTTAATTTGGTACACTATCCACTTACCCATATAAAGGGTGACATATATGTGGTCTTCCTAAGGTAAATATGAGTGTATGTTTATAAGGTGAAGCGCGACTATTTTTTTTTCTTTTGGGGTGAAAAAATATGACGAAATAAACTTTAGGAAAACAAGCATTTGGTTGTCTAATAATTAGTTTAATAAGTCTCATAATATAGGACTCATGCGTTTTTTCAATTAAATCTATCAAAGTTGGTAGGAGATTTCTGTGTGATGATTCAAAAGACTAGAACTATAATATACTTCAACATTTTCTCAAATATTTTCCTTAGCAATGTGACTGATGTGACTGATTCAGTACCTTTGACTTTATTACATTAGTTTTTTTTTAAGGTGTAAAGGGAGAGGTTTCAGGTTTTTAGGTGGAATTAATGCTCTAATTTATGATGAGAATTGTGTGAGATAGTGGAATATATAAATATTTCTCAGCAAGGTGGTGAGGTTTCTACAATTACTAGAGATAAAAAAAAATTAGGGTCCTCTTAAGATGCTAAGAAACAATGGCAAAGATGTTAAATCCATTCTTAAAACACGGATCCTGGATTGGTTTCCAAAGAGGGTTAAATTATGAGTGGCTTGTTCTTAGCAGAGCGAGGATCAAGGAAACCATGTCCATGTAACAAAGATGAGTGAAGTGACACTAAGGGATTTGCATGGTATAATAGAGGAGGAAGAAGGGAGGATGAATAATTTTGAGGTGAGATGAGGAGATATTATTTTAGTTGAAACTGTTCTTATTGTGGGAAATAGTGATCATGATGGGATTGATTGTGAGGGGGTATTTGGTTTAATAGTCAGTAGTTGAGGAGTTATGACAAGGAAAAGTTACATCAAACATAGGGGATTTTCATGGAAGTTAGTTCTTAGAGAACAAATTGAGATGCATGAGGTGGTTGAATTATGGGATCAAGTACTAGCTAGCATGGAAAATTTTAGGGGCTAATATTCGCCCAGTGGGCTAATTTTCCATTATTTTTCCACACAAAGATTCGCCAATTTCCATTTTTATAAAAGATGATTTGCCCAAATTTTATAATATAAAATTATTTTACCTTAAAAATCGCCAACGTTATATAGAGACTATATATAAAATGATTATAAATTTGAATAATTTTACAAATATATCAATAAACATTTATAGTTTTCATATTAGGGATTAGTGAGATTCGCCAATGTTTTAAAGTTCAAGAAAATTTTCCATCCTTAAAATTTTCCCTGCTAGCTAGTAATCTTTCTAAATGATGAAGGAAAATAATTGAGGGATTAAGTGAAAGCATATGGGCTCTATGAAGGTACTAGCCAAATTTCAACATTCTTTCTTAAGAAAAGATCATTGAGGTTCCTATTATAGCTTGTCGACTATTTGAAGAAGGTTATAGCCATTTAGGATTAAACATTGTTGCTTGTAAAGTAATGAAAACATTTCTTTGATGCATGCTCTAAAAGTATGTACTTTACTCCACTTTGGTCAATTATTCTAGATTTTTTGCTCCAATTTTGATGATTTTAGGTGCTTAAATAAATTGGAATTTCATTGCGGAAATTCATCAAGGTGGACATGAGTTTTCTAGATTTGGGTTTTATGTACAAGGTAAAATTTATAGTATTTTCTAACCTAATGAAAGGAATGGTAACATAAATGACTTTGTATAAAGTGTTACATTCAATTAATCAACTTATACATTATGTAGAGATCTCAATTTCATTTGTGAGATTCCATCAATATGGGAACTTGGAATAGAAATATGAGCTTCCTTGTCACAAAAAGATATGGGTTATGAAATAAATTATGGTATGGCATTGAAAGTTTCTAGTATAGATTTAGTTAGAAATTTTGAGCCTAAACATATCATATTGAGGAAATGAGATATGGAGAAAGATAACTCTAGGATAGTGGTTTGTAGATAGGAGGAATTGAAGTGTTTGGTGGTGATGGAAAAACTATTGAATAGAATTTTAGGAGTCTAGACTAGTGTAATACAAAATGGGGGTGCATTCCACTAACAATGCATTGATGTTACATGTGTATCAAGAAGGATGAACAACTCTTTGAAGTACCTCTCTCCCTTAAATTTTCATTATACTTTTGAAAAAGTTCTAGACCTAAGTTAAGGGAAGTTTCTATTATTAATGATAAGGATAAGGGTTTGTCCTTGGGAGATCATAAAGGTTATGGAGACTTCTTAGTTATTTTAATTCGGTAGTGAATGTGGTGCATACCATGAAAAAAAAACTGAGAGAGTAGAGGGAGTGTAGATGATTCCCAATTTTCAAATAGACATGAAAGTGTATTCAAACATATTTGTTTGAATCATTTCGATATCTTCAAAGACATAACTCTGGATATAGAAAAATGGATCTTGTTGATGTAGAGAAGAGTACTGATGAAGGTATGGGTTTACTTGAAAGGAGAAAAAGTGAATGGGGTAGGTCGAGGTAGAAAGTACAATTTCTCTATTGCACAACAAAATATCCATTGTGAAGTACCATCTAGTATAAAATATTCTCTCATTGGGGTTGTTAGAGAAACTAGTTCTTTATGGAGGGTGGATCATGGTTTACTTATTGTTGAGTTGGCAAGGGATGGGTAGTGTTATAGCTTAAAACATCATCTCCTTGGGATTCAAAAGAGAAGGATAACCTCTTGTAAGAGAAGATGCATAAATTGGTTTACAAAAGCTATAGATAATTGTGCTTTGCACCTTCGATACTCCCTTGCCACTCATAGCTAGAACTTCTAGGCTAAGAAACACTCCTAATGGCTTGGAAAGGTGAAATCAAAGGCTAACAATGCACCAATTGCACTAAAAAAGGGAACTAGAGTGACAATGTGAATGGATATGCATAAATAGGGTCAAGTTTATTACTTTAAGTGGATAAGGATGAAAGGACTCGACATGGTCAACAAAATGTCTAGATTCAATGTGATAACTCCCCAAAGATATCTATAAAATAATTTTCATATATAGATCAAAAGAGGAAAGTTCTACATAACAAAGTGCTACTAAAACTTATACCTAAGGGATTCCTTGTGATAAGTCATTAAAATTACTCATATCAATAGTGGGTCTTGGTGAGAGGAAGACCAGGGACATGGACTACAGATGAGTGACCATTTACCTCTTAAGTATGGTATACTATAATAAGTTGAGGCTTTCCCCACTCTATCAATGCATTTTTATTAGTTTCATACTAATGTATTTGATTTTGATTATGTGTTATGCAACATGTATTGGATAGTGTTGAGTTTGGTAAATATATTGTTTGAGTGTTGATCTTTAATGCAAGAAAGTGAAGAGAAAATATATCTAAAGTACTTTCAAGATGGTTACAACAAACATCTGCTTCTCTTGATAGAAGGTGTGCCTCATTTCTCCTCTTTTCTATTTCCTTATTTGCATGCATGCATGTGGGATTGATTAAGTGTAGTCCTTACTATCTACAAAATCCATGGGAAGGCTTGTTAGTGTAAAGAAATCTACTCTCATACGTAAAATATCTCTGCACACAAAATTGGCAACTCCATTCAAGAGTCTTAGTGGGTTTTTTTCTCAGTCTTTGTCTAAGTGTTTAACAATATTTGTTTACTTTTATTAGTATTGTATAGTATTTAGGAGTCATAAGTCAAATTATCTCTGAAGCCCCTATGCCTGAAAACTCTAGATATAGGTTTTACTCTATAAATTATCCTCCACATTTCTTATGAGTGCATTTTTCATCCTAAGAATGCCCTGTTTTATCTGAGATAGAGAGTTATTGGCTCATTTATGCTCAATTTCTTCTATGATGGAGTTTTGAAGTTTCCAACCATGGGCTTTAACAAGGTTTCTCCTACAAATACTTTCGTTTTATTGCATGTATTTATTCCTAGTTGTGTTTTCTCTTCATATTTGTCTTCTTGTGTCTTCTTTTTCTGTAAAAATATTAGATCTACCTCCAATAGGTGGACTTGTCTTCCTTGTTTATGGTTTTGAATCCTCTTGGGTTTGATTCCTAGTAGAAGCTTTGGGGGTTAGATACCTCTCTACCACCATTTTCCTATAACCTTTCACCTTGTTGTTTACTTGTAAGTGTGACTGAATCATTGAATGCTTTGTGATGATACTTGATTTCTTATTATTAGGGCTTTGGTTTTGACTGTGTTTTTCCTTTGCTTTATTTTTGTTGTTTTATTTCAATTGTGATTCTAATTTTTGTGTTTAAGAGATCAATGAGAGGATTGTAAGGATTGTATTCATATCTACACTTGAAAAGATCTTATCTTCCCATAAGTAGGTTTCATCAAAAAGAAGAGATTGCATGAGAATTTTATGCACAAATTTCTTTGAACACAACTAAAAACAAGATACAAGTTTCTCATCATTTCTAAGGTAAAAGGTTCACAGAAATTGGTACAAGAGCTCATGAACCTAGGGTTTTACCTCTTCAAATAGGGTATCATTTCATTTTCACTATAAATGTTTTTCTACGAGGTTTGAGAAGGTGAAACTTGGGTAGTATTGAGAAGAAATATTGAATAATACTTTGTTAAAATTTCAAGTCTGATTCTATTTTAGCTTAAAGATATGCTTCAAGGAACTTAGAATTCCTATATGCTCCTAAAATCAATCTCAATTAGGTCATTTTGGATTTTTCACTATAATTTATTTTCTAGGAGGTTTCAAGACGTAAAAAGTGGGTCTCATTTATGAACAATCATGATGAACATATGATTTAAATTTTAGATATATTCTCTACGGAAGTTTAGGTTCCTAAATGCTCTTTTTCAAATAGCTCAATTTGAAATTTTTGCAATACTTTTTTTACGTGATGATTTAGAGAATTAATCTTGAATCTATTAAGGATAAATCTTGGGGAAAATCTTCTTCAACATTCATAATTTGGTTCACTATACTTTCAGTGTTATATCCTATGGAATTTTGAGTTTTTAAACAATCCTAAAATAAATTTTAAACATGTTAGCTTTGTACTTTTGTGTTATCTTCTTTTCCAAGACTTTTAAGATTGTGAAATATTTAGGTCTTTTAGGAGACATATGAAAGTACATCAAGTACAAATTTCAAAATTATATTGAATAATTTGACTTGTGATATGCTATACAACGTTTTGCCTAGGAAGAGACCAATAATACACAAGTTTTTGGAAAGTTACCATAAATTTCACTTAGGAAGTCAAACTATGGCCACACCCATTGAATTCAAGAAAATACATATCAAGTATTATAGTCCAAAAGTTTTAGATACTGAAGGGTTCCCAAACATATATCTGTAGGAATTTACAGGGTAAGTTCCTCAGATAGAACACCAAAAGGACACCGCTCACAAACAGATCACAGATCAATACACCAGTATTTTGACGTGGTTAAAACCCTCAGAGAGGGAAACAGTCCACGGCCTGCGCCAACGTGGCTACTACAGGCAATTTATTAATAAAAGAATGAAAATTTACATAAGCTTCTCTCATGCACGGTTAACCTACAAATGACCCTCCATGCGCTTTAACTAGAATTCATGGACCAATCGGGTGTCAAGCCACGGATCAAGTGTCGGTAATACCGAGGAGAGAATGAACCGTCGGATCACTACATATCGTGACCGTCGGATTGTAAGTTACAAAATGTACAACGGTAAAGAAACACACTTTACCTAACTCTATACCTAACTCTATACAAGACCAAGTTGAACTTAACTATTTCCTATGTGTCGGAATATCCTAACATCCCCCCTTAAGAACAACTTGGGATAGGATTGAAGGATTTACAAATATGACACAATAGGAGAAGGAGGGAGGCACTAGAGCCTATCCCCCCTTAGTGACAACTTCCTGAACTCCAAGCATATATCGAAGTTTAGTGAACTTCGCCTCTGTGAGAGCCTTTGTGAAGATGTCTGCACCCTGATCATCTGTTGAACAATATTGCACTTCAAGAACATGGTCATGAATGAGCTTTCTGATGAAGTGCATGTGAAGTTCAATGTGTTTGCTGCGCTGATGCTGAACTGGATCTTGGCAAAGCTGAATGGCACTTTGATTATCACACCAAAGTGTAGTCGGATGCTGCTGCTCAAAGCCCAATTCTGATAGGATCTGACGAAGCCACAAGGCTTCCTTACTAGCTTCCACGGCACCACGATACTCTGCTTCTGATGACGAAAGAGAAATGGCAGCCTGTTTCTTACAAGCCCATGTAATAGGTCCTGAACCAAGAGTGAAGACATAACCGGCAGTAGACTTCCGATCATCAGGGTCACCTGCCCAATCAGAATCAGTGAAACCAACTAATAGAGGAGTTGCTTTGGCACTGTAATGAATCCCAAACTGTATTGTACCTCGAACATAACGAAGTATTCTTTTAGCTGCTTTCCAATGACTTTCACGGGGGTTTTGCATAAAACGAGCAACACGGCCAACAACAAAGGAAAGGTCAGGAGAGTATGGCTTAAATACAAGAGTTTTCCTACAAGTTGACGGTATAAGGTAGCATCAACTTCAGGAGAAGTACAAGAGACTGAAAGTTTGACTCCAGACTGAAAGGGAGAAGGGGCTGGCTTACATTCTTCCATGTGAAAATGACGAAGAATATCACAAGCATACTTGGACTGGGAAAGGGAAATACCCTCCTTGGATTGCAAGACTTGAAGACCGAGAAAATAGTGTAAGTGTCCTAAGTCTGTCATTTCAAATTTCTTTTTAAGGCTGGACTTCACATGGTTTATAAGGATGGGATCACTACCAGTAAGAATAAGATCATCAACATAAAGAACAAGGATGATAAGAGAGTTTCACACTGTCTTGGTGTAGACAGTATTGTCAGAATGACACCTAGAAAAGCCAGATTCTAAAAGAAAGTTATCCATTTTGGCATACCAAGCCCGAGGAGCTTGCTTGAGACCATAAAGAGATTTCTTAAGTCGACATACAAGGCTGGAGTCTGTTTGGATGAAGCCAATGGGTTGTTCCATATAGATTTCTTCATGCAAGTCCCCATGCAAGAAGGCAGATTTAACATCCATCTGATGGACTTCCCAATTTAAAGAGGCAGCAAGGGAAAGAACAAGGCGGATTGAGTTCATTTTGGCAACAGGGGAGAAGGTTTCAGTGTAGTCAATGCCTTCAACCTGTGAAAATCCCTTAGCAACAAGACGAGCTTTATGTTATCAACTTTCCCATCTGGTCCATACTTGGTTCTGTAAACCCATTTACATCTAACAAGTTTGCGTCCCTTTGGTAGAGGAACAAGATCCCATGTATCATTTGCCAACAATGAATGATATTCTTAATTCATAGCTACTTCCCAATGTGGATGGCCTGAAGCTTCTGCAAAAGTGTCAGGATCATGATTTACTGGAGCTTGAGCCAGTAAAGAAGAGTCTCTTTCAAACTGAGAACGTGTACGTCGCTGATCTGTAGGATCACCGGCAAGATCACCTGCTGCATCCCGAGTAGCGCGGACCCATCTTGGAAGTTGAGGATCCTGAGAAGG
>APFE031547392.1:183331-201269 GCA_000404065.3 Pinus taeda
GTTATAGCATTATCTAAGTGAAATGTTATGAATTCATCCGTAATGATGCTCCTTTCATGATGATTTTTCTGTTAGTTGTAATGGTTGTCTTAGCAGAATTCAACCTTGGCTAGATGCTCTGTTGAGCAACCCGCGATTCTCTTTCATCTAAAGTTCTTGTTGCAGATTCATCCTTTGTCTGATGCCTGCAGGGTAGTGGGTTTTCTTCCCTATACTTCTCACATTTACAATCTTCACTTGGCTGAACATGGCACTTAATTTTCCCTAGGTTTGCAGACAGAAACTGACATCGATTTCATAGTCCAATCACCCTTTCTCTTGTTGTTTTCGACCCAAAACAAATCCAATCAAATCCTCTGAGACATTATACCTAGCCTAAAATCTACATTGAATTCAGTCATCTCAAGCCCTAATTTCCAATATCCTAATTGAGATTGACAAGGAGAGAGCCCTCCCACATCACTGAGTCACCCTTCTCTCTTATTTGGTGTCAGTGATCCAGAAGAACCTATAGGTGAACCTCCAGAGATATACAAAGATCCTATAACAGAAGAAGAGTGATAGAACATTCCTCTTGAGACCATGGCCAAACACAGAAACGATATAGGTGATGACGAGAGAATATAAGGTGCCTTTCCCATCCAAGAGACCAATGGGGACATGAAAATGAAAAACATAAGTCCCTCAGCCTTACCTCACTTCCATGGATTGACCACTGAAGACCCTGATACCTTCCCGTTTGAGTTTGCTGTCCTTTGTTGAACTTATGACTATGCCGAGGACGAGAAAAAGTTGAAACTCTTTCCTTCGACCCTCAAGGATGCAGCACTACGCTGGTTCATGGGGTTACCTGGAAACATTATCACCACTTGGGATTAGATGCAGCAAGCCTTTAACAACAAATACTGGGACTACTGTAGGTCAAAATAAACAAAGGGAGAGATCTTTCAGACGACCATGGGAAATGATGAGTCTTTAGAAGACTACGAGGAAAGGTTCCAACTTAGTTATAAACAAGCCAGGTGCAAACTTGACCCTGACTCTATGAAGCTGGTTCTGCTCTGAGGAGTCCCTGAAGACCTTCTAGATACCCTTCATTTGCTAGCTGGAGGAGACATCTACCAACTACCTTATGAAGACATAAAGACTATGTTTAGAAACCATTCTAGGGCAGCCCAGAAAAGAGGTAGGGGGAATCCAGTTTCAGCTAGTACCACCTTCTCTAAGCATGAGTTTTCTAATTAGATGGAAGACCTCAAAAGTGAGATGAGATAGAACATTTCCATGCAACTTGATACTTTCCAAATCCAAAAAAAGAAAGAGGAAGCTGAGAGGGCTTTGGTCATTTTCTATCCCAGATGTACAAGGAAGCACCCTAAGAATGAGTGTCCACTACACTCGGTAGAGGTATGTTTCGTTTGTGAGGAAGACCACCCCACAAACCGATGCCCAACCTTACCCAGACATAAAGCCATGTACCAAGGGACTGAGGTAGCCACTGAACCACTCTACTTCCTCAACCAAAGGAGGCCGCATGGGCCCAGACCTTACTAGTAGGGGATGCAAGGGACATCCCAAGCTTATTATAGCCCTGACCAATCTGCTCATATACCTTCTTGGCGTCCCCCTGCTCATTATTCCTGGTCCGCACCTCCTCCGTGGTCTTATCCAGCTCAATACCATACTCAACCTATTGCTCATTCGTTTCACTTGCTTGTCCAGCCACAACCTCAGTGTAATGCACCTCAGCTGGGGGGGAGGCCCCAATACAACTCTCTTCATGCCATTCTACCTCCACCACCTCCTCAACCACAGCCATTACCTCCTGCTCCTCCAAAACAACCCCAGATGCCTGCTCAACCGAACCCGAACCCCAAAAACAGACAGGCCCAACAGGTATACACTGGGGAGACAACATGCCCTACCTATGCTATGGAGATCCAGGAGATCAACCTGCGATCTGGGAAGGTCCTTCCAGATCGCCAACCTCCTTCCCCGGAGGATGAGGAAGAAAAGCAGGAAAGTGAACCCAAAGCCATTCCACCCTTTCCTGAGTGACTAACTCTAACCACGCAACCAAAACCAGAGGAGACTGAACTTCTGGGAGAACTTAAGCAGTTGTGTGTGAGAATACCATTTCTTTAGGCCATAAAAAATGTACCAATATACAACAAATTAATCAAGGAGGAGTGTTCAGGCACCCAAGCATGCGCAAGAGAGATGCCCCGACTATTAATGTCATAGGACAATTGTCCGATCTAATGTTGGGGCAAGTAATTTGTCCAAAATATTTGGACCCTGGGAGTCCTGTAGTTGATGTCCACATAAATGGCACCATAATCCCCCACACCTTGATTGATCTAGGGGTTGCCATTTATGTGATGACCAGGGACACTATTCTTAAACTCAACCTTCATATTTCCTTGAGAAATACCTCGACAGTACTGCAGTTAGCAGACCGCTCCACCGTGACTCCCGAAGGGATTGTGGAAGATGTCCTCATCTCTGTTGACTCTTGGGAGTACCTTGCAGACTTCTTGGTCCCTCAGCCAAAGGAAAAACTCACTAGATACCCCCTCATTTTGGGAAGGCCTTGGTTAGATACTGCGGATGCCTACATAAGTTGTCGAGCTAGGAGCATGACCATCAAGAATGGTCCTATGTCCAAACAGCTTGTCCTATACCCTCCTAACCAACCTCTAGTAGAACATCACTTACCACTCTGGTTGGAAGAGGGAGATGAGGATGAGGTGTACTCTGCACCATTGTGCACAGTAGAAGCCACCAAGGGAGGCCCTCAAACCGAGGATGACTTGATTGAGAATTTGATTCAAAATCCACCTCCCGGTGCACTGTCATTAGAGGAGTTGGTGGAAGGTACCCAAGCTAGTGCTTTAGTGGACCTCTGTGTGACTGATCCGACCTCTCCTAGAGTGAAGAATGTGTACTTTGGCCCTGAAAGAACCTTAAAGATCAGCTCCTCCTTATCTTCCTCCGAGGAGAAGGAGTTGTGTAGCTTATTGAACAATCATTTGGATGCTTTCGCTTGGAGCTATAAGGAGATGAAAGGAGTCCACCCTTCAGTCTATACCCATCACATTTACATTAAAGATGATTCTAAACCAGTTAGGCATCCTCAAAGGAGAATGAATCCAACCCTTAAAGACATCGTCAAAGAATAATTGCAAAAGTTGTTGGATGCAGGATTCATCTACCCCATCTCTGACAGTGAGTGGGTATCACCTCTAGTGCTTATGCCCAAGAAAAACGAGAAGTGGAGAATCTGTGTAGATTACCGATAACTTAACAAAGCCACCAAGAAGGACCATTTCCATTTTCGTTTCATAGATCAAGTGTTGGATGGACTGGCAGGGAAGAAGTTCTTCTCTTTCCTAGATGGGTTCAACGGGTATAATCAAATCCAAATTAGCCCGGAAGACCAAGATAAGAGCACCTTCACTTGTCTATGGGGTACCTTTGCCTACTGGGTCCTTCCCTTTGGGCTATGCAACGCTCCTGGCACTTTCTAGAGAGTAGTATTGAGCATATTTGTTGAACTGGTTCATGATTCGGTGGAAATCTATATGGATGACTTTACTCCTTATGGGTCCAACTTCTAAGAAGCATTGACTAACCTGGGAAATTTTTTAACCAAGTGCATTGAGATGACCCTATCCCTCAGTCCCGAAAAATGTAAATTTCTGATGACTGAAGGGACTGTGCTAAGTCATACCATTTCTCAGCAAGGATTACAGGTGGATCCTAACAAAATTGCTATCATCCAAAAGGTTCCACCTCCTCAAAAGGTAAGAGATGTCCGGAGTTTTCTAGGCTTAGCAGGATATTTTAGAAGATTCATTAAAGATTTCAGTAAGCTAGCCTCACCATTGTTTGGCCTCTTAGGGAAATATGTTGAGTTTAAATGGAATGACGACTATCAAAGTGCTCTGGACGAGTTGAAAGATAAGCTGGTATCTACCCCAATTTTGAGAGGTCCAAACTGGGCCCTACCTTTCCACATCCACATTGATGCCTCGAACAAAGCCATAGGGGCAGCCTTAGGATAAGTTGAGGAGAGACTACCATATGCCATATACTTTGTCAGCAAAAACTTGTCCAAGGCAGAGATGAACTATACTGTAACCGAAAAAGAATTCCTAGCTGTAGTCCATTCCCTAAACAAGTTCAAACACTACATAACTGGTTATCAAACATTCGTACACACTGATCATGCTGTGATTAGATATTTAATGAATAAGCCTGATGTAAATGCTCTAACCATTAGATGGTTACTTTTGTTGTAGCAATTTGATTTGACTATTGTCCACAAGCCAGGTAAGCAAAATGTTGTTGCTGACTTCTTGTCTAGATTGGATTTGCCTGCAGGTGAAGAAGGGCCAGTGGATGACCAGATGCCAGATGAACACCTGTTTTCTATCTCAGTACTCTATCCATGGTTTTATAATATAACAAATTACTTGGTCTCAGCCCAGCTCCCTCGGCACCTATCCTCAAAGGAGAAGGGCAAAATTGTGAGGAAGAGTGCCCCATTCACTGGGATCGGGGGCAACTTGTTTAAATTTGGCCCGATGGGCCCTGTGGAGGCCACTTTGCAGCAAAAAGGACCTCCTTCAAAATTCTACAGGTAGACTACTATTGGCCTACTCTTCATCAAGATGTCAGAAGATACATCAGCTAGTGTGATCGATGTCAGAGGATGGGGAAACCGACTCCAAGGGATGAAATGCCCCTCCAACCTCAAGTGAGCTTCGAGCCATTTGAGAAGCGGGGCATGGATTTTGTGGGTCCTATCAACCCTCATTCAAAGAAAAGGTCTTACATCATTGTGTGCACAGACTACCTGACAATGTGGGCAGAAACAAAGGCAATCAAGGCAGCGACAGAAGAAAAAGTGGCTGAGTTTTTAAGGGAAAATATCTTCTACAAGTTTGGCTACCCAAGAGAGTTAGTCACCGATCAAGGAAGCCAAGTTCACCTCTAACTTGATTGAAGACCTGCTTGCTCATCATCAAAGATCAAGCACAAAACTTCCACCCCATATCACCCACAAGAAAATGGGCAGGTGGAAGTCACTAATAGAGCATTGGAGGAGATTTTGACTAAGGTGGTGAGCAGCAGTAGAAAGGATTGGGCAGATTGCCTGGTTGAGGCCACCTAGGCCTACAACACCACTTGGAAAACTACAACAGGTTTCACACCTTATGAGCTGGTCTACGGGAAGAAAGATTTGTTGTCCATAGAGTTCGAGTACAACACATTGAGGGTGGCAGCTCAGCTGGACTTAGATCTCAGCCATGCTCAATGTGAAAGATTACTGCAGTTGAATGGATTAGATGAACAGAGAATGCAGGCCCTCCTCCACTCAGAAGTAGTTCAACTCCAAAGAAAGATATGGCATGACTGGCACCTTAACGAAAAGCAATTCCAGCCAGGAGATTAGGCGTTGCTGTATGACTCGAGATACAAGGATTTCAAAGGGAAGCTGAGGACAAGATGGTTAGGACCATATACAGTGGAAAAATGCAATGACAATGGTTCAGTCCTTATTAGGACCATTGATGAAGAAGCCATCCCCATGCTCGTCAATGGGCATCGATTGAAAATCTACAGGAAACCCCTTTCGAGGCAGGAGTTCATTGAAACTTTGGACAAACCAATGATGGTAGTGGAGCAGGGCCCTGCCTCTATTCCACCCACACCTTGATCATAAAAAAAAGGAATAAAAATATCCTTGGGTGAAAACCTCTTCGAGGTGCCCAAGGCAGACAATGAGGGTGAAAACCTCATGGAGGCACCCTAGCTATCTCTCGAAAAAATAAGAAAATGGAATAAAAAGATCCTTGGGTGAAAACCTCTTCGAGACGAACAAGGCAGATAGTGGGGGTGAAAACCTCATGGAGGCACCCCAAATGCCTCTCTCTCGAAAAAAAGCCTAATCTCTGTGAAATAATTGTAGGTTGTAGGGAATATATTACAGGTAAGGAGGGTTGCGCAAAACAAATATAGGGGTCTGTGCCAGGCTACAGGAAATCCCTACAGACACTCCCTCCATGGCCACTCACCTTTCCCAGGATTTGATCACATTTAGGTCAAGATTCCACCTTCTATAGGAAGTTCTGGGCTTTCTATAGGAAGTTCTGCATTTCTACAGGAAACATCATGTAGAACCTTCGGGCGAGCCAAAATCGATTTTGGAGAGGAATCTGAAGGTTGGAATCTGCTTGTTGGGCCTACAACCACCCCTATATTCATCCATCACTATATGTCACCCCTGTTTCATCTCTTTACACCTCCATCACCCACCTGGTTATGTGTTCGTGCACAGTCATACAAGAATCCCTGTTTTCCTCAGATTGACAGCAAAATTTTTTAAGTGACAAGTCAAGCAACAAAGCCTCGCACACTCTACCTGTCCAAGCTCCATCTAGACTCTTCATCAATGAATATAGCCCTACTCGTTTAGCCTACATCCCAGGAGGAGAAGCAGCTACAGGACGTCCTGCAGGAATCCTGTAGCGGCTGATCCCTCTGGAAGACATACTCTGGAGGCAGGGGTAGCCAAAGTTAGCAAAGGGAGCATGCAAAAATTCCTCTTGGATGTGAGAACATCCTCAACAGCTGAAACTAGATAGAACATGTGCATGCAACGTTTACAACTGAAGGATCGGGTTCCAAAACCTGTGCCTACAACAACAACAAATGAAGGAATGGGTTCTAACACTAGTGCACGAGGCAGTAGAAAGCAAAGCAGTGGTTCCAAGACCTGAAGACTACATAACACGTCCACGGCCATGCAAGTAAGTATCTAAACTCATTCGTCAGTTGCATAAACTATATTTTGAAAACTGCATGTCTGTGAAAATGGTTCAGATTGAAAGGGATCGGTGGCCAATCAACTGGCCACCCTCAACCAGTTACATAGCTTCATGGGATCCAAACAAGCTCAGTTACATTCAAAATTTCCAAAGAGCCACACAACCAACACGTGTGGAGTGTCCAGTCGGGAAAAATCGGTGGGACTGGCAGTGGTGGCGGCGGTTAATGGAAGAGGGGAGGTAATGGCAGCTAGGGACACGCAGAGAAAGATGGCCGTGACGTTGGATTAATGGTTCTGTCCAGCCACCTCACCACCTCGCCACGAATTGCGCTGCAGTTAATTGATGCTTGGTTGAAGACTCTCACCACCCGCTATTCATTTGCACTTACAATGCCCTTGGCCAAAGTATGCGTCCTCTGCTTCCACAATTTGTTAACCCATCGTCCTCGACCGAGCTTTTCAGCCTGTTTCAAAAATCTCCCACGTACTGGCCTCGTTTAGAGGCGCAGTGACATCCTGTAGAAGCTGGCAAGAGTTCTACAGGAAGGAGCTCTATAGGAAGTATGGCACAGTTTTCCGGAGCAGGGAAGCCTTGGTATTTCTTTGTCGAATTTGGAGTTCTGAGAGAGGTAGGCTCGAAAACACTCTTCCATGCATGGTATGTTTGAAAGGTGGTGAATTGAATTGTCTTGAATTGGAGGGTCAGAGACAAGTCTGCCTGTGAGTCGAAAATAGCCATTTTCTTGTGTGTTGCACGGAATTTCTCAGTTAGTTCTGCATCAAAATTCTCCCCCATGGAACCAGCCTTAAAACCAAGGAATTGGTGCAAATTAATTTAAACACCTGAGAGATCATTTCTTGGAGTTCAAAGGAGGAAACCATAAGCAACGTTCCTTTTATTTTCTGATCAGAGCATAAAACAGAGTGCTCTCACCATGCCAGGGGGGTTTATCAAGAAGGAACCCTCGGATTCCAGTAAATTGTGTGAACATCCTGAGGTGGTGAACCTCTTCACCTGTGCCAATTGGATGACCTTTTGTTACAAAATCCAGAGTCATGATGATGAGATAACAGAGGAATTCTTAATGTCCCTGCAACCTAAATCAAAGGCACAGGCCACAGTGAATTTCAGAGGGTTGACCCTAAAGCTTACCCCTGAGCTCATTAGTCGAGTTACTGGCCTACCATTAGGGATACCTTGGAGCAAAGAGGAGAGGGAATTGGGCCAAAAAGCCAAGAAATAATTCTTCCTACCCAAGGAACATCCTGTAGAAGACAAGAATAGGGTCTGGAGAGCTAGCTTACATCCTCTTTGGAGCGAATTCAGTCTCCAAATCATGAAATAAATTACTTGTGAAGGGAGGTTTAACATTGTCTATGGCTATCATTTCAGGTTGCTGAGTGAACTAAGAAATGGGATGGATTTACCTCCAGAAAAGAAGTTGAGCATCCCCTATTTTCTTCTACAATCATTAATTGAATGTGGCACAAAATTGAAGGAAGGGACACCGGATCAGTTAGCCCATCATGGGCTCATCAAGCTTTTAGTGGAAGATTCCCTCCACACCTACACTGTCCCCCTCTCCTGGGAGATTTTCCGAAACATGTCCAAAGATGACGATATTCGAATTCTGGCCGAGGAGCTCACCTCATCTAGTAGTGAAGAAGGGAAAAACACTGAAGCATGAGCGAAAGCCAGTGGTAAGGAAACACAGAGCAAACAGGTGCAAAAAGGACAGAAAGAGGAATGGGGAAAGGCCAAATTGCTGAGCCTAAACCTGTGGGAGGAACAATGGCACAAACACCCAAGGAGAAACGATTGCAGAGTAGAGTAGAGAGGACTGAAAATTTCCAAACAAAGGAGGGCACAACCAAGGAAACCACACAATAATTAAAAGGAAAGACACATCCAGCCAAACAAACTGAAATAGTTTCTACAGGAAGCATGAAAACAGTTTCTACAGGAAGCATAAAAACAGTTTCTACAGGAAGCATGAAAACAGTTTCTACAGGAAGCATGAAAACAGAGCAGCAAAAGGAGAAATCACTTGAGATTTTGGCCAGGGAGGCAGCAGCTGTGCTGGCTTCCTTAAGCACATCTCCAAAACAAAAAGGGAAGTGAAAAAGGGAGCCTTCCATGTAAATTAAGGCAAGAAGGAGCATGCGGATAAAAGATGGCAGACCCCAACCACAGTCACAGGAGCCAATTACAATTGAGGACACCACAGCTAAACAAAAGGAAAAGTCTCCTTCAAAGGCATCCATCACCTATGAACGAGGAAGCCTGAAAACATCCACCTAGAGAGAAAGGATTAAAATGATGGACACAAAGACCTCTCTACAGGAAGCTGAGACAGTTCTACAGGAAACACTGGCTAAGCTAAAGGGGACCGAGGAATTGGAAAAAAAGGTAGCTAAATCATCACAGGAGGAAGAAAAGGCTGAGAACATTGTGGAACCAAGCCCCTAGCCTAGCTTGGGCTCCTACTATAACCTGTTAGAGGCCGGAAAGATAATTCCCTAAAAATTTGCAGTGCCACTTTTCTTTGCACTAGAAGAGGAGAGAGTGAGGACCCACACTTGGATGAAGATCGCCAAGTCCAAGGGTGTGGCAGACATAGGTCCCCTAGAAGAACAACTCAAGGAGGCAAGAAAGGAATTGGCTATGGTAAGACATGTGGAAAGCAGTCAGAGGGCCAAGCTACAGGAAGAAAATGATCTGCTAAAATAGCAGCTACAGCTATGGGACACTATAAGGAATACAGGCCCCACATCTTGGGAGAACAATGGCAATAGGAAAATCCCACAACAGACAAAGAAACCCCTATTGAACAACAGGAAAGAGATGGGTTGTAGGCTGAAATTGAGGCACTGACTAGACAGTTACAGGAGAAGGAATTGCAAGCAGCACAGGAGATACAGTCTCTAAGGCAATAGGTACAAGAGAAGGAGGCCCAACTGGCTTGCATGGCCAGCTGGGCAGTGGAGGCAATGCAGTGTAGGAAACCTGCCAAATAATATGCCTTATACCTTAAGGATCAGTGGTTGCAGTTCCAGATTAACACCTTGGCCCAAAGGGGCACCACCTCATTCAAAACTACCATCAATTCATGGCTTTATGTGATAGTAGCTCATCAGAGGACAAGGCCAAATTATCAGAGTTCTACCTACACAATTTGGCCCTTTCCAACATGAATTTATGGGACACCAACACGGCGGTAGGAGATGTGCAACTTATGGCCATGGCCTCTTGGCTAAATCATGAAGAAAAGAGAGCAACAGAGGTCTGAAATGTTATTGACAGGGAACTAAGGGAACCACTAATGATTAGAGCAGAGCCGAAGGACCCCTCAGCATTAATATACGCCCACCAGCACTTGGCAAATAACTCTCAGGCCCTACCAAATTACATTGAATGACAAGCTCAAGCCATAGCCCATTTTGAGGACATGGAGAGACTATTGGGGATAATTGTGTTCATTCTTGCACACGGAGGTGGAACACACTGTCCCACAACTTAAAAATAAGAGAATTCCACTCCCCAACAAGGATGAGGGAGGCCTTGGCAAGAGTACCCCTCTACAAATAGTCCATGTAGAATCTTCTGGCCAACTGGATCGGCCTAAAATTTAGTCCTCCCTTGCTTTTGGGGATGCTGGAAGCAATTAGAGAAGAGGAGGAACACAGGCAGTGGGAAGAAGTGGAAAGAAAAGCAGGATTTCATGATTGTGAAGAAGATATCACCTCAGAGCCCTAGGATGTGAGAGAGGTGGTCAAGGCTATCAAGGATGATGAGCTGGATTAGTTGCTCGAGGATGAACAACCCATTTAGTAAGGGGGTGATGATGAGCCCCGGAATTGGGTAACTTATTGGGCTCATTTTGCCTAATTGTTCTTCGTCATTCCACCATTTTTCATAGTTTATGCATGTTTTTTGAGTATATTTATGTTAGTTGAATGAATGAGGATAGTCACTTGACCAAGAGGGCTAACACGTGGTTATTGCCGATTTTTAGACAAATTTTGGACCAAGGCCAAGAAATTATGAGCGAGATGACAGCCAAGCATGAAGAAACAAGGGTGACGATTCATAGGAAGGGTGTCTCCTACATTAAATGGCCCCTTCCTCGAAATATCCACCCTCATCTCGGAGTTCAGCAGGCCACCGAAAAGGATTCCCAAGGGCAGCCGAGCAGTGTTGTGTAAAGTGACTGATCAAGGGCAGTTTGAGCAGTCAAGCCCCTTGAGTTAAGGAGGGCTATTGGAGACCCTCATAGTGCATAAATAGGAAGGCTTCCAACTTTCGTAGGTTACTTTTTGAACAGTGGTATTTTGCACTATAGTCCTATTATCTTTCAGCTCATTTGTAGCTGCTGCTATACAACTTTCTTTGTGACATGGTTATTTTTGAGTAATGGAAAGCAGTTCTATTTGGCATCAGTTTTGAGTTTTTCTTAGGAGCCTGTAGCTCTTGTGGTTGGGCCAAACCAAAGTGCCAAGGCTTCCTTCGTGTAGTGTTATTTGTTTTTCATGTTTTTGCAAAATAATTTCTGTTAAGAAGGTTGGATCTTGCTAGTTACCTAAATCATTGTTGAGGATTAAAAAGGCTTTTCATGTTCAGATTGCTTTGATAGGTTAATAACAGAGAAGATCTTCAGAAAAAGGTTATTAAGCACCTCTGATCTCACCTCTCCCTCAGTGGGACCATGAGCTAGGACCAAGGTGACCTTGCTATCACCAAAAACACTGTCTTTGCTTCATCATGCAATTATTAGTGTTAGATTCTCATTTGCAGAAGTTGATACCAGTTGTGGTTACATGCTCAAGTTTATGATTGCTTAATTTTCATATCTATTTCACATGATTTCATTGTAAATAAACTTCTTTTCATTTTCTTTGTTGTTATTTAGGTCAGATTAGGTTAACGTAGCTAGGTCCTTGATTTTCTGAGTCTTTGTTTGTTTAGTTTGAGAAATAACTTGCAGAGCACCTGTATTACCTCTCTATCTACCCGTACTCCATGAACCCCACCTGCTCCATCCTCTACTTCGGATCCTTGTCTTACATTTGCCACATCTCCTCACTTCGCCGTAATTTCCATATTTTTGTGCAACATTGCTCTACCCCTCCTTGAACAAATCCAACCATCCTCACCACTCTTCAGCTCCATCCACCAAGTCCTGGACCTCCTCACACCCTTATCTCACATCCATACCCACTCCTTCACCTTCCTTCCTCCATAAACCCTCCAAAGTCCCCTTTCTGAACATCCTGTAGAAATTACATAACATCCTGTAGAAATTACAAAACATCCTATAGAACCCCTACAGATTTCCTGTAGAAGCTCACGAGAGTAGTTTCTTGATAGCCAAACTCTATGAAACTCTTTATAAGGGTGCTAGGGACCCCTTAGGCCCTCTTTTAGCCTTCCCAAACTCCTACAAGCATTTCCTTTCGCCAATCCACCTCTGCACAGTCAAAAACAGTCAAAGCACGTGCATGATAATTCTGACAACTTATTCAAAAATACAAAAAGATTTTTTCTTAAGATTTTACTATAGAAGTAGCTTAGACACATGCATTTTACCTTCTTAGAAGTCAATAGCATCTCTTTCAGTAGCTTGCATCCTCTTTCTTGCATCAGTAGGGCTAGCTGGTAAAATTAGGGTTTGCTAGGGTTTGCATTTCCTTTCAGCTTTTCAGTTTCTTTCTGCAAGTAGATTAGTCACCTTTGAGTTAGCTTTCATCCAAAAGTTACAAAGCTTCTTCTAAGAGCTCACATAAGTTGGCTTAAGCTCGTAGCGGACTTGTGCGAGCTGGCGAAGTGACAACCGTGGCAGGAGCTAGTACTTGTGCATACAACATTGTTGCTTCCAAGTTTGTTACGAACTACCGGGCTGATATAAGTAAAAAAGGGTGTCCTAGGAGTTGCAGCATTATTGCTGCAATACTGGAGGCCACCAGCGGGCAGAAGTGACTGTAACATTCTGCTATCGAGACTATTGGTTGGTCATGGTTGTACTGTATGATTGGAACTTTCACTTCTTAATATGACAGAGCCAACACATTTCATGCATATGTTATTATTGTATTTCAGCTATGTTGTTTAGTCTAATGACATATCTATCTGTTTCCTTATGCATGCATGTATGGAATCTTTCTATATAAGTATGTATGAATCTTATTGAGATGTGTTGTTGGTTTAGCCATCACTTTGGATTTTTAGCTTACTTTCTTTCCAATTTGTGATGCATCTTTTCTCGTGTGTTCCATTCTTAGCTACATGCTTCCAAAGGTTTCCAAGGGGCACACTCACCTCACTTTCCGTGTGTTAGAACTGTTCATGCACCTTCCTTGGCTTGTTTCGCATGTCACACCCTTGCTACCAACATGGATATATTACTTGCCTCTACTTGCAACCGTGGTAAAGGCGATACCATATGAACCACTGTTGGGACTTCTATACCAAATAGTTTGAGGTTTAGTTGGGACTTCCTACCACAGAGATCCCCTGACATGTTGGAGGGCCTAGTACTGTTAACAAGCATCTTGGAAACTATCTGACTAGAAAAATTCAGAATCCTTGGCCAACAATCCAAACAATGGTGAGTCTACTTTTTCTAAAGTTTTTGATAATCCTCCTATAATATCCATCAATGGCATCATCTGTGGCCAGATACAACAAATCGTACCACTTCCCCGCAACGTCCTTCCACACCCTGATTGATATTCAATGGAAATCAGCTTTAAAATTGGCATAAATCTGCAGGTCAGTGTATACCATGGGTGACAATCGTGGCTTGCAATTGATGGTAATTATGATATTCATTTCTATTAAGATCCAGAAGATCTTATTGTCCTGAACTCGCTCCACATCCTTGGTCGCCCATAGTGAAGAGTACTTCGCTACTGCAAGAAGGTCTAGACCAAAGAAAATTGGCTCTCCTTTGGTAGCTCCCACGCTCCCAGCCCAATCAACAGCAAGAGGCACACATAGTGGAATGTATTGATTTTCTCTTGCGTTTCACTACAGTTTGCTAAGAACTCTTCGTGAAGGTAGTCCAACTAGTTAAATTGCACTCCTTTTGCGCATTTTTGTGCGAGCGTGACGACAGGCGTTAGCACCTCATTGGCGCGAAACTTCCACATCACCTTCCCTATAAGGATCTACATTTCTACCTTCACACCGGGGTTGCAGATGCTGGAGATGGTGTACCCGTGTGGCTTCTTCACCAGCTTGAATTTCTCCTTCATTGATTTTGTGAGTGCCTACTCGCCACCCTTGCCACCAAAGACCATAGTTGGATTTTCGCTTGTATATGGGAGGCACATTATGCGGTGAATCAACATATTTGTGATGGGTATCGGCTCCTCTAGCCACAAACATCAATCATACACCAAGAAAAACAGCTGCTTGATGACCAAAATTGTCACTAGGGTGCAATTATAGTGCGACACCTAGAGCAGGTTCAGTAATCCTCCCATCTCTATGATGTTGTGCATTAGTTTCTCAGTTGCCAGGTGTGGCAACTTGTCGTGGTTTGCTAAGTCCCAGTCTTCAAGCTTCAGTATCGACACTCGGGCCAAGCGCGAATCATTGAAAGTAATTCCCTTCGGTAGTAGAGGGGTTTGTAGGGGAGTCTTACTCTCATCAATGTCCTTTGGGACCTTAGACTTAGGCATGCGCAGAGGCACATGCTCTGGCAACAATGTAATAGGGTCTACACCCTGGGTTTCAACCTCCTCTACTTCCATTCTGACATCCTCATCATCCATCGAGATGTCTTTGATATCCTCCTCCTCTACTTCTAGGTTTGTAGTCTTGTCTTTCTCATGTGCAATGGGTTTTGGTGGGTTTCGCCTTGGCGAAGGGTGCACTGGTATGGCAGGCTATTTTCCCTTCTTGTCCTTCACGGTTTCCTTGGTTGGGGTTGGCTTCAGTCTCAGTGTTATTGACGATTTAGAGACCTCCACCAATACTTCATCCACTTTTGTAGTAGCTACTTCAGTCGCCATATCGATTTCTTGCACATTCTCCTTGGTTGCCACTTCTTTAGTGTTGATAGACTTTACGCATATCAACATGATGTTAGTCACTAGTTCCTATGTCTCCTCTAACAATTGTTCAAACGCCAAACTCGCTACCATGTCTTGAAAGAATTCATAGTTCATGTGCACCTAAGAGCGTAACCACTCAATTCTTAAAATCCCAAGTGTTTTTTGCTGGACAACCACTTGTAATTTATAGGGCATTTTGAATTCAAATCCAAGCGTTCCCCCCAAAATTAGTTCATAAAATGCTGGATTGATAGCATATTTTCAAGGATCTAAGACATAAATTTCATCTTAAATGTTTGCCGCCTGCTCCATTTGGCCTCACTTTTGTCGTCTTTTCATGAAAAATTACTTTAGTGGTCACATTCTAGCCGACTTGTGTGATTTCTCCCTGGGCAGTGCAACTCCCTTCATGCTATCACAGACACAGTGACATGTCGTTGCTTCACACCATCTTCCAATCATGCAGCTCCCCAACCAGGGTAGTGTAGTTTATAGTCTTGTGCCTCCTTTCAGCTTCCTAGAGCGCTAAGACTGTGCTACCTTCATTTAGTCACATGGCCAGACCGCCAGTGTATGGCTTCAAGCGACTACCATTCACCTTTCCTGGGAAGGGTTCTCCATTAAATTTGACCAGCTATACCTGTAGGTTCTAACCCCGTACAGAAATTACCTGCATACTAATTCTAAAACACAAAAAATAAACAATGCGACAAGATAACACATAAAACACATATACACAGAGATTTCCCCTAGATCCCAAAACTGGGACTACCAGCTTGATTTTTCATTATGTTCCTTTCAATGTTACAATACATGTTTATACATTCCGAAGCATCCAATACCATGGACCGAAAACCATCGCATCCAAAACCATGGACCGAAAACCATCGCGTCCAAAACCATGTGCAAAAATCATACACAAAACCATAGGTAGGTCTGCCCAACCAAATATAGGGTCGAAAAAAAAAAAAATTTCGTAGCGCTACCCCAGACCCCACTAAGTGGGGTTACTTGAACCCCTCAAAGCCCCTGTGACTCCCCCCGCTACACAATTGGCGCAATGCAGTGGGGCTCCTCCCCCCTTCTAAACCCCAATTAACTATGTGGGCTACTTGTGGAAAGAATATAACACAACCCAACATTATCCCACTTGTTGTTTTCTTTCCACATGGGGCCACAAGAGAGCTTAGTCATTTATCTAGCTCAGAGGTCACAAATTTTGTCAATGCATCTGCAGTATTCTTCAAAGTGTCCACGTTTACCAGCAACACCTTTCTGTCTTCTATCTTATCCCTCACAAAGTGATACTGAACATCAATGCGCTTTGTCTTTGAATGATATGTAATGTTCTTTGCCAAGAAAATTGCACTTTGGCTGTCATATCCTTATAGCTCCCTGTACTAACCCCATACTTGAACACAATCTTTGCAACCAAACTACTTCCTTGCTTGCATGAGTGGCGGCCATGTATTCTACCTCTATAGTTGATAGTGCCACTACAGATTGTTTCTTACTCATCCAACTGACTGCACCTCCAAATAGGTTAAACACATACCCACCTGTAGATCTTCTCTGATCCATATGTCCAGCCCAGTCTGCATCAACAAAGCCATGAATATCCAACACTCTATCCAATCTTGGTCTTCCTTGGTAGCACAAACCATAATCACTAGTGCCATGAAAATACCTGAAAACCTGCTTCACTGTTGTCCAGTGCTCCTTCCATGGTTTTGACATAAACCTGCTTAATACTTCCACTACATTTGCAACATCTGGTCTAGTACAGACCATCTCATACATCGGCCTACCAACTGCACTTGCATATGGAACACATGACATGTCCTCTTCCTCTTCTTGTGTCTTGGGACACTATTCAACAGATAACTTTACACCCACAGGAATAGGAACCTTCACTAGTTTACTATCATACATATTAAACCTCTGCAATATTGTCTCGACATACTTCCTGTGGTTTAACCAAATCTTCCTCTTTCTCCGTTCTCTTTTAATTTCCATGCCAAAAATATAGTTTGCAACACCAAGATCTTTCATGTCGAATTTGGAGGACAAATGAGTCTCCAAATCCTGGATAATTTCTTTGTCATTTCCAACTAACAACATATCATCCACATACAAGACCAGATAAATAACATAGTCACAAATTAATTTGGAATACACACAATGATCTACTTTTCTTTTAGTGAAGCCAAGTCCCCGTATAAATGTATCAAATTTCTAATACCACATACTTGGTGATTGTTTTAACCCATATAGAGACTTCTTTAACTTGCATACTAGTTCTTTCTTACCCTTCACCACAAAGCCTTCAGGTTGCTTCATGTAGATCTCCTCTTCCAAATCCCCGTGGAGAAATGTTTCCTTGACATCCATCTATTCTACCTCAAAATCAAAGGAAACAGTAACACATGAAATTAATCTAATAGAAGTTACCTTGGCTATAGGAGAAAAAATATCACCAAAATCAATTCTTGACACCTGGGAATAACCTTTTGCTACCAACTGAGCTTTGTATTTCTCCACCTTTCCTTCTGCATTTGTCTTCTTCTTGAACACTCATTTTCTGCCAATGGGTTTCCTTTCAGCCGGAAACTCCACCAGATCCCAAACCTCATTTTTGTGCAAAGATGCCATTTCATCAACCATGGCCTCTTTCCAAAGTTTTCCATCCTCTGAATCTACTTCTTCCTTCATAGTTCTAGGATCATCATTAGTAATAGATAAAGCAAAATTTGAACAGAAAGTAGATGGACTATACCTTTATGGCTTCCTTCTTTCTCGAACTGATCTTCTCACACCCTGAGTTTGTGGCTCTTCATCTTCTGATTCTTCCTCTACTGTAGAGTCTGATTCTTCCTCCTTTAGCTCAAACTCTATCTTCTTAGGTTCCTTTGGTTGGACTTCATGTTAAAAAACATCTTTCACCTCTTTGAACACCACATCTTAGCTATACACAACCTTCCTTGTTACTGGGTTCCAAATATTATAACCCTTTAAACCATCCTTATACCCAATAAAGATGCA
>APFE031547392.1:201289-211944 GCA_000404065.3 Pinus taeda
AGATGCACTTTTCAAATTTACTATCCAACTTGGTTCATTTCTCCTTTGGAACATGTACATATGCATCACATCCAAATACCCTTAGATTTTAAAGAGGGGCTTTCTTACTAGTCCATACCTCTTTTGGAGTCTTATTCTCCAACGCTGATGAAGGTGATTTGTTGACCAGGTAACATGTTGTCTCCACCTCCTCTGCCGAGAATTCCTGTCCTAACCCAGCACCACTGAGCATGCTTCTTGCCCTTTCCATCTGTTAGCCTCCTACTGCAGCAGGTTACTCATATTTCATGATTGACATTTTACAGACCAAATATGTCATACTTTGCATGCTGCAATGCTCCATATTTGTTAAACAGTCACCAAGCAAAGAAGGCTACTCAGAGTTCATCGAACTGCTTTCCAAATTTTGAGAAGTTATTCAGTTTTGTACAATTTTCAGCTAAAGGGAGGTCCAAACTGCTTAATCTTGGTCTCCCTAGGTTTCAATTTCCTATTTTAGAATAGAGGATGAAATCTGGTCCAAATAGCTTAATTTGGCGATTTTCTTAGATAGGTAGAGAATCAGAGCCTAACGCTAATCTGGCCCTTGGACAGAAAAAAAGTGTAATAGGAAAGTAAAAAAAGAAAATTGAAATATGGTCTGCAAGTCTAAAGTGCACCAAACCAAAAGAATAAAAATGTGTTACTTAAGTAGGCTGGGAGTGAGTTTTGAGGTTGCAGATCTTGATTGTGATCATCATTTTTCAGGGTGTCATCTCTACTCAGGACACAATCACCAGGCAGTTCTATGTGAAAACTCAACATACTAACTCCCTTTCTCCATCTTCCCCAAATCATTAACTAATTTCCCCAAAGAGGTCAAGATCTGTTAGATGACCTGTCTTAGTTCCATCATTTCATGTCATTAGCTGGAGTGAAGATGGCTTCACTCAAAAGAAAATCCATACTCTCCTATAAGGTTCTATCTCCCTTTTCAAGCTAAGATTTCTGAAATAGCGCTTTCTTGTATCTCCATATAATGCTGAACATTTATTAATTTAACTCCTTATATTTTCCCTGTCCCAGACTAAAACTATGTTGATTCCCCTTATGTAAATATCCCTCCCTGGTTGAAATATAACATAATACTTTCACTGGTAATTATAAGTCCAACCTGACTTTAGTAGAAACCGTCCCTCTGCAAAAAATTCCACTCCAAGTGTATGGCCCCTTCCTAACACTAAGAAAACCCTTCCAATGCTAATAAACCCCCCCGCGCACTCTCCTTTGGAAACTATTAATGTTTATTTAATAAAGTTTTCAATGCGCCAACACCAGTTTAACCCGTTTTCTAAAGTTAAAACCCACAGCGCCGCGGAAAATTAAGCTTTTAAACGCGCATGCACCTTTGCTAAACCCCGCGCATCTCCCCTTCCCATCCACCGTCGGATCGCCGCCCCCAGATCCGACGGTCCTTGATCGCATCGCGCGCCTGATTACGGTGGTAGGTTACCGCCCGATGTCCGACGGTTTTCCCGTCGTACACCGAGACAGGTGGTGGCCTCCCTGATAGAAACCACCTCACGTACCAAAGGCGGTCCGACACACAGGGAAAACCGCCCTCCCCTCACATAACAGGAGCGCCACCTCATCCTTCCAGGTCGCCTCCACGTCACCTCGCCCTGCCTGCGCCCGGTCCACGTCACACTGCCACGTCACCCCGCCGTACTGCCACATCACCTTGATGACGTCAGCATGCTGACGTCACATCCATACCAAAGGACCCCACTGCTGACGTCAGCATGCTGATGTCATGCATCGTACTGCTGACATCATGCTGACGTCAGCAGCCAGAAAACTGAAAATTCGCGCAAGAGGAAAATTCGTGCTTCGGAGCTCCCGAATGAGAAACGAAGGCAGTTTTCGAGCGCAAAGCGCTAATTGCGCATCGCTGCGGGAAATAGGCTTTTTTGGGGAATATTTAGGGAATCTTTTGATTCCTTGGCCCGTTTTGCACCGAAAAGGCCCGAAATTGCCCGATTTTGCCAAATTAAATCGATTTGAAGACAGGAAGAGACCAGAGACAGAGATTAAAGAGTATCAAATCAAATCAACAAGGAAAAAGCACGTTAACGAGTATCAGCAAGCGGCGGAGACCATCAATGTAGCGGCAAAGAGTATCAGCGAAGATCTTAACAGCGGCCCAAAGCAGGAGAAAATTAAATACCTTCTAGCAAAGTCAAAGAAAGAGGGCGAGGCCACTCAAAACTCTCAAATCATGGTTATTGCACATTTAACTCGCACCAGAACAGAACTACAGATCCCAAAGCACAGTTATTCCAGCAGTACTGCATCGAGGCTCCAAGGGTCACATTGCACTCCTTTTGATCTAGCTACCTCTGACACAATTTCAATAGATATTTACTTGCACTTAATTTTGGCACAAGTTTAGGTTTAGAAAGCTCTTTTGCAGACCTGTTTTAGGTCAATTGTAATAAGTAAGAATGAGATATTTGCACTATAAAGACAACCCTGAACACTGTATTATGCGTTGGTTGGTTGGTTGATTAGTCAACAAGCTATCTATAGCTGATTTTGCTCCGGGAGAGACTCGCACTGTAATATCTGATAATTTTTTATAATCAAAGACTGCTTATGAGCCTTGGAGAACGGATTGTTCACTGTGTTTACTGGTTGAAGAGTGATTATGGAATCCCTGTGCTGTTGCATAACTCAATAAGTGTTTCTTACCTCTGTTTTCATTCATGAATTACGCTCTTAAACAGCAGAAAGAAAGATTAGCTTAGAATTTGTCTAAATACACTCTATGCTCAAATTCTGTTGTTTCTTTATGTTTTCTTTTGTTTAAGCATAAATATGAATTCCACATGGCTCATTTTTTCCTTAACCCAAGAAAATTATCCAGGGATTCTTCATTGCCCCTAGATAGAGATCATCTTTCCCTCTATTAAGTTAAATGAGAGATTCTTAAGTGCCTTTCATTTCTTACATATCATTCACCCTTTTATTCTGAAGATTGTGATATGAGCAGCTATCCTGTTTCATTATTTCTCTTATGACCAGAAAGACGCATTGATAATCCTGACCCATGCCTCCATGCCCAATGGTTTGAAACTTATCACTTCATAAATTTGCCTCTCTGCCTGAAAGCATTTTCCTTCCATCCAAACACAAACAAAAACCCCAGAGCCAAAAGCTAGCCTAAAATCATCAACAAAGTTGAATCAATAAGAGAGAGCCCTCTCTAATTGCAGGTGGGCTAGAGCCTGCAATCCAAAGATTGGTTTGTGGTTACCTCGGTCGTATCCCTATAGGAGCCTAGGGACAACCTGAGTGATAACATAATGGCGACTCTGCTGGGGACCTCCTCAGATAAATTCACTAAACCAGTCTGCAGCCCCACAGAGGAAGAAACTGACCTATGAAGGTCTCGGCCGACCTGTGTTGTTGTGTTTTTTAGAAAAAGTTCCCAAAAAATAGAGTAGAAGCTGGCTCCTAAGAAGAAAACGTGTAATACACGATCAAATCCTGATCCAAATAGCCCAGCTATTGTTGAAAATCCGAATTTAATTCCCAAAGATCATTAGAAAACAAAAGCAAAAAGAAGACCCAACTGCTGCGAGTCCTGAAACAGTTCAGCCAAGCAGTATTCCAACCCCTGTCAAAGTTTTATTCCGGTCAACCCCAAGTTCCCTTGGTTCATCACCTCCTTCTCCAAGCAGCTCCTCTAAACCTCCATCCCATGCTCCTACTACCACTACTACTCCTTTTACCCCGGTTGTTCCTGTTATCCCCGCTGCCCTAGCTGTTCCACTTATCCCCATCATCATGGCTAGATATGCACCCTTACAACTGCCTGCTAATCTCGGGGCTATGCCTCAGGACTACCAGTCAAAAATTACCTATTTTGATGGTGCAACCTCCTGCACCGCCCTACAACATACAAAGAAAATGCAGGATTATTTCGAGAGTTATGAAATTGATGATGAGAGTGTAAGAATGAAAATTTTTGTTCAAAGTTTGACCGGTGATGTCAGAACCTGGTTTAGGGCACTTGCACCCAATTCTATATTAAACCCTGAAGCCTTATACCATGCATTTATTAACAGATGGGAGAAAAAGAAATATCCCCTACACATACTATAGGAGTATGATACTATCAAAAGAGGACCTCAGGAAACAGTTTTGGATTACTGTGCAAGATTTAACAATGTTTACAATGCAATACCACAAAATTTAAGACCTCCACCTGATCTCGCTTTGTACAAATTACCGGATGGCTTTGATGCTGAGATGGCATATCAGTTAAGGGAAAGAGCCCCTCAAAGCCTTGCAGAAATGTAAGATATCGCTGTTAGTGTGGAAGCAAATCTAATTGCTAAAAGAAACGGAGCCAGAACTGAGAGAAGAACCACTTTCAAAGAAGAACCCTCAGCCTTTGATCAGAAGCTAGATGCTATCATCAGTGGAATCCACAGTCTGGGAGATAGAGTAGACAATGTTGAGAGGAAAACTTCATGGGAGGGTCAACAACCCAATGCCTTCAGGAACCCGAACTTCAGAAAAACTCAAAACACAAACGTTGGAAGGGCCAGTCCCAACCATGATATTAGGCCTCCTTTGCAGGAAAACTATGCGGAGGCATCTACATCCGCTGAGCCCACAGATGGCACTCATATGAACCTGATAGATTCAGAAAATGAACAGCAAATATTTCTTACGGAGGAAGACCAACCATATCCTGATGCAAAACAATTTCACACCAAGTCGGGAGAGTCCTTCGACTTTAAACAAGGCTATGATACTGCTGTGTACGAGGTACACAAGCAATACAAATTAAGAACAAGGATCATTGATGTTCCCCCAGCTAGTAGAACAAAAGATAGTAAATAGCTCAACAAAAGTAAAGGAAATATCACTAACAATCAACCAGCTGACAGCTCTGTCCCAAACCCTCATCAGGTAACTGTGGAGGATGTAACAGACACACACTCTCCTGTTGATCGACCCATACCTCCCTCCTCCCCAAAAGAAGATCTGAATAGCACTCCCAAAAATCTTCCCAAAACAGAAATACCACAAACTGTCATACATCATGACATAGATACTCCAAAAGAAAACATAGAGAGTATGCCTGAAAAAGAGAAATTCGCCACTATCAACGCTAGGAACCCATTGGAAAAACCATTCAATTTAGAAGTAGAGATTGGAAAACTCAAGATTTCCATTCCCCTCTAAGAACTTGCCAAACATGATGTATACAGACAACAAATTCAAAGGTCACTTCAATTACCAGAAGTAAGGGATGATGTAAACGTTTTAGATGATACCCCTGAACTACTGTTTGGTCCAGAAGTTAACGGAAAAACAACATATGGACCTGTTCCACCTTTTTATGTTAGTCTGCACGTACATGACAAAATACTGCATAATGCTATGTTTGACTGAGGTGCCTCACATAACCTTATGCCTAAAGCTGTAATGGAAAGGCTGAACCTTGATGTCACAAGGCCGTACAAAGATCTGTATTCCTTTGATTCAAGTCAAGTCAAATGTTTAGGCTTGATCAATGACCTTTGTGTCTCTCTAGTCCAATTCCCATACAAGACAATCTTAATGGACGTAGTAGTTGCCGACATTCCCACAAAGTATGGCATGATCCTATCCAGATCATGGGGAGCCAAATTGCAAGGATCCCTTCAACTTGACCTCTCTTATGCCACTATATCTGTCTTTGGGCAACCAAAGAGACTATATAGAGAAACATTAATGAAGTATGTGGTAAGCAATGAGGAAAAGCCCCAAAATTTTCCAATATACTCAATCCATTCCGATATGGATTCTTTTATTTTATTTAATGATAACACCAGCCCTCCAACTAATGATAAGCCGTTATCTTTGGAACAAGGAACATACATCAATGAGGAATCAGTTGCCAACACTTATGAAATTGTCCCAACAACCAAGGCAAACAACAAACGGCAAGAAGAAAACTCCGAAAAAGAAATTGTAAGTCTACCCGATCCTCAAACAACTGAAACTCTCAATACAAACCTCAAACAAGAAATCACATGGTATTTGGAGTTTGATGGTTTGGTTAACAAGTTAGGAGCAGGGGCTGGAGTGTGGATTTACAATACTCATGATAATCACCCACAAGGCCATGCCTATAGACTCAATTTCAGATGTACAAACAACATGGCAGAGTATGGAGCCCTTCTCTTAGGCCTTAAGTTGCTCAAAATCCTGGGAGCTACTAAAGTCTCCATCCTAGGTGACTCTGATTTGATTATACAACAAATAAAGGGTAACTTTGTTGCTAATGATAGTAGAATGAGAGCTTACAGAGCTGCTGCCACCGAATTACTCAATGCCTTCATTGAATTCAAGCTTGCCAAAATTCCACGAGATCACAATATTCATGCCCATAGTCTAGCAACCTTTTCTATCACATGCAAGCTTCCCTTTGAACCAAATCACCATTTCACCGCTGAAATAAAACACAGACCTTCGGCCCCTAACAATGTCAAGGACTGGTAGGTATTTCAAAATGATGCCGAGATTAACAGTTTCTTAACTCTGGAGGACGAATTTTCCAACACAAGCATTGACATGGATGCCATAGCCGACTCAAAACAGTTAGCAGAAGAAAACCACTAACTATAACAGCTGCAACAGCTAAACAAATCCTTAACCCAACTATTTTCAACCATACGAACATAGAACAGTTGAAGCAAATCTGTTTAGAGGAAACAGCCAAAGCGGAGGATGAGTTTATTGATCTGAAGAGTAATGTTCTACCTGTCGGCCTTACTCCATTGGAAGACATGTTTGATGACAATGAAGTGCCCAAAAAGCCAAAGATGGAACCTTTGAATGCTTCCATAGAAGAACACAACATAGGAACAGCAGAGCATCCCAAAATGATTAAGTTGTCCAAAAATATGCCCCTTGACCAAAAACCGAAATATGTGGATTTGTTCAAAGAATTCCAAGATGTATTTTCCTGGAGTTATGAGGACTTGAAGTCTTATGACACCTCAGTAATCCAACATACCATTCCCTTAAAACCAAATCAAAAACCGTTCAAACAGAAACTTAGAAGAATCAACCCCATGCTTCTTCCCTTGATTGAAAAAGAAATAAAGAGAATGTTTGAAGCAGGTACCATTGCACCCATCAGATTCTCCGAATGGGTGTCTAACTTAGTTCCCACTAGGAAAAAAACAGGAGAGATAAGACTGTGTGTAGAATTGAGAAATCTAAACCAGGTCTCTCTAAAAGACCACTACCCATTGCCCAAAATGTACCATATCTTGCAAAGAGTAGTGGGTTCCTCTAGAATTTCTTTACTAGATGGATTTTCAGGATTTAATCAAATACTTGTTCACCCGGATGACCAGGACAAGACAGCATTTACCACACCGTGGGGAACATTTAAGTACGTTAAAATGCCTTTTGGACTGAAAGACGTTGGTGCTACCTTTCAAAAGGCAATGGATATTGCATTTTCTAAAGAGATACATGATTTCCTCGTAGTTTACCTTGATGACCTGACTCCATTCTCCAAATCTGACCAAGAGCACCTTAAGCACTTAAGGCAAATTTTCATGACATGTAGGAAATATGGCATTTCCTTGAATCCTAAGAAGTCCCTGTTTGCCCTTGAGGAAGGCAAGCTCATAGGGCATATAATATCAAAATATGGGATTAGAATTGACCCAGAAAGAATTCAAGCTATCCTTGAAATCCCTTATCCAAGAAACATAAAAGAACTGCAAGCATCCATGGGAAAGATCAATTTCCTAAGGATATTTATCCCAAACCTAGCTGAGCTAATAAGGCTACTGAGCAACATGTTGAAGAAGGATGCCAAGGTAAAATGGTCTCTTGAAACCAAGCAGGCTTTTGAGAGTATAAAAACTAGCCTAACTCGAACGCCTGTCCTCACCAGTCCTCAATTCGAGAGAGATTTTATCATTTTTTCCTTCGCATCTGAACACACTATAGCTGTTGTCCTTCTGCAGAAAGATGATCAGGGCAACGAAAAGCCAATTGCTTTCTTCAGCCGAGCTTTGAGAGATGCACCCTTGAAATATCAGATTATGGAAAAGGAGGCCTATGCCCTGGTCAAAGCCATCAAAGATTTCAGAATTTACATCCTATACTCCCACGTGATTGCCTATGTCCCTAACGCTGTTGTAAAGGATATACTAACTCAAGAGGGACTAGAAGGAAAAAGAGGCAAGTGGATTGCCAGCATCCTTGAATACGACATTGAAATAAATCCCACCAAGCTCATAAAAGGAAAAGGGTTAGCCAAACTAATGTCCGAAACAAACTTCCAAGCATTAGACATTAACCAACTGGACGATGAACCGGAGCTGGCGACTCCACAGATCAGTGAAACCTTCATGAAATCCCCATGGTATGCTGATATTTGCTTTGTATTGTTAAACCTGTGTGCTCCCCCAGGATTGTCCAGAACCAAGAAAAGATTTTTAAGGATGAAATCATCAAAATTTTGTGTCATAGATGGTGCTTTGTTTTGGAAAAATCATGAATGCATTTTTCTTAATTGTTTAACTATAAATGAAACTAACAGCATCATGAAAGAATTCCATGTAGGGGACTACGAAGGAAACTTATATTGGAAATCCACGGCTGACAATATCTTATGGGCTGGTTATTACTGGCCTTCTCTATTTGCAGATCTAAAGAAGTTTGTTGTCTCATGCCACAAATGCCAAATCTTTGAAGGGAAGAGAAAACTACTGCCCTTGCCCCTTAAGCCCATCTCAACCGAGAAACCTTTTCAATAATGGGGTCTCGACTTCATTGGAGAAATTCATCCCTCTTCCTCAGGCCAACACAAGTGGATTTTAATAGCCGACGATTATTTCACTAAGTGGATTGAAGCCATCCCATGTAGGCAAGCCAATGACTCCACCATTATCCAATTCCTTGAGAGCAATATCCTTTCTAGATTTGGCTGCCCTGAGAAAATTATCACTGACAACGCTGCTGCTTTCAAATCCAAAAAAATGATCAACTTTTGCCATAAATAGCACATCGCCTTAGGCCACTCCACAACTTACTATCCTCAAGGCAATGGCTTGGCCGAGTCTTCCAACAAAAGCCTCATCAATATCATAAATAAATTGCTGGAGGAAAACAAAAAGAACTGGCATAGGAAGCTCACAAATGCTCTGTGGGCAGATAGACTTTCCACTAAGAAATCCATTGGGATGAGCCCTTATGAACTTGTATATTGCATGGAAGCCAAGTTCCCTTCATCTCTGGGCATTCCTACTATTAAATTGTTGCAAGAAATTCAAGCTGAACTGAATGACATGCAGAGAAGAGTTAATCAAACCATTCATCTTCAGCAAACCAGAGAACAAGTCTTCGACAGAGCTCAAATACTGCAAGAAAAACTCAAAAAGATGTTTGATAAGAAGGCCAAAGCAGAGGATTTCTGGGTGGGAAGCAAAGTTCTAAGATGGGATTCACGAAGAGAAGACAAAGGCAAACACGCAAAATTCGATTTTCTGTGGAAAGGTTCGTACATTATCAGCGCTGTGCAAGGCAATAATACCTATTTTCTCAAATCTCCATATGGCAGCACAGTTGAAGAAGGCCCTGTCAATAGCCGAATGCTAAAGCACTAAAATGATCCTTTCGATTGAGAAAGAGCAGGCGGTGTTTTATTCTGTACATAGAATATTTGTATATACCAGTGTTTTGATTTTTTGTAAGAATCCATGATGCTGAAGCACGCAGAAGAAAGCAGACAGTGCTTTGCAGCTTAACAACAGCACAAGTGAAGGAAAGAGTTGTTACTAGTCCAAATGTTCAAATCAATCCAACAGTCAGCACTAACAAGTTCAAAGCACAACCATAGCGGAAGAAACAAGGAAATTTGACCTGCTGTTCTTGGCTTCTCACAAGGAAAAGCCATCCCCAAGTGGAGCCACTGTTAGCCTCCTGCTGCAGCAGGTTACTCATATTTCATGATTGACATTTTACAGACCAAATATGTCATACTTTGCATGCTTCAATGCTCCATATTTGTTAAATAGTCACCAAGAAAAGAAGGCTACTCAGAGTTTATCGAACTGCTTTCCCAATTTTGAGAAGTTATTTAGTTTTGTACAATTTTCAGTTAAAGGGAGGTCCAAACTGCTTAATCTTGGTCTCCCTAGGTTTCAATTTCCTGTTTTAGAATATAGAGGATGAAAATCTATCCAAACAGCTTAATCTTGGTAGATTCTTGGATAGGTAGAGAATGAAAGGAGCCCAACTGCTTAATCTGGGCCCTTGGAAGAAAAAAAGGGTAGTTTGTAGATAGGAAAGTATAAAAAAGAAAAAATTGAGATGATGGGTCTGCAAGTCTAAGTGCACCAAAACCAAAAGAAGAAAAAATGTTAGGTAAGTAGGCTGGGTAGGTAGTTTTGAGGTTGCAGAATCTTGATTACTGATCAGTTCTATGTTTTCAGGGTGTCATCTCTACTCAGGACACAATCACTAGGCAGTTCTATGTGAAAAAACTCAAAACAGGCATAACTAACTCCCTTTCTCCATCTCCCCCAAATCATTAACTAATTTCCCCAAAAAAGAGGTCAAGATCTGCTTGATACCTCTTAGTTTCATCA
>APFE031547392.1:211954-288360 GCA_000404065.3 Pinus taeda
TAAGCACTTAAGGCAAATTTTCATGACATGCAGGAAATATGGCATTTCCTTGAATCCTAAGAAGTCCCTATTTTCCCTGGAGGAAGGCAAGCTTCTAGAGCATATAATATCAAAAAATGGGATTAGAATTGACCCGGAAAGAATTCAAGCTATCCTTCAAATCCCTTATCCAAGAAACATAAAAGAACTGCAAGCATTCCTTGGAAAGATCAATTTCCTGAGGAGATTTATCCCAAACCTAGCTGAGCTGATAAGGCTATTGAGCAACATGTTGAAAAGGGATGCCAAGGTAAAATGGTCCCTTGAAACCAAGCAGGCTTTTGAGAATATAAAAACTTCCCTAACTCAAACACCTGTCCTCACCAGTCCTCAATTCGACAGAGATTTTATCATTTTTTCCTTCGCATCTGAACACACGATAGTTGTTGTCCTTCTGCAGAAAGATGATCAGGGCAACGAAAAGCCAATTGCTTTCTTCAGCCAAGCTTTGAGAGATGCACCCTTGAAATTTCAGATCATGGAAAAGCAGGCCTATGCCCTGGTCAAAGCCATCAAAGATTTTAGAATTTACATCCTATACTCCCATGTGATTGCCTATGTCCCTAATGCTATTGTAAAGGATATACTAACTCAAGAGGGACTGGAAGGAAAAAGAGGCTAGTGGATTGCCAGCATCTTTGAATACGACATTGAAATAAATCCCACCAAGCTCATAAAAGGAAAAGGGTTAGCCAAACTAATGTCCGAAACAAACTTCCAAGCATTAGACATTAACCAACTGGACGATGAACCGGAGCTGGCGACTCCACAGATCAGTGAAACCTTCATGAAATCCCCATGGTATGCTGATATTTGCTTTGTATTGTTAAACCTGTGTGCTCCCCCAGGATTGTCCAGAACCAAGAAAAGATTTTTAAGGATGAAATCATCAAAATTTTGTGTCATAGATGGTGCTTTGTTTTGGAAAAATCATGAATGCATTTTTCTTAATTGTTTAACTATAAATGAAACTAACAGCATCATGAAAGAATTCCATGTAGGGGACTACGAAGGAAACTTATATTGGAAATCCACGGCTGACAATATCTTATGGGCTGGTTATTACTGGCCTTCTCTATTTGCAGATCTAAAGAAGTTTGTTGTCTCATGCCACAAATGCCAAATCTTTGAAGGGAAGAGAAAACTACTGCCCTTGCCCCTTAAGCCCATCTCAACCGAGAAACCTTTTCAATAATGGGGTCTCGACTTCATTGGAGAAATTCATCCCTCTTCCTCAGGCCAACACAAGTGGATTTTAATAGCCGACGATTATTTCACTAAGTGGATTGAAGCCATCCCATGTAGGCAAGCCAATGACTCCACCATTATCCAATTCCTTGAGAGCAATATCCTTTCTAGATTTGGCTGCCCTGAGAAAATTATCACTGACAACGCTGCTGCTTTCAAATCCAAAAAAATGATCAACTTTTGCCATAAATAGCACATCGCCTTAGGCCACTCCACAACTTACTATCCTCAAGGCAATGGCTTGGCCGAGTCTTCCAACAAAAGCCTCATCAATATCATAAATAAATTGCTGGAGGAAAACAAAAAGAACTGGCATAGGAAGCTCACAAATGCTCTGTGGGCAGATAGACTTTCCACTAAGAAATCCATTGGGATGAGCCCTTATGAACTTGTATATTGCATGGAAGCCAAGTTCCCTTCATCTCTGGGCATTCCTACTATTAAATTGTTGCAAGAAATTCAAGCTGAACTGAATGACATGCAGAGAAGAGTTAATCAAACCATTCATCTTCAGCAAACCAGAGAACAAGTCTTCGACAGAGCTCAAATACTGCAAGAAAAACTCAAAAAGATGTTTGATAAGAAGGCCAAAGCAGAGGATTTCTGGGTGGGAAGCAAAGTTCTAAGATGGGATTCACGAAGAGAAGACAAAGGCAAACACGCAAAATTCGATTTTCTGTGGAAAGGTTCGTACATTATCAGCGCTGTGCAAGGCAATAATACCTATTTTCTCAAATCTCCATATGGCAGCACAGTTGAAGAAGGCCCTGTCAATAGCCGAATGCTAAAGCACTAAAATGATCCTTTCGATTGAGAAAGAGCAGGCGGTGTTTTATTCTGTACATAGAATATTTGTATATACCAGTGTTTTGATTTTTTGTAAGAATCCATGATGCTGAAGCACGCAGAAGAAAGCAGACAGTGCTTTGCAGCTTAACAACAGCACAAGTGAAGGAAAGAGTTGTTACTAGTCCAAATGTTCAAATCAATCCAACAGTCAGCACTAACAAGTTCAAAGCACAACCATAGCGGAAGAAACAAGGAAATTTGACCTGCTGTTCTTGGCTTCTCACAAGGAAAAGCCATCCCCAAGTGGAGCCACTGTTAGCCTCCTGCTGCAGCAGGTTACTCATATTTCATGATTGACATTTTACAGACCAAATATGTCATACTTTGCATGCTTCAATGCTCCATATTTGTTAAATAGTCACCAAGAAAAGAAGGCTACTCAGAGTTTATCGAACTGCTTTCCCAATTTTGAGAAGTTATCCAGTTTTGTACAATTTTCAGCTAAAGGGAGGTCCAAACAGCTTAATCTTGGTCTCCATAGGTTTCAATTTCCTGTTTTAGAATATAGAGGATAAAAATCTATCCAAACAGCTTAATCTTGGTAGATTCTTAGATAGGTAGAGAATCAAAGGAGCCCAACTGCTTAATCTGGGCCCTTGGAAGAAAAAAGGGTAGTTTGTAGATAGGAAGGTATAAAAAAAGAAAAAATTGAAATGATGGGTCTGCAAGTCTAAGTGCACCCAAACCAAAAGAAGAAAAAATGTTAGGTAAGTAGGCTGGGTAGGTAGTTTTGAGGTTGTAGAATCTTAATTGCTGATCAGTTCCATGTTTTCAGGGTGTCATCTCTACTCAGGACACAATCACCAGGTAGTTCTATGTGAAAAAACTCAAAAACAAGCATAACTAACTCCCTTTCTCCATCTCCCCCAAATCATTAACTAATTTCCCCAAAAGAGGTCAAGATCTGCTTGATACCTCTTAGTTTCATCATTTTCATGTCATTAGCTTGGGTGAAGATCTGCTTTACTCAAAGAAAATCCATACTCTCTCTATAAGGTTCTATCTCCCCTTTTCAAGCCTAAGATTTCTGAAACTTAGCGCTTTCTTGTCATCTCCATATAAACTACTGACATTATTATTTAACTCCTTATATTTTCCCTGTCCCCATACTAAAACTATGTAGATAATCCCCTTATGTAAATATCCCCTCCCCCTGGTTGAAATATAACCATAAATACTTCACTGGGAATTACTAAGTCCCCTGGACTTTAGTAAGAACCCTCCCTCTGCAAAACATTTCCACTCCCAAGTGTAAGGAACCCTTCCTAACACTAAGAAAACCCTTCCAATGCTAATAAACCCCCCCACGCACTCTCCTTTGGAAACTATTGATGTTTATTTAATAAAGTTTTCAATGCGCCAACACCAGTTTAACCCGTTTTCTAAAGTTAAAACCCACAGCGCCGCGGAAAATTAAGCTTTTAAACGCGCGCGCACCTTTGCTAAACCCCGCGTATCTCCCCTTCCCGTCCACCGTCAGATCGCCGCCCCCAGATCCGACGGTCCTTGATCGCATCGCGCGCCCGATTACGGTGGTAGGTTACTGCCCGATGTCCGACGGTTTTCCCGTCGTACACCTAGACAGGTGGCGGCCTCCCATTGCATCGGGCCACCCCTAACAGAAACCACCTCCGTACCAAAGGCGGTCCGACGCATAGTGAAAACCGCCCTCCCCTCACATAACAGGAGCGCCACCTCATCCTGCTAGGTCGCCTCCACGTCACCTCGCCCTGCCTGCACCCGGTCCACGTCACACTGCCACGTCACCCCGCCGTACTACCACATCACCTTGATGACGTCAGCATGCTGACGTCACATCCGTACCAAAGGACCGTCATTCGTCGTACTGCTGACATCAGCAGCCAGAAAACCGAAAATTCGTGCAAGAGGAAAAATTGTGCTTCGGAGCTCCGGAATGAGAAACGGAGGCAGTTTTCAATGCGTGAAGTGCTAATCGCGCTAAACGCGCATCGCTACGGGAAATAGGTCGTTTTGGGGAATCTTTAGAGAATCTTTTGATTCCTTTGCCCGTTTTGCACCGAAAAGGCCCGAAATTGCCCGATTTTGCCAAATTAAACCGATTTGAAGACAGGAAGAGACCAGAGACAAAGATTAAAGAGTATCTGATCAAATCAACAAGGAAAGAACACGTCAAATAGTATCAGCAAGCAGCGGAGACCATCAATGTAGCAGCAAAGAGTATCAGCGAAGATCTTAACAGCGGCCCAAAGCAGGAGAAAATTAAATACCTTCCAGGAAAGTCAAAGAAAGAGGGCGAGGGCACTCAAAACTATCAAATCATGGTTATTGCACATTTAACTCGCACCAGAACAGAACTACAGATCCCAAAGAATAGTTATTCCAGCAGTACTGCATCGAGGATCTAAGGGCCACATTGCACTCCTTTTGATCCAGCTACCTCTGACACAATTTCAATAGATATTTACTTGCACTTAATTTTGGCACAAGTTTAGGTTTAGAAAGCTCTTTTGCAGACCTATTTTAGGTCAATTGTAATAAGTAAGAACGTGATATTTTCACTATAAAGACATCCCTGAACACTGTATTACGGGTTGGTTGGTTGGTTGATTAGTCAACAAGCTATCTATAGCTGATTTTGCTCCGGGAGAGACTCGCACTGTAATATCTGATAAGTTTTTATAATCAAAGACTGCTTATGAGCCTTGGAGAACAGATTGTTCACTGTGTTTACTGGTTGAAGAGTGATTATGGAATTCTCGTGCTGTTGCATAACTCAATAAGTGTTTCTTACCTCTATTTTCATTCATGAAGTATGCTCTTAAACAGCAGAAAGAAAGATTAGCTTAGAATTTGTTTAAATACACTCTATGCTCAATTTCTGTTGTTTCTTTATGTTTTCTTCTATTTAAGCATAAATATGAATTCCACATGGCTCATGTTTTCCTTAATCCAAGACAGTTATCCAGGGATTCTTCATTGCCGCTAGATAGAGATCATCTTTCCCTCTATTAAGTTAAATGAGAGATTCTTAAGTGCCTCTCATTTCTTACATATCATTCACCCTTTTATTCTGAAGATTGCGATATGAGAAGCTATCCTGCTTCATTATTTCTCTTATGACCAGAAAGATACACTGATAATCCTGACCCATGACTCCATGCCCAATGGTTTGAAACTTATCACTTCATAAATTTGCCTCTCTGCCTGAAAGCATTTTCCTTCCATCCAAACACAAACAAAAACCCCAGAGCCAAAATCTAGCCTAAAATCATCAACAAAGTTGAATCATTAAGAGAGAGCCCTCTCTGATTGCAGGTGGGCTAGAACCTACAATCCAAAGATTGGTTTGTGGTTACCTCGGCCGTATCCCTACAGGAGCCTAGGGACAACCTGAGTGATAACACCATCAACATCTTATTCATTCTTTCTGCAACACTATTTTGCTGAGGTGTATATGGAGTAGTCTTCTACTGTGCTGTATCAAACTTCTTACATAATTCTTCAAATTCCTTACTGTAAAACTCCCCACCGTTATCTGTCCTCAACACCTTTATCTTCTTCTCTATCTGGTTTTCCACCAGAGCCCTAAATTCTTCAAACCTGTCAAAGACTTCAGATTTCTTCTTAAGGAAATATATCCATGTATTCCTTGAGAAGTCATCAATAAATGATACATACAAGTTACCCATTGATGGCACCTTCACAGGTCCAAACACATCACTGTGCAGAAGATCTAATATTTGTTTCACCCTCTTACTACCAGACGGGAAACTCACCCAATTTTGCTTCCCATATACAAAATTTTTGCAAAATCGAACTCCAGAGAGCTATTGCTCATACCTTCTACCATACCTTTACCATGAAGTATTCAAAGGCCCCTCTCTTCAATATGTCCAAGCCTTTGATGCCACAACATGGTCTTCTCTCCAGAGACCACTATATTTTCTGCTCCACTTTCAGGAACCATAGAACTATTGCACCCATCAACAACAGTGCTACCTTGAAGCTTGTATAGAGTTCCAATTCAAAATCCCCACATCAATACCAGTGCCCCCCAAACCATCTTGCCGGTATCCTTCTCGAACATTGTTTTTACACCTGCATCATCCAGCTTGCTTACAGAAATCAAATTTCTGGCTAATGCAGGAATATGCAGAACACCCGGAAGTGTTCTAACCCTTCCACCTTGCAACTTCAACTTTATTTCCATGACCAATAATTCTAGCCTTCTTGTCATCCCCAAAGAAGACGTCACCACCATCATATTTCTCATACTCGCATAACCACTCTCTATGCACCAGAGTCAATCAACCATGCTTCATGATCTACATGTATACTTGAAGAAGCCAAGTACGCATCCCCTCCTTCATCTGAGGTGTTTTTCACCTCTGCAGAAGGAGCATCATCGGATCCCTTTCCTTTATCAAGATCTTTAGATTTACAACCCCTTTTGTAGTGCCCTTCCTTTCCACATTTCTAGCACACCACCTTTACAAATTTTCCTAAGGATTTAAATATCCCTCTAGATTTAGATATCCCACTCAATGACTTATTTTTGCTTCTGTTCTGGGACCATCCTTGTACAGACAAGGCATCACCATTCTGACTCTCCATATTTTTCCATCTCATCTCCTCCGTTATCAAGGATGAGACTATTTCATCAAACTGCAAGGCAGTTGTATTGCTACCTATTGCAATAACCAGACTATCCCATGTATCTGGTAGAGAACACAACAAATTGATGCATTTATCTTCATCTGAAATTTTAATATCAACAGATAATAACTAACTTACCACAATATTAAATGCGTTCAGACATTCTGTCACCGAGTCTCCATATTTCATCCTTAGGTTATATAGCTTTTTCCACTGGAACAATTTATTCACTAGAGATTTAGATTGGTAGAAAGTCCCTAACTTGTCCCACAAATCCTTAGTTGTAGCTTCCCGTGATACATTCAACAATACTAAATCTGAGACACACAATTGTATTGTTCTCTTTACCTTTCGATCTAACTTCTTCCATTCTTCATCGAACACTCTCGTTGGTTTAGTACCCAGATCTACCATGATCCACTAATCTTTATCCACCAATAGATCCTCCATCTTGAGTTTCCACAACTCGAAACTCTAAGCATTAAATTTCTCGCTCTCTATCTTTCCACTGATTGCCATCTTCTTTCACCACCAGAATCGATCTCGTAGATCTCCCACTAAACAAGGTCTACCATAAGCCCAAGTAAAACCCCTCAACAACAAAGGCATTCCCTTGAAGACAAAATAGCTTTGATACCAAATGTAGGTTTTAGCCCAATACAAAAATTACCTACATACGAATTCTAAAACACAGAAAATAAACAATGCGAGAGCATAACACATAAAACACATATACACAAAGATTTTCCCCTGGATCCCAAAACTGAAACTACCAACTTGATTTTCATTATGTTCCTTTCAATGTTACAATACATATTTATACATGCCGAAGGATCCAATACCATGGACCAAAAACCATCACGTCTAAAACCATGTGAAAAATTCATGCACAAAACCATAGGTAAGTTCGCCCAACCCAATATAGGGTCCAAAAACAAAATTTTCTGGGGCGCTACCTTGGACCCCATAGAGTGTGGTTACCTACACCCCTCAAACTCCCTGTGACTCCCCCCGCTACGCATTCAGTGCAACAAAGGGGGGGCTTTGCCCCCCTTCTAACCCCCCAGTTAACTACGTGAGCTAGTCGTGGAAAGAATATAACACAACCAAACAATACCGCTCCTCCATCAGTAATTTCCTTAATGACGTAAGGCCCTAACCAGTGCATCTTGAACTTCCCTGGAAATTTATCAAACTTACTATCATATAGCAAAACCAGGTCATTTACCTTAAATGAGCGTAACCTAATGTGTCGATCATGCCATGCCTTTTCATGCTTCTTTTGAATCTGCTCGTGAAATCCAGCTAAAAATATTTCTTCCTCCAATTCATTCAGCTATGCGAGACTCTCCTCTAGGGTTTCACAATCCATCATACCTATGGGCATTATTATGCACAGGCTAGGCACAATATACTCCATAGGCATTATTGCTTCCACACCATAGAGAAGCCTAAAAGGGATTTCTCCAATCAACTTCTTGCATGTCATTCGATAAGCCCATAGTAATGCAAGTATGCGTAGGTCCCAATCACTTCATTGAGCATTGAAAACCTTGGTCAGCATGTTTTTGAGCACTTTTTTGAATGCTTCCACCGTCCCATTAGTCTGCGGGTGATAAGGCATACTCTTTTGGTGATATACATGAAATTCCTCTATCAGTGTGTTGATCATCTCATTCAGGAAGTGCATACCATGATCACTCATCAAGATCTTTGGATAGCCAAATCATGTCAGTACATGCTCAAATAGGAACTTCACTGTAGTCACACCCGTGCAATCCTTCATCGGTTGCGCTTCTACCCAACGAGTCAAATTCTCCATTGCGGTGATAATGTACCTTGCTCCTGTCTTTCCTTATGGCTGAATGGGTCCTACAAAATCTATCACCCACTTCTCGAAGGGTTGCAATGTCATTTTTGGATTCAATGTCATCTCATCCCTCCGTGATGGTCTACCAGTCCTTTAACACACATCGTACACCTTGCAATATGCTTTTGAGTCCTGATGAAGGGTTTGCCACCACAACCATGCTCGTAGAATCTTCTATGCAGTTTCTCTCCCTACATAATGGCCTCTTTTGGGGCCCCCATGAGTATCTGTGAGGATGTTTCTTCTTTTGAACTTATGTACATACCATTGTAATATCTCATAAGTCCCCATCTTGTACAAATGCCCATCAATGATAGAGAAATCTACCGTGTTCACCATTAATTCCTTCTTTTGTTGGACAATGTATCATTCTGGTGCAGTTCCTATTGTTAGGAAGTGTACTATGTCCTCAAAATGAATATCCATGATGCATACTACAAATAGCTACACGTTAGGCAATCCTTCTTCCAAGTTACTAGGTTCCTCCCCTGTTTCGATGCATGAGAAATGGTCTCGTCTCACGTTCAATTGTCTAGGCTTCACAACCACATCAAAATCATACTCCTGGAACAATAAGAGCCACTTGCAGATTCTCCCCCCCAACACAGGCTTATTGACCAGGTACTTCAGTGCAGAGTGATTCGTATACATCTGAAAATGGCCTCCGAGCAAGTAGTGCCTATACTTCTGGAGCGCATACACCACAGTTATCCCTTCGCTCTTTGTGGTGGACTAATTCTTCACCGCTTTGGATAATCTTCGGCTTGCAAATGTGATAGGATGGTTCAACCCTTCTCTATCAACCTTTGTTTAGTACTGCTCCCAGTGCTATACATGATGTGTCGACTTGCACATGAAACTCCTTCTTCCAGTCCGGGAAGACTAGAATCGGTGCAGTGACCATCTTTTCTTTCAATATATCCAAGCTCTTCCTAGAATCATAATTTTAGAAAAATGTGACATCCTTCTTCAGCAATTTCTCCATAGGCGCGGTGATCTGGGCATAACCTTTGATAAACTTCCTATAGCATCACTTATGTTCCAGGGTAGCGTGTAACTGCTTCAAACTCCTTGGTGCTTCCAAGTTTAATATCACCACTATCTTCACAACATCTACCATCAATCCTTGTCTGCAAACCACATGCCCCAACAGGTTCCGAAAAGGAACACAAAACAAACACTTCTAGAGATTTAACGCGATCTGGTATCTTCGATAGGTATCCAGCATTAGGTGCAAGCATGCTACATGGCATTTAACTAGCCCAAATGCAATCGAGTCATAAAAATATACCTCGAGGAACTTCTGAATAAATTCCTTGAACGTAATAAAAACTATGGGCGAGAATATCGTAGGCACATTCTTCAATCCAAACAGCATTACAATGTATTGAAAGTAACCCCATTTAGTTGTGAAGTTTGTCTTGCGTATATCCTCTGACACGATTTTGATCTAGTGGTACCTAGATAACCCATCAGTGAAGGAATATGCTTCATGGCCACCTACATTGTCCAACAGTTCATCAGTGAATAGAGTCGGGAAAGGATCATGTACACAAGCATCATTCAACTTCCTTAGATCCACACATATCCTTATTTCATCCTTATGCTTCTTTTCCTGTACCACCATTGGACTTACCCAATCAAATTCTTCCACAGGCTCAATGATGCCTACTGCAAGCATCTTGTCTAGCACTAAGTGGACCTTCTCCTTATATTTCAGATTGAGAGGGTAAGGCATTTGCTTAACTAGATTCATGTCGGGTTTCAACGTGACCTTCATCATTCCTAGGTCCCTGATTATCCCTTTCAAATCTGTAAACTTGGTAGGGAATAAATCATGGTATTCATAGAGAAATTCAGCAACCTTATCTACCATTGTGTCATCCCAGTAATCTCCAATCTTCACGAGTTTGTGCTTTGCCTCAGTATCAATGTTTACTTGTTTTGTTTTCAAGGGCACGGTTATATCGGGTTTCTCAATCTACGGCCCTTCAACCTCGCAGTGACCTTCTGTTTCTGGAATGTTAATCTTCTGCGGATCCTCATCCTCTTCTTCAACAGTTACACTGTAAAATTATAGTACGCGACTTAGCTGAGTAGCCCATTCCGGCTGAATCAGGTCTAAAGGATCCCTTGGTATCCTAAAGATTATTGCTTTCACCTCTTGTAGTGCTTCATCAATATTGTCAAACCCATCCTCAAAACTGAATGTCAGCATGAACACTTCATGCAGGATATCCCATTCACCTATCCCATGGCAGATCTCAGTTTCTACATACCAACTCATTGGGAAAACATCTAGGGACAAAATAAGTGCACCCATTCAGGTTGGGGCTTTTCTCCATAAGCCTGGGCCCATTTGGCCAAATGCATGGGAAAATCATCATGCCCATCATACTTGTCTTTCATTTGCATCTTCAGCTTCTCGAAGTGAGTTCTCATCATCCTCCTACATTCTAACCAATCATCAAAGCTTCCCTTATGCGTACCCCACCATCTTGCTAGTGTAGCACATAGTGCCCGGTCCAACACTTGGAACCACTGATTTTTCGATACCTCCCTTTGAAATGCATCCAAAAAAGATATATACCCCATTCAGACCATTATAAGTGGGTGGATTTCTTACCTCTTAGGACATGCAGCACAACGATCGGGTCATCATGTTGCAATTCAGTGTAGTTACTTCATGTAACTGATTCTACCGGCATTCTATATCTTCATTAGAGTCCAAAGTGCATGAACACTAACGATCCCATGTAATCCATCCATCTACGGTGGGATTCACCTAATCTTATTCTCATGCTATTATCTTATAGATATAGTATAGATCGTCATCACTTTCATAATTGTGGACTGGTTCTGTATAGCGCGGTCCTTTAGTAGGATCGAGTGGTACTACTACGTGCAACGATTTCTTCTCAAAGATCACCTTTCAGTTCTTCATATTGATTACTCCATTCATATCAGTAGCCTAGTCAATTCCTAGGAGGACAGGATAGGGATTGTTGTCATCTACTATCTCTATTATTTCAAAGTCAGCCAGCACACTCGCTCCCTCAATATCCACGGTAACCCCTTGCAGCCACCCCATGGGGATGATCTTCTACTGATTCGCCATCCTTAGTTGAATCGGAGACCATTGCAGTGCATGTCTTCCCATTCGCTCCCAATTCTACTTCGATAGGACATTCACGTATGACCTTAGGTCCAAAATAACTTGATCCATTTCATACTCTCCTTTCTATGCGGTAGTCTCATTTCCCATCCTGTCCTTGTTTTATGCTTACCAATCTTTCGTACTACGCATGGCTCACTTGGCGTGGTACTAGCACATCTATTGATTAGATCCTATAACCATTTCATAGCCTTACTATCACGTAGTAACTTCATACAGGTCTCCAGGAAAGCTGTGAGCATAGAGGGGTCCATCCCCTACTCAGGATTATCCTTTCTTCCTAAGGTTGAGGCCTCAGTGAAGCTCTTCTTAGCTTCCATGAAGGTTTCACGTGCGCACTCCAAATCTAACTTATCTTCCTTCGCTGGAGCTTTGTAGACCCATGCACTGTCTTCTAGTTGTTTCCATTTGTCATCTCTTGTCGCAATTCCACTCCTGAGCACTATATTTACGTTTGGATCTTCCTCACGCGGCTCAGACCTCATCATCTATATGTTCTGAGTCGGTAGAGGTGGTATCACCCCTTGTCACATATCCTAGCTATCAGCCTAGGACAGTCTTCCATTTCATGATCAAACAACATGCAATAGTTGCACGACGAACGCATTGGATTAGTGCAATCATGGGCATAGTGTTCTTGTCCTATGCAATTGTAGCAAATCAATTGTCCTCAACCTTTACTAGGTCCTCCTCTGCCTCAGCCTCTTTTGCACCCTTGAAATCCTATCCATGCCATCCTTGTACTCTGGTCAAGGGACCGTGTTTAGGCCTGAACCCTATAGGCATGAGTTCTACCCATCATCAATTCATAGCTCTTGCAAGTATGCTCATCATGTCCTACCGACCTAAAAAAGTTGCAAAACAACTATTGTGGTGCCTATACAAACTTTTGTAACAAGTGACAATTATTCGTGGCATGTTTTCCGGCTACCTGACAGATAGCACACCATAATGCAAGTCCCACTCCAGGTCTTGCTTAAGCTTCTAGCCTTAAAGGCTTTGGTCCTCCTCCTCCAATATAGTTTGTAAAGACTAGGCAATGGTCTTTGTCATGACCCTGACTCTTGCATTTCAAGCACCATACCTCCTCGTGCACCTTCGGTCGAACCGTCCTATCCTACTTCAGACTTTGCATCTCAAGACATAGATTCTCCAGCTCCACATGGATCTGCTAAACTCCTAGATTTGGATCTTGCATCAAAGTTTCATGTAGTCTCATGGAAATCTCCAAGGCCTCTTCTTGAGTGGTTATCTTCTGCTGCGACAACGCACTCCTTAAGTGTGGTAGTAGTGAAGCCACAAACCACTCACGATACTATCCATCTGTCAAATCCATGATGGCTTCATGGATTGTACACTTCAACCTCTGATCTAGTTCCCAAGGAATCTCGCCTAGTTGCATCATGATCTCTCTGAATCCCACAATCGACTATGCCTCATATGTAGGCCTACTAAATTCTCTATTCAGTGCTACTTAGATGTCTGCCACTCCAACATTCGGACTATAATTGTAGTACTTAATATACTAGGTTAACGTGCAATCTTAAAAAGCACTAACTAGTGTCACCTTCTTTATATGATCATCTGTAACACAGTGAGCTTCCCATACAACCCTTGCAAGGAACCAGAATTGGTGTGGGTCCTCATTTCCCAAGCCTTTGAACAAAGGAAACTTCATTGTATTTGTCATACTAAACTGCGGTGGAGGTGGAGGTGGTACGGGAGAAGTTGGAGGTGATGGTGGTGAAGTTGGAGGTGGTGTGGGCGAAGGTGGTATTCGCAGGAATCCTTGTCTTATTAACTGAATAGCACCTCATGGAGAAACCTTCGCTATCTCTTCCTCGTCACCTCGCAGAGGTGAAATCAATGGACTATACTTCGGGCCCTTATTTCCTTTATTCCTGTAAGTTTTTTTTCTTCGCATAGGCCCAAAAATCAAGGTAGCTACATAACCTATTTTTTGCACAATAGGATTTTAATCAAGGTATTTAAAGATTTTATGCACTTACCTCAGGGTCCTTTAAAAAAGCATTGCTCCACCTCGTTGTAGCTAACTGAGGTATCGAATGTGAATTCAGTCACAAATCCTCCGATGACGCGATGAAGCCAATGATCAACAATGCAAGTGATCTTATCCTTCGATGCTTCCAACCTTTGCACTAGCTTCAGGGTCCACACAGTATGATCGTCAAGTTTCCACCTTCCTTGGCTATCTACTAGCTTCATGATCCACTCGCATAGCTCAATAGGGAAGGAGTAGAAAAAGATCTCATTGATCTCTGTATATAGGTATCTGTCCAACCACTGTTCCTTTGTCAGATGCGGGTTTCTATTCTCCTGTGCCTCGAATTCATGGATCTTTCTATCCAACTAGTCTCTAATCTCCTTCTTAGTTGGATTCCAGTGATACGACATCACACATCACTTATGCAGACTTTGGTCATGGCAACAGAACCATGTTTTGGCTTGAGAGGACCTAACCCAAGTTCAACGTTAATTAGCCAAAGAAATCCCTACACTACTGGCCCTTTCGGCATTAGCCCATGGAGCGCAGACTAAAATCCCATCCGAAGTAGTATTGGGGAATGCTGGAACCAAGTTTCCTCACCTTGAGATCGTTGTGATGTCGTTTGATTCCTTTCATCCCTGCTTTCATGTAGGTTGCTTCTTTCTAAGGCTTGCAAGATGAGCCCTCTATTCCATTCCTCCGTATCACCCGAAAGGGTATGGTCAACCTTTGCGTAGCCCTAGCCTACTGCTCAGGTACTTTCGCACTGCTACGGAAGTGTGTCGTACAAATTCCCCAATTATCCTAAGTGAATTTCTCATGTCATCAAATATTTAAAGTTAACACCATGTAAGAAGATATTTTTAATTGCATCCAATCATTCAATGTAATTGCATTCATTTGCACATCATATAAGCATAATAAAGGAAATACATACATAAAATATCCAAACACATCAATAGAACAGAGACACAAAAATTGTAGAATATCTCTTTTTATTAATATCTTCCAAGTGCTACAACTTTTGTTTTCCCTGTGCACACAGCTGCAGGGGTCCGCGCACTCAGCTACGGACTTCTACCCTAGGCATATGCACACTTAGTTGCAGAGCCTCTACCTACGCTATGACCCAAGACTTAGACTTCTTGCTCCAAAACTATGACTCTATTACATCGTGTGTCATTCTATTCCCCTAAAACTACTTAGAGCTTAGCTCTTTTTATACAATCCCATGGTCCGTGGACCATTGGTAGATCTCTTACAGCTGACTTTACTTTACAAAACTAAGGGCAGACTACCCTTTTTGACACACAACACCTTCGCACTCCGCGACCACAAAATGTGGAATCTTTAGAATTATATTACAAAAATGGACTTGAACATGGGCTTTAGCCCCAAAAATACCCTTGGGGGATCTCGCTCCCAACACAGACCTAAGGTTAACTTATTGAATATCCACAACATATGTAGGGTAAGATGTCTCTCCACTATATACCTGTTGCCCCTACTTGTTGTTCGGGTTCGGATTTGGTTGAGTAGGCATATGAGGTTTCTTAGGTGGGGCAAGATGAATGAGATGTGGTTGATATGGAGGTGGAGGGAGTAAAGTAGGTGCTTGGTTGAATTGAGGCCTCGACCCTTGTGATGGGGTATTCCACTGAGGATGTGTAAAATAATATGGCTAAAATGATTGATTGGTAGTTTGGGGAGGATACTAAGGTGCATAAGACCAAGGAGAAAGTGTGGACCATGAAGGATGAGTAGGAGAATACAAACGGGGTAGGGGTGCATTATGATTGGGATGGTAATAGGAATAGGATGCATCCACTATGCCCTGCTGGTATCCCCGAGGTCCTTAAGGCCTCCTTTGATGCTATAGAGTTGTTCAACCCCATCTTCTACCCCTTGGTATACATCTTTCAATCTAGACAAAGAAGGAAACTTATTTGTGGAAGGTTTTCCTCACAGACCAAGCAGACCTCTATAACATTTAATAGATATTCATTTCTCAGGTGCCTTTTAGTGCATTTAGGGAAAAATATAGTTAAGTCTCTCTCAACTTCCTCTTATTTCCTCTTGATACAAATGCTGTCCATTTGAAGAGAAAAGATATGCATCATTTAACTTTTAAATTCCTCCAACATGTTTCCAATTTCATTCTTGATAGATGTGGTGTAGGAAGAGGAAATGGCCAATGCTTGACTAGACCTACCCTTCTTCGTAGCAGCCCTAGAATGGTTTTTGAATACTATCTTGATTTTTTCACAGGGTAAGTGATAAATGTCTCCTCTAGGCAACATGTTTAGGGTTTCTAGTATGCCCTCCCTGATTCCTCTAAGAAGGACTAACTTGAGTGATTCAGCATCAAGGGTGCATATGGCCCTTTTACAACTGAGTTGGAATCTTTCCTCATAGTCTTTCATAGATTCAACTAGTCCAAGAGTCATTCTAAATGTTTCCTCTTTGGTGTATTTGGACCTACAATAGTCCCTATACTTGTTTTTAAAGGATTTTCACATTTGAGCCTAGGTAGAGATGTTATCCCCAGGTAGATACATGAACCAACGAATGGCTGCATCCTTAAGGGTGGATGGGAACAACTGCAACTCCTGGTCATCAAAGGTATAATCAAAAGTTCTACATACAACAACAAACTAAAACGAAAAAGTGTCAGTGTCCTCTGAGGTTAAGCCATGGAAGTGAGGAAAGGAAGAAGGGCTCATATTTTTCATCATAGCATCTCCATTAGTCTCTTTGATTTGAAAATCACCCTCATTTCTGTTTTCAGCCATGGTGCAGGTATGTGGAATGGTGTATTCTTCTTCTTCTTCGGGAATAGGCTCTTTAAAGATCTCACATTGATCACCTAACGGGTCCTCTAACTCCCTTGTAGTCAAAGAGGGAAGTTGACTGTCACCGAAGAATAGTTATGGTTAACTGTTTGATGGTGTGGGGATATTTGGCAACAATTTCCCTAAAGTGTATCTACTCATATGAGGCATGAATTTTTGTTTTTCTCTTTTTATGTGTTTTCTTTTTCAAAATCAACTGCAAAATAAAAAGGAAAGTAAGAATAACATCTATCTACTGAATGAAAAATAGAAAGAATATCATAAATTACATCTACCTAGACACCACCCAAACAATGATGCCAAAAATTGATGAGCCTCAGTATTGAAACAAGAATGCTACAGCTCCCAAAGCTACCAACTTTACTTTATCAACCTGAGGTTTCATAGAAACTTAGAGGTGACAGTGCTATATATACAATCGATGCATCATTCTACTCATGCCACCCTCAACTGGGGCACTTGATCATTAGGGTTCCATACCATTCCTCTACTGAACTGAAATGAGTCTGACTACTAAAAGCATAATGTAAAGGATAGTCCTAGTACAGAGAAAGTAAATTCTTTTCAACTCAGAAAATGAAAGCTGCAAACTTGTAAATGCTATGAAAGGGCACAAATCTTATGCTAAGTTGTAGAAAGGAAACTATGCTAACTTCACTGAATCATCTAGCTATCAGGGTTAATTAAAAATATAAGATTATTATACCATTTCATCATTCAAGAATTCATGCATTTACTATCTAATTCACACTTGTAGAGTAAATAAAGTTCTAATTGCTAAATTCATAAATGAAATAACTAATGCTATTTGATCTTGTAGGAAGGAAAAGGAGGGAAAGGATTGGTCTAGGTGGGAATTCTAGTCATGGATTCCAAGATGAGGGGTTAAAATACTCCTAAACTAGTCTAGGCTATCATTGTAGGTCAAAACAAGGTCAAAACAGGCTCCTACAAGTGAGCTATAGGATGTTGCTAGAGGATTCCTGTACTGCTACAAGATGTCTTGAAATGCTACAGGAAGTTGGCTGAGAGGGGTTGGAGGGTAAGAAGGGTGAGATGAAGTGTTGGAAAGGTGTATGTAAGTTTTGGAAAGTGTGGGGAAGGTGATCATCACCCTTAGCCAAGCCTAGTACTTCAAGAAGGCCAAATTTGGGCTAAGATGGCTTTCTCACGGTGACCGGAAAATAGAGGTTTATAACATGGGTTTTCATGCATCAACAGAAGGTGGAAACGACCTAAATGGAGTTGGTGAGAGGGGTCCTTTCTTGTAGATCAATAACCCTACAATAACACTTGCACCTATTTATGTTTTCATTTGCAAGTTATTACATGTCAATGTGGAAAAGATGAATTGAATTTGGAAAAGTTCATCTAACAAATTCTAAGGAATTAATCTATGAGATAAACTACCTTCTAAGCTACAAGAATCATGAGAAGAAAAATAACAGATATAAATCCTCCAATAAATTGTTAACCACTATCTAATTAATGCTAAAACTTGATCTATGCAATGAACATGAAATAAAACTCTATTTTTGGGTTGTGAGAGTGGGTTCCTCTAATCATGATCCCATGAGGGAGATGAGATAGAGGTCACTGCCACACAATTTTTATGGATTTTACTCTACTAAACTACAACAACTAATCTACCCTCTAATTTAATGGAAACATAAATAAAGAACAACTTAATCAATCTTCTAAGCTAAAAGAAACATGAATAAACTTCAACAATTAATCAACATTCTAGACTAAGAATATAGATACAAGAGAGGAACTTCTGCTACTATAGCTGGGCCGTAGTGAAAGAGATTCAACCCTCTAAGTTAACTCAATGTTGGATCAAAATGTAACTTTTCATTATCATTCAAAAAGTGTCAAATACTCCATAAAAATAACAGTGAAATGTTCTTTAGCTTAACGGCCTCTTGGATACAATAAAAATTCGAATCCTACTGAGTCCCTCAACTTTTTTACTTATACAAAAGTGGAGTTACCAACAAATCCCTATAAAATAGGGATATTTGACTCCCTAACTCGAGAATAGGTGAATATAACTCTTCCTTAACTTGCACTAACTCTACTACCAATGAACTCGACCTGCTTGGCTACCAATGACACCAAGTTGATGTAATAGAGTGGGGGATCTTCAGTTGATTGGAGGAGTTAAAGAGGTGGAGCACCTCCTAGAATCTCTCTTGCTTGTCTACTATGAGTTCCTGGACTCAAATCAATTCAAAATTGCTCCAATTCCTGCATTTAACACACAATAGGCCACGTGACATAGTAACACATCCTTACTCCTCACACTATGCATAATATAACAAAATTTGTAGATAAATGTGAGAAAAGATGATTTAATAAGTTGGAGGATGGCATTGTGACCCATATAATATACCTATTGATGAGCCTAATCACTTTTCATAATATTTTTCTTAGAAGGAAAGGAAATTGAGCTTAGAGGTATCCATGGGAAACCTAGTAAAATTATAAGCTCTAGTAACATGACAAAATTGCTAAAAAGGGACACTAAGGTGAAATTGCACAATTTTTTTCATTAGATGTTCAAACATCTAATTACTCTTCTCTAGTGAAACTCCAAAAAGTCATAAAAAATCATTTTAAGGTATTTGGAGAGATTCCTAAGGGTTTTACACCTACCCGTGATCATGGTCATTCTATTCATTTGAAACCTATAAGTGTACCACCTAACATTAGCCCTTACAGGTACGCACTTACATGGAAGAGTGAGATTGAGAACATGGTTCAAGAAAAGTTAGATGTGGGAATCATTTAGCCTATGCACAAATCTTTCTCTTCACTAGTGGTAATGGTTATAACAAAATATTGTTCATGGAATATGTGTTTAGATTACATGCAACTCAAAAAATAATCTTGTCATTGATGAATAATTTTTACATGAATTTCATTGAGAATTTTTCTTTATTAAGTTCAAAATTTTTATTTTGGATATCATCAAATTAGAATGAGGCGAGAAGACATTCCCAAAAAATCCTTTATAATAAATGAAGGAAATTATGAGTTTTTGGTGATTCCATTTGGATTTTTCTTCTTGAGGAAATAAATCATCCTCCTTCTCATCCATGGGATAGAATGAATTCGTTGGTAATAGGCTACCCCACAGGTATACCCACTTAAGAGTTCATAAGACACAAAGCTAATACACTAATATTCATAGGAACAAAGCCATTACAACAATATTCATAGGCACAGAGCCATTACAACAATATTCATAGGCACAGAGCCATTACAACAATATTTATCAATGCATTATATCTCATCATGTCAATTGGAGGGATTTGAACTTAGATGGAGAATATAAATTTTGTTCTACTCAACCACTCAAGATAACCCCAATTGACATTCCATTTGGACTTATAAATGCACCGTCAACATTTCAAAAGCTCGATGAATTCTATTTTCAAACCCTTCCTTATAAAATTTGGGTTAGTATTTTATGATGACATACTAATCTATAACAAATATTTGGAAGAGTATGTAGAATATGTTGATAAGGTTTTAAAACTATTGAAAGAGAAACAATTATATACAATTCTTTCCAAGTGTTCCTTCGGGGTTCAAGAAGTGGAATATTTGGGTCATATTTTATCACATGAGGGTCTCAAGGTGGATCCTAACAAAATAAAAGCTATGATGGAATGGCCAATTCCCAACACGTTGAAGAAACTCAAACGATTCTTAGGATTGACATGATATTACTGCAAGTTTTTCAAGAATTATGGTCAAATAGTAGCTCCTCTAAAAAAAATATTGAAGAAGGAAACATTTTTCTTGGACTAAAGGAAAAATCAAATATTTTAAAGTACTTAGAGGCTATGTGTGCAACCCCCTTATTAGCAATTCCTAACTTCACAAAAACCTTCATTGTGGAGTGTGATGCCTCGGGCGATGAGATTGGTGCAGTCTTGATGCAAGAAGGAAGGCCCCTCTCCTCTGAAGTATTGAAATTAAAGAAAATAACTTACCTAGATCCATCTACGAAAATAAATGTTGGCCATATTGCATGCAATTAATAAATTAAATCCATACATTATAGGAAGATACTTCAAAGGAAAAATATATTATGATAATCCAAAGTAATTCTTGGAGCAAAGATTATCTTCAAAATTTTAACAAAAATAGGTCATGAAGATGTTGGGTTATGAATTTGAATTATCTACAAAAAGGGAAAACAAAATATTCTAGCAGATGCACTCTTAAGAAAATAGAAAGTCACAAATGGTATATTATTCCCTATTTAGTTTCCACAATATGTCTGGGTAGAATAATTAAGGATAGAATGGAGGAAGAAGAGAAGATATGCTCGATCATTCAACAACTACTTGATTATTTTGATGTAGTAGAAAAAATTGTGCAAAAATTATTTGTTATGGTATCAAGATTTCTTATACTTATGTAAGAATTCTAAAATGAAATGAAAGGTACTTTTAGAGTTATACACTTCTCTTGTAGGAGGAAATTTAGTATTCTTGAAGACATGCTATAAGATCAAGAATACTTTTTTTTGGAAGGTATTAAAGTTGATGTGATTTTTTTTTGGTGTATTGTGTAGTATGCCAAAAAAATAAGGGAGAGGCAATTAAGATTACAAGGCTCTTTTAGCCATTAGCCATACCAAGCCAGAATTACAAAGAAGTTTCAATCCATTTTAATACATGTTTTCCCAAATCTTAAGGAAAAAGTTCAGTATGGTAGTACTACATTGAATGACAAAGTATAACCATATTTTCTATATTCCTCATCCTTTTAAAACAAGTAAAACAACAAAATAATTCATGGAAGCAATTCAAAAGTTACATGGAATACCGAAGTTTATTGTAAGTGATAGTGATCCAATTTTCATTAGAAAAATTTGGATTGAGTTATTTTCTTGTTTTGGTACTCAATTGGCTCATATCTCATCTTACCATCCTAAATATGATGGGAAAACTAAGAATGTGAATAAATTTTCTAGACTCACATATACATTTCGTTGCATCTAATAAATATTATACATAATTGGTTAAATGGTTTCACTTAGTAGAATGGTGGTACAACACATTCTTCCATATCTCATTAAAATATCACCATTTATGACACTTTATGGATATCATCATCCATCCATCACATCACCCTGAAAGGGACTATAAAGGATCAAGCAATAGAGGACCACATAAGATACCAATAAGTGGTTCTCAAACTATTGAAGGAAAGCTTAGTTATGGAACATAATAGGATGAAACCACAAGCATATCAACATTGTAGTGAAAGGGAATTTGAAGTGGGGGATTGGGTATTTGTGAGACTACAACCATATAAACAAACTTTCCTCAAGAAAAAAAAGAAAGAAAATAAATTGTGTACATCTAGTCTTCCATGTTTCTTTATTAAATAAGATAATTGGTGACAAAATCCTAGTCCAAACTATTCTACTAGAGATTAACGAAAAAGGGAAAATAATGTTAGAATTAGAAAAATCTTGGAAACAAGGACTAAGTCACTGAGAAATTGGGCAATTACTAAGTAGCTCATCAAATAGAAGAGCCTACTAGTAGACGAAGCAAAATGGGAAGATGAATTTTGCATGTAGAAGCAACCACAAATAGTTACGTATTGAGGACACCACTTCTTTGAAGGGTAGGGGTATGTTAAGCCCTATATAAGCCCCATATTAACATAAAACCCCTTATTGGGCCCTAGATATTTAGTGATTACATTTCTTTTTTGATATTTTTATATAGGCTAAAATCCTTCATGGTCCCATTTTATTATAATTTTACCCCTTGTCCCCTATACATATACTAGGGAGACCTAGTCTTAGAATCATTAAATATTGCCTTGTACATTATTTCATTGTAAAAGGAGGTTTTCCCCTCAAAAAGAACTATGTTTATTAGCCTCTCATAATTTTTAAGGGACATGTTTCATAATACATTCCTTATTAATAAAGTGGAAGATATAGAGTAGAAATAACAAATTATAGCAAGATTTAGAGTTAATATGAAAAATTATAATCGTAATAGGGAATTGTAGGAGATACAAAATACCACATTTTGTAATTACTTTCTGAATGAAATAAATATTTACTTTCCTCATCCAGGGGGGGGGGAGACAAGCTAAATAGAGCTCCAATTACAATATTCTTCATAAGACATCTCATTTTCTTGATTCCACTTCTTGATATAGTTTATATCTAACCTCATTAGAACATTCTAGTGAAGGAATGCTCTAGTAAAATTTATTACCCGTATTCTATCACACTATATCTACTACGTGAACCTTATTTAATAGATATGACCTCAATACAATATAGCCTATCTCTATACTTAATGGGGTTAGGTTACGACCCCCAACATTTCAACGTGTTATTGGAACTAGATTTAGTAGAAAGGAAACCTCATAGACCATTGAAGCTCAATCCCAATTGGCCAGACAAAGTCTCTTTACATATGATAAAATATTAGCAGGTTCCTTATCATGGGCATATCAAGAAAACTACATTATTACAAGTTGAAGCTAACTTAAAAGAGTTCAACCAAGGAACAATGACTTGAGCCAACAAGAAGAAGGTTAAAGATGAGAAAGAGATTGTGACAATTAGAGTATAGTTCAAGGAGATGTATCTTCAGATATATCTACCTATCCAAATAAAGAATTCAAGAAAAAATTAAGAATTGAGAAAAAAGAAAAAGGAAAATATTGGGAGATAAAGAGGTATCCTAGAAACTCAAGAATATTGGTCTTTGACTTTTTAATTAGATTGAATCACAAAGTATTTCCATTAATTTGTAGAGCATAGAATAAATATAAACACCATATGGAAAGTTTTTAATATTGTTGGGTTTGTGGTATCTATTTTTGGGTATGTTACTCATACAACTGTGGAACAACTCGATGAGATCTATAAGGAGTAATGTTGCACAACTATTGATGAGGTAGTAGAATTCATTATTTTCTAGCTTTGGGAATGACAAGTAGCATGGGAGGTTGATAGAGGAAGTTTCAAAAGAAAATATTTAAGAGGTATTGCACTCTTTACAAAAGGAAAAATTTCCTAGTCCTAGTTAGTGCCTTGTGGATCTCTTCCTAGAGTTTTATGTGCTAATTAAGGAGGATATACTAAGGGTTATAAAAGAGTCATGATATTTTGGAAAGATGCTATCAAATTTTAATTGCACCTTTATTACATCAATTCTAAAATGAAATAATCCTTCCCCATTTGAGGAATTTAGGTCCATCTCATTATGTAACTATATATATAAGATTATAGCTAGAAGAAATTGAAATATTCTTATTTATTTAAGTTTCAAACGAGTAGTTTGGCTTCGTTGAGGATAGACATATACATGAACAAATTAGAGTGCTAGAGGAGGAATCCCTTTCAATAAAAGTAAATATATTCCATATAATTCTTTGAAATTATATTTGTTAAAGGCTCATGATACGACAAGTTATATTTATTTCGGATTGAGGTTGATTTTCTTAGAGTTCAATGTTTCTTTTGTTGATTGGTTGATGGACTATATGGTGTCTATGGAATTGTCTATTTTGATAAATGGTTTCACATCAAAATTTCTCATGCCTCGTATGGGGTTGTGGTAAGGGTGTCCACTATCACCCTTAATCTTCCTCACTGGCCAAAGGTTTGAGAAGGGATTTGTTGCAGGATAAGAGATTTGACTCTTTCAAGTGAATAAAAGTGTGGTCATATTTATATTTATATCAATTGTTGTTTTTAAATGATATTTTGTTGTTTTATGATCATTATAGAAGGGATGCACACTAAATCTAAAGGAGATTCTATAATTTCACTTCTCTATAACAAGAATGAATATAAGTATTGACATTTCTTTCATGGATTTAAGTGAGCATTATATCATTTACTATTCTCAACAATTTTCCTTATTAATAAATTTATTTATAAAGAGGATTGAAGTAGTAGTAAATATTCTAGAATATAACTTGCATTATAGATTGGAAATGTTCCCTTTCATGTTCACACTTTAGTCATCATCAAGTCATCTAAAACTATATCTGAAAAATAGAAAGGAGAGGGCCATCATGAAGTGTTTTATAAGTTTAACATGTTAAGTATATTATAAAAAAAAAGTAATAATAAATAATCAAATTGTGGGAGTTTAGTCAAACTTACATATATTCTTAAATCAAATAAGATAGAATTATATAGTGTTTTGCTAGAAAATAAATTATATAGAATTTTTATCAATTTTTTAATATTAAAAATATTCAAGTAATAAAATCATAGAAAAAAGGGAGCTAGGGTGAAAGAGAGAAATACAATGAAGATAGATTAAAATTAAATAGTGAAATTATAAAATTTATGAAATCAAAGAAAAACTGTTTAAATATCCACCATTGATATAATTAAAGAGTCTAAATAAAGGCCCAAACAAGATGAATAAATATAGAACACAAAGGATAAAATAAATAAAAAATGGGTGTTGGGGGTGGTTGGTGTAGAAATGAAGGAAAGATGTGAAATTTAAGCACATGAGTATAATGAGAACATGGAAAGACAGATAATTATATTTTATCATAGGAAATATATCGAAAGTGGAAAAATATTAGAGAGAATGACACAATTGAAGTGGGTGGATTGTAAGCTTTTGGGATTGTATAAGTATAGAGAACTCTTCTATATTAGTTTTTTGGGGAATTTTTTAATCAATTTCTAGGGTTCCTTTGTTGATGTAACATTCATAATGGCGTGTACATGCTAAGAGTTTGACTTATTAGAACCAATTAAAGGACTAATTTTATGAATGGGGATTGATAATATTATATTTAGATAAGATATTATGAAATGTGTCAACAATATGTTCCTTGAGATGAGTTTAGATGAATTGGCCAATTTGGTGTAGGCTTTGATATAATAATACACAATTTGATAAACACCCTACGAAAGAAATATGCTAGATTCATCATTTTTGACAGTTCTAAATAATGTTTTGAGGGTTTTGTGAGGCTTGAAGAGATTTTTAATTGTTTTTTTGGCTAATATTTTTGGTACTTAGTTAATGGTGAATTTGAATAATTGAAATCTTACATGGTGAAGGAAAAAATGGACTAGGTGTTGGTTTTTGCTTGAAGGGTAGCTTGGAAATATTTCTTGATATTTTTTTTCCAAGGAAAAAAATTGTAAATTTATTTATGAAAAATAAAATTATATTTTATATATGTTGAATGCATTCGGAAAGTACACCTCACGATAAAACAAAATTTGATAGCAAGGCAGATAAAATAGTTCCCCTGGTGCAGAAATTACAATAATACATTAAAGACCCAAGGGGTAAAGGGCCAAACTACAAAGTCAAAGACCCTGAAGATAAAAAATGGATAGAAAACATCCAAAACCTAACATCTAAAGCCAAAAGGCCTACCTACATAACCTGAGATTCATAAATAAAACAAGGATCAAAACCTAGATGGAAAACTAAGTGTGAAATGTAACAAACCCCTCCTTATCTACCCACATAACTATAAATGTTTTACTATTGTTGTTGTTGTTGTTGTTATTATTATTATTATTATTATTATTATTATCATTATTATCATTATTATTATGTTATTATTATTATTCTTATTATTATTATTATTGGCAATGCAAAGGATGGAAATTTCTATCAATGAAAATTATATCCCTTCCTTGAAAATATCAACTTGAATACTTTGTTATGTTTGTATAATGCTACTCACATGAACTTCTGTAGAGGCGTACCCATTAATTTGCTTATACTAAGAGAAATCAGAAAATAGAAATAGATATATGTTGTTGGGTTATTATGATTTTAACTCCTTTGATTTGTCTACAACATGTCGATGACTGGATATATTAAGGAACAAATCAAAATATCATGCAAGGGGAAGGTTCCCCTAGAACCATGATTGAAATAACATCAATACACACAAGGTTGAAACCTAGCATATTCGTAAATGCAATGTAGAGTGCACTTTATTGACAGGGCATGTTTAGGGTAGAAGGTGCAATTGCAGAAGAGAGTGAAAGTATTAGAAGAAGTTAGATTATGTTGAATTCCATATTGACTTGAATCTAATAAAATAAAAAATTTAGAAATTTCAAGAGAAAACCGGCAAAATTCTCTATGAAGAGCCATAACTAATAGTTTATTAGGATTATAAATATAGTCCAACTCTTGGTGATATCCATTGTATTTGAATGACTCGTAATTGTTAGCTACAAGGATGTTCTTCCTTTTCTAGATTCATTGTGACGAATCCCATGCAAAGGCTGGGATGATTGAATTCTCAAATGATGTAGGTGGATGTTGGTGACCACTTGCCTATTCTACTTGGAACCCCACCATTGTTTCTTTAAGTTTCCTTAATTGTACACAATTTACTATTTTTGGTAGTTTTTCAGTTCTTGAGCTTTTGGAGTTTTTTTGAGGCCCTAAACAATGTTTTTTTAGAAAACAAGAATACAAGGTTCTTTTAATTACGTTTGCAATCAAAATTTTTAGTCCTTGGATAGATATATCTAACAAGGTATCATGCATGCCAAACATATATCATATGCAAAAGTTACGAAATCGGGAAGTTTATGTACCAACTTACCCCAACGGGGCCCACATTTTTGGCGCATCATCTCCTAGGGTTAGGTTTTTTGATGTTTAGGGTTTTCCATTGTTTCTCAATAAAAACAAGCTTTCAAGCGTCATTGCAACACAATTCAGAGGCATGTAAATGCCACATCTCTTCCTAAAGATAAGTTTCCATCATATGAGCTAGTTTATTTTCATTCTATATGTAAGAATGTTTTAGTTCTTTGATATTAATGAAATGAAGATTTGTTTCTATTGCATCTTTGTATTTATGTTTATATATTTATAGTGTTTTATCTTGCATAAGCTTATATTAGCCATATCACAGCAGTACACTCTTTCTTTGTTTTTCTTTTCAGGTCCCCAATGAGGTCAGGGTATAAGTAGTTAGGGCTTAAACTTGTTGAACCTTTGCAAGACTGATCTTGAAAAACCTATGGACCTCCAATGGTGGAAGAAAAGAAATATGAGGAAGCAGGAGATCCTTTCGAAATATTGCTCGAAGAAGCCCTAAAGAGAAAAAGGAATCTGTTGATGGAAAAATTTTCCGATATCCTTCAGCGGATACCCATAGATGGCACACCTTCATCCGACAACCACTCTAGAGGCACCACTTCCTTCAAGGTACAAGTCAACTTTGACATTCTCATATTTGAAGGCTAGATAGATGCAAACATTGCAGATAGATGGTTAAATCTATTGGAAGCATATTTTCGGTTCATGATTTTTATAATAGGTTAAAGATTACTTTTGCGCTACTTAAAGACATCCCCCATGTGAAGGACTAGTGGGACCTACTATGAACAAAGGGATGAGAGAACCCTCACTGTTTTCAATGCACCCACATGGAATTCTTTCTGAGACACCATGAATGAACAATATTACCTCATGAGGAGCTATGAGGACAAGTAAATACAATGGAATACGTTGAGGTAGCAAAGGGATCAAGATGCGCATGAGTTAATGAATCCTTTCCATACTCTACACACAAAGTTGGGAATCAAAGATTTTGAGAAACATTTCGTGCTCAACTACCGTAGTTATTTGTATAAATACATTTAAGAGGAAATAGAGTTCCTCAACATTCTCCTCGCTTGGTGAAACATACTGATACATTACCGAGATTAAGTAGAATTTTAAGTAGAAGAAGCGAGACTTCGGATCTATGAATTCAAAGCAGGACAAAGCTCCCCCAAAGCCACAACAAAAGTGTAGAGTTAGGTAGCAACCCCCTGGGACAACTCCTCGAAGTGGCAAGGAAGGAATAATGGGAAGATGAAGAAAGACACTAACAAGTGGTGTGAGTTCCATAAAACTCCCACTCACAACACGAACAAATGTCATATGAGGTAGGAACTAGTGGCCAAGCTAAAAGACTTAGAGACTACTTCATGCTCTGATTCTGTTTCAGAACCTCAACAAGGTAACTGACAAGGAAAATAAGATCATTAACATCAAACCCACTATGATGGTAGCCAACACCAAGCTCCAAAGGGTGGAATCTAAGGATCTAGAGGAGGGGGAGCACCTCTTCCACTCCCACAAGTGGGTAAAGGGTTTGTTGATGCAATTCATCATTAAGAGTGGGAGCCAAAAGAACCTAATCTCAGTCGAGGTCATCAAGAGATTGAAGCTACAAACAACGTTGTACACACAACCATACACCAATGGGTGGCTGCACCAAGGGAGAGATATTTGTGTCATTCAACATTGTCGCTTGCATTATAGCATCAAGCCCTTTGCAGATGACTCGGGTATTATCTGATGTTGCCTCTCTAGAATTCTATGATGTTTTATTAGGTCATCCATACCTATGGAAGAATCATGCTATATATGAATCTATACCTCGTCCTGTTATAATTAATTTGGGTTATAAATTGTATAGGATACTAGAGGTAGCACCACCTACCACATTTTCTTTGATCTCTCCTAAATAATGCAGTAAAATCATTTCCTAGACCGGGAAATTTGTCTTCATTCTGATTCATCCTCAAAGAAAGAGGAGGATTGTGGCCACATCCAAAACCTCGAGACAAGTCTCCTTTGATAACAACAGTAGATGGAAAAGGCTGTGGAGGAGTATAGGGAAATCTTCACCTCATGCACAGGGGTATCCCTACACTATCAAGCCAATCACTCCATTGATCTGATCTTGGGTGCGCCACTAGCCAATGGACCAATATACCGAAGCTTTTTTCTGGAGAACGATGAAGTCAAGAGGAATATTCATGATCCAAGTGGACACTGGTGGCCAACCGCCTATTCCAGTTGTACACCCACCTTTTTTTTTTAGTTTTTCAGTTTCCTTAATTGTACAAAGTTTACTATTTTTGGAATACTTTTGGGTCTTGAACTTTCGAAGCTATTTTGAGGCACTAAACGATGTTTTCTTGGAAAAAGGGCAAACATGAGACCTTAAAAGACATTTGCATTTGAAATTTGTAGTCATTGGATAGATATTTATAATGAGGTATCTTTCATGTCAAACGAAGATCGTATGCCAAAGTTATGACCTCGGGAAGTTGATGTACCAATTTACCACAATGGGGCCCATAATTTTGGTGCTTCATCTCTTAGGGTTAGGTTTTTGGATGTTTAGGGTTTTCCGTTATTTCTTAATAATAAATAGGCCTTTAAGATTCATTGTGACACAATTGAGAGGCATGTAGTTGCCACATCTCTTCTCAGAGATAAGCTAACATTGTCTGAGCTAGTTTATTTCCATTATGTATGTAAGCATATATCAGTTCTTTGATGTTAATGAAATGAAGTTTTATTTTGTGGAATATTTGTGTTTATGTTTGTATCTATATTATGTTTCATTCCTGCATAAGTCTAGATCAACCCATGGTATTGTAAGTGGCATCCACCCATGGTATTCATCCACCCATGATATTTTATCCACCCATGGAATTTACTCATGGTATTATAAGACACATCCACCCATGGTATTGTAAGTGGTATCCACCCATGTTATTCATCCTCCCATGGTATTTATCCATCCATGGAATTTACCCATGGTATTGTAAATGGAATATTCCCATGGTATTCATTCACACATGGTATTTTCCCGTCCATGAAATTTACTTATGGTATTGTAACTAAAAAAGGTTTCTTTGTGGTTTTTTTTTACTCTGTGTGCTCATATTTTCTTGGATTTTAATTTTGTTTAGATCTTGGGGGCCTCGCCCCCAAGATCTAGATTAGGAGCTACTATAGAAAGGGAACATTAGGCCAATTTCATCACCCTATGGGAGTCTGATCACGTTGATAAAGAAGAAGGAGAAAAACTAGAGGCTCATTATCGACTATCGAGCATTGAGTAAGATCACTTTCTGAAATAGGTATCTAATCCCATGTAATGAGGATCTTCTAGACCAACTCAAGGGGGCCAAATATTTCAGCAAGATTGAATTGAATCATTATTATCACTAGGTACAAATCGAAGCCTCTGATGTGTGGAAGACTTCCTTCAAATCCAAGGAGGGCCTTTTTGAATGGATGGTCATGCCTTTCAGGTTGATGAATAGCCCCATAACCTTCATGCGATTTATGGATGATATATTGTTGTGCTAAATCAACACGTTCATGGTAGTATATCTAGATGACATTCTATTCTTTAGCCAATGTTGGGAAGAGAACATACCCCATATTTTATAGGTCATCCAAACCTTCTGACAACATAAATTCTGTGTAAATTTGGAGAAATGAACTTTTGGAATGACCAAAGTTCAATATATTGGATACATCATTAATGAGTGGGGCGTCCATGTGGACCCACCAAGATACAAATTATTCGGGATTGGTTAACCCTAACCTCTCTAATAGAGCTCCACAACTTTCTAGGTCTTGCCAATTTCTATCACATGTTCGTGTTTGGATTCTCTCATATCACTTGGCACTTGTGTCAAGTCACCAAGGGCATAGAAAAATTAATTTTATTTTTGTTTGAATCCCAATAGAAGGAATTTTTCAAGTTAAAGCATAACCTATGCTCTACACCAGTGCTCACATTACCATACCTATAGCAACCATTTGAAATTGAGATAGAAGCCTCTGACTATGTTGTTGGTGCAGTTCTTACCGAGTAGGGGCATCTAGTGGAATATCACGGTGAGACACTTTCAAATATAGCCTGAAAGTATCCGACCTATGATAAAGAGATGTATTCCATTGTGAAGTTTTGTTGACAATATAAGCATTACATTCTAGGGAAGGAAATGGTCATCCACATAGACCATCAACCCTTGATTTCATACAAACACAAGGAAATTTGTAGAATGATCCCCATAAAAAATGGTCCAAATATCTACAACAGTTCCATTTAAAAATTAATTATAAGAAGGGTAGCACCAATAATGTTGTAGAAATTTTGAATAATTTAACACATATTCAATAGAGATTATCCTGATCATGTACTATTGCGGAAAACATACACAATACATAAGCTCCTTTACGTTGATCATCAATATAGCAGCATCAATAACAATAAAACATCAAGAGCATTCACACATTAACACAGTATGTATCCCGGGGAAAGCATCTCGCTAAAAACCCCAACTATCTGTATATTAATGATTGAGTCATGTAACATTACAAAGTACAATGCTTATCACAAGCAATCCAGTACCAGCTCCACCTGTTACACACAATACAGCTCAGATCTGAATCAATCTCTGGCTCAAATCTCTTCCGCTGCTTGCCTGCCTCCGCTGCTCAATACCTACACAAGAACCGATGATAATACCAAGGTAGCCACGTCTTTCCTTGGCTAAATCACGTGAGAACAAGCTACAATACGTGCAAACTCATTGGCATACTCAATCCCCTGATTTGTGCAAGATCTGGTGCACAACTATAGTCACAACTGATAGCAATCTGATTCTCTAACACCTGTCCCTGCTGAACTGAACATGCACTGACATGCAACTGAGTTAACTGATGTATTCATTAGTTGTATTATGAGTTAATAACTTGTGAATTAATTAATAACTAATTCACCCAACTCATCTCTAGTCTATTTGCCAGTTAGACTAAATACAACCAGTTTAACAAAGCTAAACTGAACACAACTCCATCAACTGCACCTCCAGTCCACTAAACTCAACTCACTTGAGTTCTAACTGAAGTCATGCATGCAAATATTCAACTAACCCATAAGAACCACGTATTTCCTTCATGCAATTGCATGTGCCACATCCGTAGCTCGAACTGAAGTGCTCCAAGAGAATAAGACAAAGTTTATAGTCCAAATATTATTGTGAGATAATAATATTTGACCTTTCTATTTTTAGCCTGGCAGTCTAAAAATAGACTCCGCCCATATGTCTAAAAATAGAAGTCCATCTATTTTTACCAACATGACCAATCATCCACAAGTAGCATCCTGCAACTCATAGACCATGATCCATATGTCTAAAAATAGACATAGTCTAAAAATAGACTTGCGCCAAAAATAGCCTGCGGGCCCACTTAGAGAAGGCGACTCTTTTCACTAAGCTCCATCATCTTGTTGCAATCTCAACATAACTTATGCTCTTTCTTCTTGTAGCACATTAAGTATAGATCTCACAACCTCATCAATTATCATTTTTCAAAGTAAGTATGGTGCTATATTAAATTGATGTTTTCTACCACTAGACACTAGTGTGAATATGAGCAAGATGATACTCCTCTCTATCCTTGAGGTGTAAAAACTAAAGTCCAAGCTCATATTTCCTTTTATTTGATACGATTATTTGACTGAGTAGGATTCAGGATCAATGCAATCTTTATCAAAATTATGTCGTACTCCACTCTTAGTTGATCCATATCCAATGTAAAAATAAAAATTATCCAACAACACTTAAAATGAATTCCTTTTAAACAAATTAAATTCTTATACAACCTTTGATCCATTATAATATTGACTTTATTCCACTAGTTAAAATTGAATCATTCACCAACAATTAAATTAAACCAATGACACAAAATTCCATATGCAACAAAAAAAAATCCACTTAGGAGAAAAGCTCTCGAGGATAAAAACTTCAAATTTCAATTATTTTTCCAATGTCTACAACAAATGGAAACTAATAAAACTATACCTACCACTTCTCTTCTAGCAAGATCAAGACGGCCTTGCACAAAGGTCTTGCATCCAAACTATCTTGTACTATTTTTTGCCCAATTCCACACCTACACTACCTCACCAATTAGTGATGCAAAATTTGTTCCTTCTTTCAATTGATACCCTTCCTTTGGATCTTCGTTGGCACCATGAGCTCTACTAGCAATTGAAGGATGGTTGAATGACGGTCATTGTGTATGTCCTTCAATCCTCCTCTACGTGGCATAGAAATTGATCTTTATGTCTTCCCAACTAAACAAACCCCCTCTTTCACTTAGCTCTTTCTACAATAATTCATTCATCGTGTTTATATTTGTCTAAATAATGTTTTATATGCCAAACCTCTATGTTTTCTCTTCACAATCCATGCTCCTTTAAACTTCTTCAACAAGCCTTGCCAATAGAATCCTCACTACAACATTAAACTTAATCTACTTTCAATGCAAAATAACCATAAAGTAGGAATCACTTGTCCTTAAATCAAACAATCATAATATTTTGGTTGTATCTCCCTATCTATCACTCTATTTAGCACATTCGTTTGTTGGTTCTAAAGCTACTAGAAAATTCAATTACTTCTCTTCTTTAACCAAAATTCCATTCCTCACAAATTTCTTTCAATTTGGTATGCAAACTCATTGTTCCAAAAAATGATGAAAATTGAAGAGACTAAATATTAGGGGAATTTTGAGGTCTAAAATGGGCCCCCTAAGAAAAATAATAAAATAATAAACCAAGAGTTACGATTTTTTAAGAGAAAAGAAAAAAAAAGTATTGTATTTTTTAGTTTATCTCCTTATAGGTTTACTCAAATATCAATCATATGCACCCTTTGGATGCAAAATTAAATTATGCATCCATCATCTACTCTGCTAATTTTGAGTAAATATACACAATAAAAATTTAAAATACGTTAAAATAATGTGGAAAAAGAAAACACATTTTTCATTTATTTTCAATTTTTTTCAGTGTGGGTCTACTCAAAAGTATGTAGAAATGAGTACATATTGGATGTAGAAATTAATTTGCATCCAATGGGTACCTACATTTGACATTTCAATAAACTTGTAAGGAGATAATCCAGAAATACAATTAAAAAAATAGTTTTCTTTCTTTCTCAAGGGTTTGTAGCACCCTCACTCTCAACCATAACATTGTGTAAAAACATGTTTTAGATTTTTTATTATTATTCTATATTTATATTTAATTATTTTTTTCATATTGTATTGCGTAATTATTGATTATATAAACATGATGTTTACCATTTAAAAACATTTCACATAATACTATTATATATGTTTACCAAAGGGACATTGGCTCATTAGGGCTAAGTTATCCACTATGGTAACTATGGTTCTATTCTTATTGTGGTATTATCCACCCTAGTGATGTGTCTCATAAAGGGATAAGGTCAAGTGCTCATCCCAAGAGATTTTGGAAAAATAGCTCCCATTCAAAACTAGCATCTAAGCCAAAGGAAATCCGTATTGTCCAATGCTTTCAACCTTTAAACACATTTTTTAAAGCAACACACACACATATATATGATATTTTTTTTCAAATTTTTGTATTGCACTTATGAGGGCCAAGGGCTTTCTAGCCGCAATCCCCCTTAAAAAAATGAATGGAGGGCAGTAGGTCTTATGGTCATGACAATTGTTACCTCCCAATGAGGTACTGTTGAGAAATTAATATGCTACTAGATTAGGGTTGATTCCTCTTACTTGATAATTACTTGTGAATGTTTGTTGGCTTTATTACTTTTATGGTCTTCTTCATCAAGCAATTACCAAAATATAAAGTGCATGAAGATCACAAAAGACGAACACAAGGTGTAGGCTCCAAGCCAAGGGAAAAAATGCACAAGGGGAAAAACTCAAACAAGTTCTCTTCTTATGGAATCATATCAAAGTGAGATATCTAAGAGCCAATACCAATACCACGACTTCCACCAAGAACCGAGTCATCCCTCCTTCAAAATTCCTCCAACCAAATAAGTCAAAAAAAGTCAAAGTTGGTCAAATCTCTTCAAATCTAGTCAAGCACAGAATTTTGGACCTACAACTTCACAGAGTTACGCCAACACCTTTACATGTGTGAACAAAAATAAGAATTTCAGCTCTGCAATTCGCAGAGTTGCCCTAGCACCTACAAATGTGTGAACAAAAATAAGAAAAATATTGATTTCTGTCTCTCCTTTGGTTCTTCTTCTCTCTCCTTGGCCTTCGCTCTCTTTCTTCTTCTTTCTTGAACAAAAGCCGATGTTGTGAGTGACTGATCAAATGAGGTAGAAGTCTCTTCTATTTACAGTTGTCCAAGAGGTCGAATAAGTGTCTCTTCTAGGCCAACTTGTCTAGGCAGGGCCAACTTGGTCTTGTGGTGATAAAATGAATTTTTTTTTTACTCAAAATATTTTTTTTCTTTTTGACACATGACAAATTTTCTTTATGACTCAATAAACCCTAGAAGCATGAATAGTAGAAAGTAATAATAATAATAAATTTATTTTTCTTCTTTTTGCTTTTACATGAAAATACATATTGATACAAGTACAATGATAATTATGAAGATCGAACCTAGTTACATTTTCAACACTCCCTCTTAACTAGGTAGGTATTCATAATTACACAATAGGATACAAGGATACTCTCAAATTGAAATATCCTCATAAGAAGAGTTTGGATTGATAAGCATCATCAAGCATCATCATCAAAACCAACATTGTCAATTACAAAATGGCAAGGCCTTGACTAGATTAGAGCATAGTGTTGTGAGGCATACATTTGGACACCACCACCACCTCTCAAGGAACATACCCCATCTAGATGTTCACCAAGTATGTCCTTATAGGACTATTCTTATCTTGGATATCACCTCATCCTCAAAGAATTTCAGTCCTCACGATTACTCTTATCTTGGATTCCCAATCCTCAGAGAGTATCGGTCATCGAGACTACTCCTATCTTAGACACCATTCCTCAAGGAGTATCGCCCATAGATGGTTATTTAATCTTCCATTCTCCCTACCAAGTCCTTCACTAGGCTTAAGGATGTTCGCCTTGGGCATAGTGCATTAAAATGTGAAGAATACGGTGTCCGTCCTCACTCCCTCTCAACTAGGGAGGAAATATCCATGAGCCCAAGCTTGTCTCTCAAATACTCAAGCTCCCTATTTGAAGAGATTTTGTCAATATGTCAGCTACCTATTCGTTTGTGGAGATAAATTGTAGCTTCACAAGCCCATCTTGTACCAAGCTTCGAGTATATTGGTACTTATTATTGATATGCTTTGTCCTATCATGAAAAATGAGTCGTACGTCAACCTTATGCAACTCTATTATCACGGCATATGATAGTAGAATCCAAAGGTTCTTCAAACAAATATGCAAGTAACTTTTGAAGCCAAACAACTTCTCTACCAACTTCATTGGCTACAATATATTCGGCTTCAGTACTACTCAATGCAACATTTTTTGTTTCTTTCTCATCCATGAAATCATAGAGGATCCCAAACTAAAACATCCACCAGTAGTGCTCTTTCCATCCGCATCACTGCCTACCCAATCTGAATCTATGTAGCTCAATAGTTGTATCACATTACCAACATATCTCAAACAGTGATATGTAGTCCATGAAGACATCTCAAAATATGTTTAGTTTCTATCCAATGATCATGCCTTGGCTCCATCTGAAATCGACTAAGAATGGTTACTACAGAACATATGTCTGGCCGGGTGTTCACAAGGTACATCAAGGAGCTAATCAATTGTCGATAAGGTGTGGGACCAATAAAGCTTAAAGTTGAACCCCTTAACTTCTTCAAATTAACGATCATCGGAGTCATCATAGGCTTACTATCCATCATACCAAACTTTTGCAATATCTTTGATCACATATTTCCTTTGACCAAGATAGATCTCACTAGGTTTTCACCATACTTCTAGTCCCAAGTAGTAAACTTGCATTAGTCCAAGGCCCTTCATATCAAATTCGACTGCAAGTTGCTTCTTGCATTCTTGAATACGACGCTCCACACGTGTTAGTAGTAAGTCATCCACATAAAGTAGTATGATCACGGGTTCATTCTTTACCACCTTGATGTAGACATTAGTATCTGTAGATATTTTGACAAAACCAAGTCTTAATAGATATGCATCCATCCTAGCATACCATGCTCTATGGGATTGCTTCATATAGAGCTTTCTTCAACCTTCAAACATTTGTTTCCTTGCCATGAACTTCAAATCCCGGGGTTGCTCAAAATAGACTTCATCAATCGTCCCATTTAGAAGGGTTGTTTTTACGTCCATTTGATGGATGTTCCATCCCATAGTAGTTGCAATAGAAATGACTGATCTAATGGTTGTATATCTAGTTGTTGGAGCAAAAGTTTTTTCATAATCGATTCCTTCTTGTTGAGAGAATTCTCTTGCCACAAACCTTGCCTTGTACTTGTCAATACTTCCATCAACTGCATGTTTGATCTTGTACACCCATTTGGAAGTCACAACCGATTTTTCTTTAGGTCTAGGAACAATTTCTCAAACATCATTCTTCATTATAGTCTGGTATACTTCTTGCATTGCATTCTTCTATTCTTGATGTTCAGTTGTCTTTTCATAAGTGGTAGGTAATGCTTCAATAAGTTTAGTCATGTAAGTTGCATAACCTAAATATCTCTTAGGCTTCTTACTTTCTCTGAATGTTCCTTTTCTTGTTGTATGTCCTTCAGCTTCTTATAGAGTTGACCTTAACCAAGCTTGCCTTTGTCGAGTTTCTGGAAGGATAACTGGCTGCAGAGGTCACTTGGTCCTTCAATTTCTTCATGATTAGTAGTAGGTTTTGGAGTCTTGTCTTGCCTTGAAGCTTCTTCCTTTGTAAAGATAGGTTCTTCTTCTTTATTAGAATCAATGGGAATATCCTTGGACTTCTTGTATGCAATGCTTTCATAAAAAATGACATCTCTTCTTACTTCAATACGATGTTCTTCATTGATGTAAACTTTGTATTCTTTTGATGAGGTGTTGTATCCAACAAAGATGCCTTTTATACCTATTGGGTCCAACTTCTTCCTTTTGTCCTTGGGAATGTGAATGTATATAGGGCATCCAAAAATTCATATATTATCAACATTTGGCCTCTTTCCTATGAATGCTTCTTTTGAGGTCATGTCATTAAGAATTTTGTGAGGACTTCGATTTTGTATATAAACAGTTGTCATAAAAGCTTCTCCCCATAAGAACTTGGGATCGATTCTTCCTTTCAACCACACCACTTTGTTGAGGAGTGTAGGGAACTATCAACGCCATCTTAATTCTTGCTTCTTTGCAAAAGGCCACAAGCTTTGTAGAAGTATATTCTCCGCCATTATCTGATCTTAGGGTTTTGATCTTCTTTTTTGTCAGATTTTCTACTACTTCCTTTAACTCTTGGAACTTCTCGAATACGTCATCCTTAGGAGCTATATCAAAGACTTTCTAGAGTGATCATTAAAATATGTTACATAGTACTGATGACCACCAAGTTACTTCTTTGTCATAGGTCCACAAACATCAAAGTGTATGAGATCCAAAATTTCCTTGGATCTTGTGTCACTACTAGTAAAAGGTTTCTTCCCATTCTTGCCAAGGGCGCATCCCTTATAGACTCTTTCATGCTCTTCTTTCAATTGAGGTATATCAACAACCATTTGATTCAATAATGGCAATATCTTGTAATGGAGGCGACCATACCTTCTATGCCATAATGCACAAGGATTGATGTCTATATGTACTAGAGCTTGAGGAGTTAGAAGTCTATACAATCTCCACTCACAAATCCCAATAGTACTTGCATTTTCAATATTAGATCCCTTAGCCCAAACAATAACTTTCCCATCAACAAATGCCACCTTATCACCTTTATCTTCTAAGCAATAACTAGAAAGCAAGTTCTTTTTCAAACTTGGGACATATGGGATACTGTTGATATGAGTACTTCCATCAAATTCCAGTTCTAAGGAGGTAGATCCAATCCCTTTGATCGAGTAGCTATTCTTCTCTCCAAGTTCCACTTAGTGAGAAGAGTTTCCTTTCAATAGAGCTTTGAGTTGACCACCTTACCCTGTCATGTGCCTTGAAGCTCCACTGTCAATTACCCATGTATTATCATATTCAAATGAACATGTAAGAGTGGAATAAAGACTTCCATCCATGACTCCTTTAGATAGCTTGGAGAAGAACTTGATGATGCAACCTTTGATAGATTCAAGGAGACTCCTAAGAGTACCTTCCTTCATGTATTTTTCCATTGAAGAGGGAAAGAGAAGATAGTTGCTTCAAGATTGTCTTCAAACAAGAATGCCAACAAAAGTGATCCTCAAGTTGTCCTTCCTTCACCTTAGCTCTGATACCATGTTCAGAAATCAATATGCTAGTAGATTAGGGTTGATTCCTCTTGATAATTACTTGTGAATGTTTGTTGACTTTTATTACTTTTATTACGCCTTCTTCATCAAGCAGTTACCAAAATATAAAGTGCATGAAGATCACAAAAGACAAAGAACACAAGATGTAAGCTCCAAGCTAGGGAAAAACCCCACAAGGGTCAAAACCCAAACAACTTCTCTTTCTATAAAATCAAATCAAAGTGAGATATCTAAGACCCAAGACCAAGCCTCCACCAAGAACCAAGTCAGCCCTTCTTCAAACCTCCTCCAACCAAATCCAAGTCAACAAAAGTCAAAGCTGGTCAAATCTCTTCAAATATGGTCAAGCGTGAATATTCAAACCTGCAACTTCGCAGAGTTGCCCCAACACCTTCACACATGTGAACAAATTTCAACCCTATAATTTATAGAGTTGCCCCAGCACCTTCACATGTGTGAACAGAGACAAGCAAAAGTTTGATTTCTCTCTCATTTGATTCTTCTCTCTCCTTGCCCTTCACTCTCTTTCTTCTTCTTTCTCGCACGAAAATCAATGTTGTGAGTGGGTGATCAAATGAGGTCAAAGTATCTTCTTTATATAGTTGTTCAAGAGGTAAAATAGGTGCCTCTTCTAGGCCAACTTGTCCAAGAAGAGCTGACTTGGTCTTCTTGTGATAAAATGACTCTTTTTTACACAAAATATTTTTTTTCCTTGTTTTATAAATAGTCCAAATGGGACTGACACGTGACAAATTTTCTTTATGACTCAATAAACCCTAGAAGCATGAAGAACATGCATTGACTAGAAAATAATAATAGTAAAATTTTATTTTTCTTCTTTTTGTTTTTACATGAAAATACATATTGATACAAGTAGAATGATAATTATGAAGACTCAACCTAGTTACATTTTCAATAGGTGCCTTGGTATCTTTTATCACAACATCATTGTAAATCCAAAGAGATTCAAGTCAAAAGCCTTGTAGGACATGTGATGATTATGTATATAGCATATGAGGTCTATGATGGTCAACCATGACTAGTCCATTTAGCCCCTACTCATAAATTCTTAAATGTAACATAAGTCTATACATGATTCAAATAGACTGGAAAATCAGGGGATATATAGTTAATCTCCATCAATTCTTTATTTACAGCTCTAAAGGACAGTTTGGTAGGCTGCCAATAATAAGAAGGAATTGCACCAAACTTGCAGCAACTGCACATTGCTCCATAATCAATTTGTGCATCTAAAGTGTATTCCTTTACGTTTGGCAATTTTATTTTCAGAGGGATTACCACTTTATCTCCTATTCCCATGATGTTTACCAAATCTACTTCCTTAGATTTCATGGGCATTTCTTCTGGAATATCCTTCAGCAAAATTCTCGCCAATTTGGAATAAGCATCATCATATTCAGAAATAAGATTTTGGAGTTTGACTGATAATTGCAACATTTCTAATCTTGTTAAATTAACAGATGATTCCAAACTGCTAATTTTCCTCTTGAGAGTATTGATTTCATCCATACCTATATCTTGAGAAGCTTCTGTAAAACTCAGTGGTTTGAAAATTGAATCAAACTCTCTTGCCTCGAAATACTCATCCTCAGTGACCTTTTTGGAAGGCAATTGTTTTTCTAAACTCTCCAGCTTTTCTTTCAATCTTCTCCTGGTTGTTAACTGGGATGGTGCAAGCTGGGCTAGCTGTGCCTTTATGTCATTAATCTGATTCTGCAAATTATATGTTTTATTGAAGCAAAACATTTTAATGTCAGCAATAAAAGTTTCATCAGAGTCAGAGGAATCAGATTCCAACCTTATTTTGCTGATATTAAGTAAATCATCAACGTCTGAATTAGAAGAATCACTGGATATTTCAAAATATTCTCCATCTGAGTGGGATATGAGATCCCAATTTTCTGGATTATGGACTGTAGTGAAAACATCCATAATCTTCAACTGTTTCTTGCTCTTTTTCTCTTTGCATGTATTTGCATAATGGCCTTCTTTCCCACATATAAATCAAGTTACTCTTTTAGAAGGCTTTGCTCTTTTCCTAAATATTGTCCTCTTCTTTTTGGAAAACTTAAAAGGATAGTATTTCTTCCTCGGGGTATACTTATCTGTCTTGCATGAGCATGAAACTTTTGGCACTCTCTTTTTGGATTTGCTACTACATCCAAAATCATAAGTTTCTACAAAATTATTACACAACTTTGTACTGAAATGCATCTGCTTTTTAAAATTCTTTTTGGCTTTTTCTGATGCACATTCTCTTTGCAGAATAGAAACTATCATCTGATGTACTGCAGCAAATGAAGAATTTTCAATTTGTACTTTGTTGGTCTCAATATACTGGTTAATCAAATCTGGAATTTTCCCTGGCATTAAAGCTATGTAATACCTTAGATAAGCAACATTGTGAGGATTTGCTACTTGATAAAGGAGTTTTTGCATAACACAATAATAATCATGTAGATAATCTATGTTACACAATCTTTGCGATAAAAAGAGTTGACCATGATGTGTTGAATTCTCTAACCCAACTCCTATGAATTCATGTTTTAATGCATCAAAAATGGCTCTCAGGGGATCTGTTGGATGTTCAATAATATTGTTCATTTCTTCTTCAGACAACTTTTCCCACCATTGTTTCAAAATGCCAGTAAAAGACCAAACAATTTGTGTAACTATATCTGACCATGGTGCTTTAGTTTCAGCTTTTCTCTGTAGTGCCCAAGCATGGACATTGTGCAAGACTGTTATGACATCTTCACCTTTCATACAGTCAATATTTACTAAAAGTGTATTGCCAAATCCTTTAGCTGATGGATTTTCAAATTTGGCAGGGACACTTTCCAAATTGTCTTAAAATCTAGAAAAAGAGTCTCAGCTCATGCGCCATGTGCAAAAGTATCCCAATCACCCTTTTTTCCTTTATGTGAGAATGTGAATGTATCACATCTATCCCTTTTAGAACTATTTTCTCCTTGGGTGTGGTCTACAGAATTAGAGGTAACACCAGACATGGCCAAAAATTTTGGAGTAGATGGTTGGCCATTTTCTACAAAGGATTTGAGACTGACGTAGCCCTTTGGTAATCTCAAACTTTCAACAGTAGGAAAAGTGGTTAGCCTATTTCTCATTAAATATGTTTTCTCTCTGGCTAACATTATTCCTTTTCTTACTTTTTCAATCTTAGCAGTATCTATATTATCAATGTTTTTGAACAAAATACTTCTAAGACCATCTTTTGGTTCCTCTGTACTAGAAGAAAACTTTAGCTTTGAACTTGAAAGATCTACTTCCCTATAATGAGGTGGAGAAGTAGGTTGTGGTAGTGCATCTCTCAAGTGTTCAAGGGACTTGGAGATTATTCCCATGTTGGAATTGACATCATTCAATTTCTGTTTGTGCTCATTCTGAATTCCCAAACATTCATTATAACCAATGTACATTTTCTTTATATGTTCTTTAATTTCTAGCACATCTTTGGCTATATCATCTATATTCTGCAGCATACAAACAATCTGATAGTTTGTATAATCGTGCATCTTCTCTATTTCAGTATGCTCTGTATCTGACATATTTTTCATTTGTATCCATTGGAAATTTGTCTTCAAAGTACCATTCTTGAAAGTTCTCCTAGAGTTAGTAGGCTCTAGATATCTTTCATTAATCTTTGCAATTGGATCCTATGAGGCTCTGGGAAGGCTAAAGCTTTTTATATCAGGCAATACTGGTTCAAGCTGCTGATCTTCAAGTTGGAAACTGGAAGATGGACCAGATACACAGAATTGGCAATCGTCAGATTTGTGAGTGAGAGGTTTCTTTTGATTCCTTCTGGGAGCAGAATATATGGACGGTATTGGTAAAGGAGTAGGAGAACGCGTAATTGGTGGAGGTATTACTGCTTTTGTACTGTCTCGACTTTCTAGAAATGGGGACCTATCCAGGATGGTCATGGACCTGACAAGACGAGGGCTTGTGAACCTGAGACCAGAAGAACCATCAGAGTGCTTCACAATAGACAATTGCCTTGGCTCTCTTGACGTTTGCAGTTGAGGATATCTTTGAGATAATGGAACATAAGTGCTATTCCATTCTTCTGGCAGAGTGCATTCTGAAAATCCTATTTGCAAGGGAGCAGTATTACTGGGACCAACTATTACTCCTTCCTTCAAAGATCTTGAGCATAGATTAGGATTGAGTGGTGGCATTGTGCTTGAAACAAATCTAAGACAGATAAAAGAGTGAAGCTGAGCAATCAAAGTTTGTGGGGCGACATTGAAACCATTGAACTGGATATAGGCATTCAGAAACTCATTTATATATGGATCACTCAACGAAACTTGATATCTGGGGATTACAGAAGACCAAACGGGACCATTATTAAGAGGACTCTGAAAACCTCCCAGCAAGGCATCATTAAAATCATTCAGTCTAGTATCCAGAACACAAGTTAAGCAAGAAGTGTTTAATCCAGGTCTAACAAGTGGATTAGTCCCAAACTGGATCATGCCTATATTAACATACTTGAACCCATGTTCCAAACCCCATTCAATATCTTCTTTTTTAATCAAAGGAATCTAGTAGACTTTCTGATCAGTGGAAATAGGTATATTCACGGAAGTAAAGCGAAATAGCTGAGCTGCTCTAAACTGGAAAGCAGGAATCTTATATAACATGTCTATTTCTATTTCTGGCAAAGTCCAATTTGGCTGTGGCTCAAACTCTTGAACTATAACCTTTTCATCATATAATTTTTCTTCAGAAGATTTGTTTAGATACTTGTTCAGAAAAGACCATCTCTTTTGCTTAGCAATTTTCCTATCCTCGGGTGTTTGAACAACAAATTCATTCGAAAAACCAGCCATTGAGATTAAATACAAGTATGCACCTGAACAGAGGAGATAGAATCTTTGTGCTCCAGGAAAGCAAACACGGCAGTCCATCGCCTCAACGCTCTCTACCAAAGCCTTATCACCGATTCCAACTTATGAAAAAGGGCATGGACGAATATAACTCAATGGGAAAACCAGATAGTTATGAAAATTGTTTGGACTTAGAACCAGATGGTTCTGATACCATTTAACAAACAAAGGGCGAAAGTTGCAGAAATATGACCAGAATGATTTTATTCATATATGGCTGTGAACATTACAAACGGATCTTTTTCCTCAGATAGACTACTGCAGCATTTAGTAGATATGAGTTAGCCGAAGCATAACAAATCTACAAGCTACCTGGCATATGAACAGACTGAGTCTCGAAGATCAAAACTTACAGACGCCTATATTGATCCGGCCACTTTAAGTTCACACCAGCGTCAAGCACTGATGTGCAGGCTTCTCGAATCACCTAGAGACTTTGAACTCGGCTCGTGTTGCAAGCAGATCAGACAGTATGTCCGCAGATGCAGAGCAGGAGAAAAATTCGACTTAGACTACTTGACTCTAAGACTTATAATTTTCGAATGCCCCCTTCTCCTCTCAATGCTAGTATTTATAGTCTCTTAGTACATAAACCGGTTGTAATTTTTACCGGAAACCTACGACAGGAGGAATCCCCTTTTGGTATGAATATCACGCAGGAAATCATATCCAAAGGACTAACATTAAGGAGCTAGATAAAAGATTCGGGCAAGTGGGTACTACCACCTGTTATCTCGTCCCTTAAAGGCAGTGCCATGTGGGGACCGAATCTGACACGGACAAGAGCGTATGAACGATAGACATGACGGCCGGAATCTAGGACATCGGCTCAAAATAATTACACAGTGGATATTTTTTAAATAAAACCCACGAAAAAGTAGAATATGACTAATTGACAAGATGGCTGGAATCTAGGCCATCGGCTTATTATAATTACAAAGTGGATATTTTAAAGAAAAACCCACGAAAACTAAAAATATACATGATATCAGATGAGTGATCATATACATCAATCACTATTATATTTCCATTCTTCTGAATCAATATATGCTCTTTTGGCTTCATCCATCTCTAAAAGTTGGTCTATGTTAGGAGCAAATATATCATTTGGCAAGGAATCGTCAAGCCATGGAGGTGCTACTTCCAAAAAACAGCAGAAAAATGGAAAATGGAATTCATTTGCTGGTCTCGTCCTGGGATCTGTAGAAATTTCTCCATGGAAGCTGACCTTCAAACTGAATGATGGTTCATCTTGCTGACTATCTGGCAGGGCTACTTCTGTTTCAGTATGAAGAAATTCAAACTCTATAGTGTAGTCATATTGGGAAGCAATATGAATTTCCCACATTAAAGTGCTAATGGTTTCCCGGAAATTAAAATTGCAAATATGCTCACTCCTAGGCATATACTTGAACATAAACAACTTAAACCAGGGACTCCACCAATTATTTCCACTATCTAACTGTGTTGCATATGCAATGACTCTAACATAACCCTGTATTCTGGCCCTCTGATGGATGGAGAAATAATCTTGCCATGTCCAGTGTGTATTTTGGATAAAACCAAAACAGATAGTAATTGGTCCTCTAGATAGTGAATAATAGACACGCCATGGCCTTTCTCTATAAGGTGACTCACTAAGGTAAGCTACCATGCCAGACTCTGAATCAAACCACTTCTGCAAAATGATTTGGATGACTTCGACTGGTAATGATTTGACTCTTAAAACAAAACAATCCCAACAGAATTCATATTTACACTGATTACAGATCGAGATTGAACAAATTTTTGACTGACAGACACTAGACTGGACTGGACTTTTACTCGAAGAACTTTCTCCTTTGTACAGGGGTCTGAACATCTTGATGTCTTTGATTTCTGGAGCTCCTTCTCTTGTCAACATGTCTGCTAAGTAGTTTTCATCACCTGATTTGTAGACAATGTCAAAATCAAATCCTTCTAGCCACAGAGCCCATCTTAAAATCTTGGTATTTCCTTGTTCTAACAATTTTTTGTTAGACAAAATGCCTTTCATGTGCTTTAGATCAGTTCTAACCAAAAACCTGACACTCTTCAAGAACAATCTGAATCTTTGGATTCCTCTTTTGACAGCAAGTATTTCTTTGTGGGAGGATGGATACTTGACCTCTGTGTTATCAAAAGTACCAGAGGCATATGCACAAACAAGTTCCTTCTTTGCATGTTTCTGTAACAACGTTGCAGCCCATGTATGATCAAATGCATCTGTTTCAAGAATGAATGGGAGATTAGTAACAGGCAGTCTTAATTTAGGAAGTTCTCTAATTTTGCTTTTTATGTTTCTTACTGCTGTAGTCATTTCATTGGACCATCCAAATTTTTCTTTCCTCGGTCTTTTCTGCAAAATCTTAGTATCTTCAGATTGCTTTTCATAGAACTGCCAGATGTAATTTAAGCAACCTAAAAATCTCTGAAGCATCTTTTCATCAAGGAGAATATCAGGGAACTTTAAAAGATGGAGAAGGATATGAGGCTGGAGCTCAATATGACCCTGTTCTATATGCAATCCTAAGTAGTCTATTCTGACTTTTCCAATCTGAAATTTTTCTTCTGAGTCAGATAGGACTAAACCATGCTTGTATACCATTTCATAAAAAATTTCTAAATGCATCTTGTGAGTATTTACATCCTTGTTAAACACAAGCAAATCATCAACATATACAATTACATATTCTACCCCTCCAAAAATATCTTCCATCCTTTTTTGAAATTCAAAGGGAGCATTTTTTAATCCAAATGGCATGACTGTCCATTGATATTGGCCATGGGGAACCGTGAAGGCTATTTTATACCTGTCTTCTGGAAGAATGCTAATTTTCCAAAACCCACTTTTAAGATTAAATTTGCTGAAAACATTGGCATTAGCTATTTTAGCAAGCAACAATTCTTTATTGGGAAGAGGATACCTAATAGGCATGAGAGCCTCATTCAATATTTTGTAATTAATTACCAACCTCTTCTTGCCACGTTTTTGCTCACTATGTTTGTTGACATAGAAAGTTGGGCAGGCCCATGGACTTTTGCAAGGTTCAATCAAATTTTGTTCAAGCAGTTGTTGAATTTCTTGTTTGCACAAGGCTTGTTCAGTAGGCGACATATGATTAGCACTTGTTTTCTGTGCTTTAGGAACATACCCTTCTTTATAAGGTAATGCTACAAAATATTTTTCCCTGGTCCAGAAAGCATCTGGCTTGCTTGCTGTGCAATCTTGGTGTAGCTTATCTGAGATTTCCTGTAATGTCTTTTGCCCGTGTATTTCTGCATGCTTGACAATTTTTTGAATCTTTGTAAGATTATGCATAGTTTCCTGCAAATTATCTTCTTCACTGGGATTGACCTTAAGCTGGTACTCATTCTTTGCAGGAATCATGACTGCTCCCTCATTAGTAGTAAATGTAACAGAATCTTTTCCAAAAGTAACTGGGAGGAATCTTTTCAAAAAATCTTGTCCTAACAAGACATCTGAGCCTGTATCAAAATTGTACAATGTAACATAAGTCTGTACATGATTCAAATAGACTGGAAAATCAGGGGATATATAGTTAATCTCCATCAATTCTTTATTTACAGCTCTGAAGGACAGTTTGGTAGGCTGCCAATAATAAGAAGGAATTGCACCAAACTTGCAGCAACTGCACATTGCTCCATAATCAATTTGTGCATCTAAAGTGTATTCCTTTACGTTTGGCAATTTTATTTTCAGAGGGATTACCACTTTATCTCCTATTCCCATGATGTTTACCAAATCTACTTCCTTAGATTTCATGGGCATTTCTTCTGGAATATCCTTCAGCAAAATTCTCACCAATTTGGAATTAGCATCATCATATTCAGAAATAAGATTTTGAAGTTTGGCTGATATTGCAACATTTCTGATCTTGTTAAATTAATAGATGATTCCAAACTGCTAATTTTCCTCTTGAGAGTATTGATTTCATCCATACCTGTATCTTGATAAGCTTCTGTAAAACTCAATGGTTTGAACATTGAATCAAACTCTCTTGCCCTGAAATACTCATCCTCAGTGACCTTTTTGGAAGGCAATTGTTTTTCTAAACTCTCCAGCTTTTCTTTCAATCTTCTCTTGGCTGTTAACTGGGATGGTGCAAGCTGGGCTAGCTGTGCATTTATGTCATTAATCTGATTCTGCAAATTATATGTTTTATTGAAGCAAAACATTTTAATGTCAGCAATAAAAGTTTCATCGGACTCAGAGGAATCAGATTCCAACCTTATTTTGTTGATATTAAGTAAATCATCAACGTCTGAATTAGAAGAATCACTGGATATTTCAAAATATTCTCCATCTGAGTGGGATATGAGATCCCAATTTTCTGGATTATGGACTGTAGTGAAAACATCCATAATCTTCAACTGTTTCTTGTTCTTTTTCTCTTTGCATGTATTTGCATAATGGCCTTCTTTCCCACATATAAAACAAGTTACTCTTTTAGAAGGCTTTGCTCTTTTCCTCAATACTGTCCTCTTCTTTTTGGAAAACTTAAAAGGATAGTATTTCTTCCTCGGGGTAAACTTATCTATCTTGCATGAGCATGAAACTTTTGGCACTCTCTTTTTGGATTTGCTACTACATCCAAAATCATAAGTTTCTGCAAAATTATTACACAACTTTGTACTGAAATGCATCTGCTTTAAAAAAAAAAAATGGCTTTTTCTGATGCACATTCTCTTTGAAGAATAGAAACTATCATCTGATGTGCTGCAGCAAATGAATAATTTTCAATTTGTACTTTGTTGATCTCAATATACTGGTTAATCAAATCTGGAATTTTCCCTGGCATTGAAGCTATGTAATACCTTAGATAAGCAACATTGTGAGGATCTGCTGCTTGATAAAGGAGTTTTTGCATAACACAATAATAATCATGTAGATAATCTATGTTACACAATCTTTGCGATAAAAAGAGTTGACCATGATGTGCTGAATTCTCTGGCACAACTCCTATGAATTCATGTTTTAATGCATCAAAAATGGCTCTCAGGGGATCTGTTGGATGTTCAATAATATTGTTCATTTCTTCTTCAGACAACTTTTCCCACCATTGTTTCAAAATGCCAGTAAAAGACCAAACAATTTGGGTAACTATATCTAACCATGGTGCTTTAGTTTCAGCTTTTCTCTGTAGTGGCCAAGCATGGACATTGTGCAAGACTGTTATGACATCTTCACCTTTCATACAGTCAATATTTACTAAAAGTGTATTGCCAAATCCTTTAGCTAATGGATTTTCAAATTTGGCAGGGACACTTTCCAAATTGTCTTTAAATCTAGAAAAAGGACTATCAGCTGATGCGCCATGTGCAAAAGTATCCCAATCACCCTTCTTTCCTTTATGTGAGAATGTGAATGTATCACCTCTATCCCTTTTAGAACTAGTTTCTCCTTGGGTGTGGTCTGCAGAATTAGAGGTAACACCAGACATGGCCAAAATTTTTGGAGCAGATGGTTGGCCATTTTCTACAAAGGATTTGAGACTGACGTAGCCCTTTGGTATTCTCAAACTTTCAACAGTAGGAAAAGTGGTTAGCCTATTTCTCATTAAATATGTTTTCTCTCTGGCTAACATTATTACTTTTCTTACTTTTTCAATCTTAACAGTATCTATATTATCAATGTTTTTGAACAAAATACTTCTAAGACCATCTTTTGGTTCCTCTGTACTAGAAGAAAACTTTAGCTTTGAACTTGAAAGATCTACTTCCCTATAATGAGGTGGAGAAGTAGGTTGTGGTAGTGCATCTCTCAAGTGTTCAAGGGACTTGGAGATTATTCCCATGTTGGAATTGACATCATTCAATTTCTGTTTGTCCTCATTCTGAATTCCCAAACATTCATTATAACCAATGTGCATTTTCTTTATATGTTCTTTAATTTCTAGCACATCTTTGGCTATATCATCTATATTCTGCAGAATACAAACAATCTGATAGTTTGTATAATTGTGCATCTTCTCTATTTCAGTATGCTCTGTATCTGACATATTTTTCATTTGTATCCATTGTAAATCTGTCTTCAGAGTACCATTCTTGAAAGTTCTCCTAGAGTTAGTAGGCTCTAGATATGTTTCATTAATCTTTGCAATTGGATCCTGTGAGGCTCTGGGAAGGCTAAAGCTTTTTATATCAGGCAATATTGGTTCAAGCTGCTGATCTTCAAGTTGGAAACTGGAAGATGGACCAGATACACAGAATTGGAAATCGTCAGATTTGTGAGTGAGAGGTTTCTTTTGATTCCTTTTGGGAGCAGAATATATGAACGGTATTGGTAAAGGAGCAGGAGAACACGTAATTGGTGGAGGTATTACTGCTTTTGTACTGTCTCGACTTTCTAGAAATGGGGACCTATCCAGGATGGTCATGGACCTGACAAGACGAGGGCTTGTGAACCTGAGACCAGAAGAACCATCAGAGTGCTTCACAACAGACAATTGCCTTGGCTCTCTTGACGTTTGCAGTTAAGGATATCTTTGAGATAATGGAACATAAGTGCTATTCCATTCTTCTGGCAGAGTGCATTCTGAAATCCTATTTGCAAGGGAGCAGTATTACCAGGACCAACTATTACTCCTTCTTTCAAAGCTCTTGAGCACAATTTAGGATTGAGTGATGGCATTGTGCTTGAAACAAATCTAAGACAGATAGAAGAATGAAGTTGAGCAATCAAAGTTTGTGGGGCGACATTGAAACCATTGAACTGGATATAGGCATTCAGAAACTCATTTATATATGGATCACTCAACGAAACCTGATATCTGGGGATTACAGAAGACCAAACAGGACCATTATTAAGAGGACTCTGAAAACCTCCCAGCAAGGCATCATTAAAATCATTCAGTCTAGTATCCAGAACACAAGTTAAGCAGGAAGTGTTTAATCCAGGTCTAACAAGTGGATTAGTCCCAAACTGGATCATGCCTATGTGAACATATTTGAACCCATGTTCCAAACACCATTCAATATCTTCTTTTTTAATCAAAGGAATCTGATAGACTTTCTGATCAGTGGAAATAGGTATATTCATGGAAATAAAGCGAAATAGCTGAGCTGCTCTAAACTGGAAAGCAGGAATCTTATATAACTTGTCTATTTCTATTTCTGGCAAAGTCCAATTTGGTTGTGGCTCAAACTCTTGAACTATAACCTTTTCATCATATAACTTTTCTTCAGAAGATTTGTTCAGATACTTGTTCAGAAAATACCATCTCTTTTGCTTAGAAATTTTCCTATCCTCGGGTGTTTGAACAACAAATTCATTCGAAAAACCAGCCATTAAGATTAAATACAAGTATGCACCTGAACAGAGGAGATAGAATCTTTGTGCTCCAGGAAAGCAAACACGGCACTCCATCGCCTCAACGCTCTCTACCAAAGCCTTATCACCGATTCCAACTTATGAACAAGGGCATGGACGAATATAACTCAATGGGAAAACCAGATAGTTATGAAAATTGTTTGGACTTAGAACCAGATGGCTCTGATACCATTTAACAAACAAAGGGCGAAAGTTGCAGAAATATGACCAGAATGATTTTATTCATATATGGCTGTGAACGATACAAAGGGATCTTTTTCCTTAGATAGACTGTTGCAGCATTTAGTAGATCTGAGTTATCCGAAGCATAACAAATCTACAAGCTACCTGGCATGCGAACAGACTGAGTCTCGAAGATCAAAACTTACAGACACCTATAATAATCCGACCACTTTAGGTTCACACCAGCGTCAAGCACTGATGCACAGGCTTCTCGAATCACCTAGAGACTTTGAACTCGGCTCGTGTTGCAAGCAGATCAGACAGTATGTCCGCAGATGCAGAGCAGGAGAAAAATTCGACTCAGACTACTTGACTCTAAGACTTTTAATTTTCGAATGCCCCCTTCTCCTCTCAATGCTAGTATTTATAGTCTCTTAGTACGTAAACCGGTTGTAATTTTTACCGGAAACCTACGACAGGAGGAATCCCTTTTTGGTATGAATATCACGCAGGAAATCATATCCAAAGGACTAACAGTAAGGAGCTAGATAAAAGATTCGGGCAAGTGGGTACTACCACCTGTTATCTCGTCCCTTAAAGGCAGTGCCATGTGGGGACCGAATCTGACACGGAAAAGAGCGTATGAACAATAGACATGACGGCCGAAATCTAGGACATCGGCTCAAAATAATTACACAGTGGATATTTTTTAAATAAAACCCACGAAAAAGTAGAATATGACTAATTGACAAGATGGCTGGAATCTAGGCCATCGGCTTATTATAATTACAAAGTGGATATTTTAAAGAAAAACCCACGAAAACTAAAAATATACATGATATCAGATGAGTGATCATATACATCAATCACTATTATATTTCCATTCTTCTGAATCAATATATGCTCTTTTGGCTTCATCCATCTCTAAAAGTTGGTCTATGTTAGGAGCAAATATATCATTTGGCAAGGAATCGTCAAGCCATGGAGGTGCTACTTCCAAAAAATAGCAGAAAAATGGAAAATGGAATACATTTGCCGGTCTCGTCCTGGGATCTGTAGAAATTTCTCCATGGAAGCTGACCTTCAAACTGAATGATGGTTCATCTTGCTGACTATCTGGCAGGGCTACTTATGTTTCAGTATTAAGAAATTCAAACTCTATAGTGTAGTCATATTGGGAAGCAATATGAATTTCCCACATTAAAGTGCTAATGGTTTCCCGGAAATTAAAATTGCAAATATGCTCACTCCTAGGCATATACTTGAACATAAACAACTTAAACCAGGGACTCCACCAATTATTTCCACTATCTAACCGTGTTGCATATGCAATGACTCTAACATAACCCTGTATTCTGGCCCTCTGATGGATGGAGAAATAATCTTGCCATGTCCAGTGTGTATTTTGGATAAAACCAAAACAGATAGGAACTGGTCCTCTAGACAGTGAATAATATACACGCCATGGCCTTTCTCTATAAGGTGACTCACTAAGGTAAGCTACCATGCCAGACTCTGAATCAAACCAATTCTGCAAAATGATTTGGATGACTTCGACTGGTAATGATTTGACTCTTAAAACAAAACAATCCCAACAGAATTCATATTTACATTGATTACAGATCGAGATTGAACAAATTTTTGACTGACAGACACTAGACTGGACTGGACTTTTACTCGAAGAACTTTCTCCTTTGTACAGGGGTCTGAACATCTTGATGTCTTTGATTTCTGGAGCTCCTTCTCTTGTCAACATGTCTGCTAAGTAGTTTTCATCACCTGATTTGTAGACAATGTCAAAATCAAATCCTTCTAGCCACAGAGCCCATCTTAAAATCCTGGTATTTCCTTGTTCTAACAATGTTTTGTTAGACAAAATGCCTTTCATGTGCTTCAGATCAGTTCTATCCAAAAACCTAACACTCTTCAAGAACAATCTAAATCTTTGGATTCCTCTTTTGACAACTATTATTTCTTTGTGGGAGGATGGATACTTGACCTCTGTGTTATCAAAAGTACCAGAGGCATATGCACAAACAAGTTCCTTCTTTCCATGTTTCTATAACAACGTTTCAGCCCATGTATAATCAGATGCATTTGTTTCAAGAATGAATGGGAGATTAGTAACAGGAAGTCTTAATTTAGGAATTTCTCTAATTTTGCTTTTTATGTTTCTTACTGCTGTAGTCATTTCATTGGACCATCCAATTTTTTCTTTCCTCAGTCTTTTCTGCAAAATCTTAGTATCTTCAGATTGCTTTTCATAGAACTATCGGATATAATTTAAGCAACCTAAAAATCTCTGAAGCATCTTTTCATCAAGGAGAATATCAGGGAGATTTAAAAGATGGACAAGGACATGAGGCTGGAGCTCAATATGACCCTGTTCTATATGCAATCCTAAGTAGTCTTTTTTGACTTTTCCAATCTGAAATTTTTCTTCTGAGTCAGATAGGACTAAACCATGCTTGTATACCACTTCATAAAAATTTTCTAAATGCATCTTGTGAGTATTTACATCCTTGTTGAACACAAGCAAATCATCAATATATACAATTACATATTCTACCCCTCCAAAAATATCTTCCATCCTTTTTTGAAATTCAGAGGGAGCATTTTTTAATCCAAATGGCATGACTGTCCATTGATATTGGCCATGGGGAACCGTCAAGGCTGTTTTATACCTGTCTTCTGGAAGAATGCCAATTTGCCAAAACCCACTTTTAAGATCAAATTCGCTGAAAACATTGGCATTAGCTATTTTAGCAAGCAACAATTCTTTATTGGGAAGAGAACACCTGATAGGCATGAGAGCCTCATTCAATATTTTGTAATTAATTACCAACCTCTTCTTGCCACGTTTTTTCTCACTATGTTTGTTGACATAGAACGTTGGGTAGGCCCATGGACTTTTGCAAGGTTCAATCAAATTTTGTTCAAGCAGTTGTTGAATTTCTTGTTTGCACAAGGCTTGTTCAGTAGGCGACATATGATTAGCACTTGCATTCTGTGCTTTAGGAACATACCCTTCTTTATAAGGTAATGCTACAAAATATTTTTCCCTGGTCCAGAAAGCATCTGGCCTGCTTTCTGTGCAATCTTGGTGTAGCTTATCTGAGATTGCCTGTAATGTCTTTTGCCCGTGTATTTCTGCATGCTTGACAATTTTTTGAATCTTTGTAAGATTATGCATAGTGTCCTGCAAATTATCTTCTTCACTGGGATTGACCTTAAGCTGGTACTCATTCTTTGCAGGAATCATGACTTCTCCCTCATTAGTAGTAAATGTAACAGAATCTTTTCCAAAAGTAACTGGGAGGAATCTTTTCAAAAAATCTTGTCCTCACAAGACATCTGAGCCTGTATCAAAATTGTACAATGTAACATAAGTCTGTACATGATTCAAATAGACTGGAAAATCAGGGGATATATAGTTAATCTCCATCAATTCTTTATTTACAGCTCTGAATGACAGTTTGGTAGGCTGCCAATAATAAGAAGGAATTGCACCAAACTTGCAGCAACTGCACATTGCTCCATAATCAATTTGTGCATCTAAAGTGTATTCCTTTACGTTTGGCAATTTTATTTTCAGAGGGATTACCACTTTATCTCCTATTCCCATGATGTTTACCAAATCTACTTCCTTAGATTTCATGGGCATTTCTTCTGGAATATCCTTCAGCAAAATTCTCACCAATTTGGAATTAGCATCATCATATTCAGAAATAAGATTTTGAAGTTTGGCTGATATTGCAACATTTCTGATCTTGTTAAATTAATAGATGATTCCAAACTGCTAATTTTCCTCTTGAGAGTATTGATTTCATCCATACCTGTATCTTGAGAAGCTTCTGTAAAACTCAATGGTTTGAACATTGAATCAAACTCTCTTACCTCGAAATACTCATCCTCAGTGACCTTTTTGGAAGGCAATTGTTTTTCTAAACTCTCCAGCTTTTCTTTCAATCTTCTCTTGGCTGTTAACTGGGATGGTGCAAGCTAGGCTAGCTGTGCCTTTATGTCATTAATCTGATTCTGCAAATTATCTGTTTTATTGAAGCAAAACATTTTAATGTGAGCAATAAAAGTTTCATCAGAGTCAGAGGAATCAGATTCCAATCTTATTTTGTTGATATTAAGTAAATCATCAACGTCTGAATTAGAAGAATCACTGGATATTTCAAAATATTATCCATCTGAGTGGGATATGAGATCCCAATTTTCTGGATTATGGACTGTAGTGAAAACATCCATAATCTTCAACTGTTTCTTGTTCTTTTTCTCTTTGCTTGTATTTGCATAATGGCCTTCTTTCCCACATATAAAACAACTTACTCTTTTAGAAGGCTTTGCTCTTTTCCTTAATATTGTCCTCTTCTTTTTGGAAAACTTAAAAGGATAGTATTTCTTCCTCGAGGTATACTTATCTGTCTTGCATGAGCATGAAACTTTTGGTACTCTCTTTTTGGATTTGCTACTACATCCAAAATCATAAGGTTCTGCAAAATTATTACACAATTTTGTACTGAAATGCATCTGTTTTTAAAATTCTTTTTCGCTTTTTCTGATGCACATTCTCTTTGCAGAATAGAAACTATCATCTGATGTACTGCAGCAAATGAAGGATTTTCAATTTGTACTTTGTTGGTCTCAATATACTGGTTAATCAAGTCTGGAATTTTCCCTGGCATTGAAGCTATGTAATACCTTAGATAAGCAACATTGTGAGGATCTGCTGCTTGATAAAGGAGTTTTTTCATAACACAATAATAATCATGTAGATAATCTATGTTACACAATCTTTGCGATAAAAAGAGTTGACCATGATGTGCTGAATTCTCTGGCACAACTCCTATGAATTCATGTTTTAATGCATCAAAAATGGCTCTCAGGGGATCTGTTGGATGTTCAATAATATTGTTCATTCTTCTTCAGACAACTTTTCCCACCATTGTTTCAAAATGCCAGTAAAAGACCAAACAATTTGTGTAACTATATCTGATCATGGTGCTTTAGTTTCAGCTTTTCTCTGTAGTGCCCAAGCATGGACATTGTGCAAGACTATTATGACATCTTCACCTTTCATACAGTCAATATTTACTAGAAGTGTATTTCCAAATCCTTTAGCTGATGGATTTTCAAATTTGGCAGGGACACTTTCCAAATTGTCTTTAAATCTAGAAAAAGGACTATTAGCTGATGCGCCATGTGCAAAAATATCCCAGTCACCCTTCTTTCCTTTATGTGAGAATGTGAATGTATCACCTCTATCCCTTTTAGAACTAGTTTCTCCTTGGGTGTGGTCTGCAGAATTAGAGGTAACACCAGACATGGCCAAAATTTTTGGAGCAGATGGTTGGCCATTTTCTACAAAGGATTTGAGACTGACGTAGCCCTTTGGTAATCTCAAACTTTCAACAGTAGGAAAAGTGGTTAGCCTATTTCTCATTAAATCTGTTTTCTCTCTGGCTAACATTATTCCTTTTCTTACTTTTTCAATCTTAGCAGTATCTATATTATCAATGTTTTTGAACAAAATACTTCTAAGACCATCTTTTGGTTCCTCTGTACTAGAAGAAAACTTTAGCTTTGAACTTGAAAGATCTACTTCCCTATAATGAGGTGGAGAAGTAGGTTGTGGTAGTGCATCTCTCAAGTGTTCAAGGGACTTGGAGATTATTCCCATGTTGGAATTGACATCATTCAATTTCTGTTTGTGCTCATTCTGAATTCCCAAACATTCATTATAACCAATGTACATTTTCTTTATATGTTCTTTAATTTCTAGCACATCTTTGGCTATATCATCTATATTCTGCAGCATACAAACAATCTGATAGTTTGTATAATCGTGCATCTTCTCTATTTCAGTATGCTCTGTATCTGACATATTTTTCATTTGTATCCATTGGAAATTTGTCTTCAAAGTACCATTCTTGAAAGTTCTCCTAGAGTTAGTAGGCTCTAGATATCTTTCATTAATCTTTGCAATTGGATCCTATGAGGCTCTGGGAAGGCTAAAGCTTTTTATATCAGGCAATACTGGTTCAAGCTGCTGATCTTCAAGTTGGAAACTGGAAGATGGACCAGATACACAGAATTGGCAATCGTCAGATTTGTGAGTGAGAGGTTTCTTTTGATTCCTTCTGGGAGCAGAATATATGGACGGTATTGGTAAAGGAGTAGGAGAACGCGTAATTGGTGGAGGTATTACTGCTTTTGTACTGTCTCGACTTTCTAGAAATGGGGACCTATCCAGGATGGTCATGGACCTGACAAGACGAGGGCTTGTGAACCTGAGACCAGAAGAACCATCAGAGTGCTTCACAATAGACAATTGCCTTGGCTCTCTTGACGTTTGCAGTTGAGGATATCTTTGAGATAATGGAACATAAGTGCTATTCCATTCTTCTGGCAGAGTGCATTCTGAAAATCCTATTTGCAAGGGAGCAGTATTACTGGGACCAACTATTACTCCTTCCTTCAAAGATCTTGAGCATAGATTAGGATTGAGTGGTGGCATTGTGCTTGAAACAAATCTAAGACAGATAAAAGAGTGAAGCTGAGCAATCAAAGTTTGTGGGGCGACATTGAAACCATTGAACTGGATATAGGCATTCAGAAACTCATTTATATATGGATCACTCAACGAAACTTGATATCTGGGGATTACAGAAGACCAAACGGGACCATTATTAAGAGGACTCTGAAAACCTCCCAGCAAGGCATCATTAAAATCATTCAGTCTAGTATCCAGAACACAAGTTAAGCAAGAAGTGTTTAATCCAGGTCTAACAAGTGGATTAGTCCCAAACTGGATCATGCCTATATTAACATACTTGAACCCATGTTCCAAACCCCATTCAATATCTTCTTTTTTAATCAAAGGAATCTAGTAGACTTTCTGATCAGTGGAAATAGGTATATTCACGGAAGTAAAGCGAAATAGCTGAGCTGCTCTAAACTGGAAAGCAGGAATCTTATATAACATGTCTATTTCTATTTCTGGCAAAGTCCAATTTGGCTGTGGCTCAAACTCTTGAACTATAACCTTTTCATCATATAATTTTTCTTCAGAAGATTTGTTTAGATACTTGTTCAGAAAAGACCATCTCTTTTGCTTAGCAATTTTCCTATCCTCGGGTGTTTGAACAACAAATTCATTCGAAAAACCAGCCATTGAGATTAAATACAAGTATGCACCTGAACAGAGGAGATAGAATCTTTGTGCTCCAGGAAAGCAAACACGGCAGTCCATCGCCTCAACGCTCTCTACCAAAGCCTTATCACCGATTCCAACTTATGAAAAAGGGCATGGACGAATATAACTCAATGGGAAAACCAGATAGTTATGAAAATTGTTTGGACTTAGAACCAGATGGTTCTGATACCATTTAACAAACAAAGGGCGAAAGTTGCAGAAATATGACCAGAATGATTTTATTCATATATGGCTGTGAACATTACAAACGGATCTTTTTCCTCAGATAGACTACTGCAGCATTTAGTAGATATGAGTTAGCCGAAGCATAACAAATCTACAAGCTACCTGGCATATGAACAGACTGAGTCTCGAAGATCAAAACTTACAGACGCCTATATTGATCCGGCCACTTTAAGTTCACACCAGCGTCAAGCACTGATGTGCAGGCTTCTCGAATCACCTAGAGACTTTGAACTCGGCTCGTGTTGCAAGCAGATCAGACAGTATGTCCGCAGATGCAGAGCAGGAGAAAAATTCGACTTAGACTACTTGACTCTAAGACTTATAATTTTCGAATGCCCCCTTCTCCTCTCAATGCTAGTATTTATAGTCTCTTAGTACATAAACCGGTTGTAATTTTTACCGGAAACCTACGACAGGAGGAATCCCCTTTTGGTATGAATATCACGCAGGAAATCATATCCAAAGGACTAACATTAAGGAGCTAGATAAAAGATTCGGGCAAGTGGGTACTACCACCTGTTATCTCGTCCCTTAAAGGCAGTGCCATGTGGGGACCGAATCTGACACGGACAAGAGCGTATGAACGATAGACATGACGGCCGGAATCTAGGACATCGGCTCAAAATAATTACACAGTGGATATTTTTTAAATAAAACCCACGAAAAAGTAGAATATGACTAATTGACAAGATGGCTGGAATCTAGGCCATCGGCTTATTATAATTACAAAGTGGATATTTTAAAGAAAAACCCACGAAAACTAAAAATATACATGATATCAGATGAGTGATCATATACATCAATCACTATTATATTTCCATTCTTCTGAATCAATATATGCTCTTTTGGCTTCATCCATCTCTAAAAGTTGGTCTATGTTAGGAGCAAATATATCATTTGGCAAGGAATCGTCAAGCCATGGAGGTGCTACTTCCAAAAAACAGCAGAAAAATGGAAAATGGAATTCATTTGCTGGTCTCGTCCTGGGATCTGTAGAAATTTCTCCATGGAAGCTGACCTTCAAACTGAATGATGGTTCATCTTGCTGACTATCTGGCAGGGCTACTTCTGTTTCAGTATGAAGAAATTCAAACTCTATAGTGTAGTCATATTGGGAAGCAATATGAATTTCCCACATTAAAGTGCTAATGGTTTCCCGGAAATTAAAATTGCAAATATGCTCACTCCTAGGCATATACTTGAACATAAACAACTTAAACCAGGGACTCCACCAATTATTTCCACTATCTAACCGTGTTGCATATGCAATGACTCTAACATAACCCTGTATTCTGGCCCTCTGATGGATGGAGAAATAATCTTGCCATGTCCAGTGTGTATTTTGGATAAAACCAAAACAGATAGGAACTGGTCCTCTAGACAGTGAATAATATACACGCCATGGCCTTTCTCTATAAGGTGATTCACTAAGGTAAGCTACCATGCCAGACTCTGAATCAAACCACTTCTACAAAATGATTTGGATGACTTCGACTGGTAATGATTTGACTCTTAAAACAAAGCAATCCCAACAGAATTCATATTTACACTGATTACAGATCGAGATTGAACAAATTTTTGACTGACAGACACTAGCCTGGACTGGACTTTTACTCGAAGAACTTTCTCCTTTGTACAGGGGTCTGAACATCTTGATGTCTTTGATTTCTGGAGCTCCTTCTCTTGTCAACATGTCTGCTAAGTAGTTTTCATCACCTGATTTGTAGACAATGTCAAAATCAAATCCTTCTAGCCACAGAGCCCATCTTAAAATCCTGGTATTTCCTTGTTCTAACATTTTTTTGTTAGACAAAATGCCTTTCATGTGCTTCAGATTAGTTCTAACCAAAAACCTAACACTCTTCAAGAACAATCTGAATCTTTGGATTCCTCTTTTGACAGCAAGTATTTCTTTGTGGGAGGATGGATACTTGACCTCTGTGTTATCAAAAGTACCAGAGGCATATGCACAAACAAGTTCCTTCTTTCCATGTTTCTGTAACAACGCTGCAGCCCATGTATGATCAAATGCATCTGTTTCAAGAATGAATGGGATATTAGTAACATGCAGTCTTAATTTAGGAAGTTCTCTAATTTTGCTTTTTATGTTTCTTACTGTTGTAGTCATTTCATTGGACCATCCAATTTTTTCTTTCCTCGGTCTTTTCTACAAAACCTTAGTATCTTCAGATTGTTGTTCATAGAACTGTCTTATGTAATTTAAGCAACCTAAAAATCTTTGAAGCATCTTTTCATCAAGGAGAATATCAGGGAACTTTAAAAGATGGAGAAGGACATGAGGCTGGAGCTCAATATGACCCTGTTCTATATGCAATCCTAAGTAGTCTATTCTAACTTTTCCAATCTGAAATTTTTCTTCTGAGTCACATAGGACTAAACCATGCTTGTATACCATTTCATAAAAATTTTCTAAATGCATCTTGTGAGTATTTACATCCTTGCTGAACACAAGCAAATCATCAATATATACAATTACATATTCTACCCCTCCAAAAATATCTTCCATCCTTTTTTGAAATTCAAAGGGAGCATTTTTTAATCCAAATGGCATGACTGTCCATTGATATTGGCCATGGGGAACCGTAAAGGCTGTTTTATACTTGTCTTCTGGAAGAATGCCAATTTGCCAAAACCCACTTTTAAGATCAAATTTGCTGAAAACATTGGCATTAGCTATTTTAGCAAGCAACAATTCTTTATTGGGAAGAGGATACCTGATAGGCATGAGAGCCTCATTCAATATTTTGTAATTAATTACCAACCTCTTCTTGCCACGTTTTTGCTCACTATGTTTGTTGACATAGAAAGCTGGGCAGGCCCATGGACTTTTGCAAGGTTCAATCAAATTTTGTTCAAGCAGTTGTTGAATTTCTTGTTTGCACAAGGCTTGTTCAGTAGGCGACATATGATTAGCACTTGCTTTCTGTGCTTTAGGAACATACCCTTCTTTATAAGGTAATGCTACAAAATATTTTTCCCTGGTCCAGAAAGCATCTGGCCTGCTTGCTGTGCAATCTTGGTGTAGCTTATCTGAGATTGCTTGTAATGTCTTTTGCCCGTGTATTTCTGCATGCTTGACAATTTTTTGAATCTTTGTAAGATTATGCATAGTGTCCTGCAAATTATCTTCTTCACTGAGATTGACCTTAAGCTGGTACTCATTCTTTGCAGGAATCATCACTGCTCCCTCATTAGTAGTAAATGTAACGGAATCTTTTCCAAAAGTAACTGGGAGGAATCTTTTCAAAAAATCTTGTCCTAACAAGACATCTGAGCCTGTATCAAAACTGTACAATGTAACATAAGTCTGTACATGATTCAAATAGACTGGAAAATCAGGGGATATATAGTTAATCTCCATCAATTCTTTATTTACAGCTCTGAAGGACAGTTTGGTAGGCTGCCAATAATAAGAAGGAATTGCACCAAACTTGCAGCAACTGCACATTGCTCCAGAATCAATTTGTGCATCTAAAGTGTATTCCTTTACGTTTGGTAATTTTATTTTCAGAGGGATTACCACTTTATCTCCTATTCCCATGATGTTTACCAAATCTACTTCCTTAGATTTCATGGGCATTTCTTCTGGAATATCCTTCAGCAAAATTCTCGCCAATTTGGAATTAGCATCATCATATTCAGAAATAATATTTTGGAGTTTCGCTAATAATTGCAACATTTCTAATCTTGTTAAATTAATAGATGATTCCAAACTGCTAATTTTCCTCTTGAGAGTATTGATTTCATCCATACCTGTATCTTGAGAAGCTTCTGTAAAACTCAATGGTTTGAACATTGAATCAAACTCTCTTGCCTCGAAATACTCATCCTTAGTGACCCTTTTGGAAGGCAATTGTTTTTCTAAACTCTTCAGCTTTTCTTTCAATCTTCCCCTGGCTGTTAACTGGGATGGTGCAAGCTGGGCTAGCTGTGCCTTTATGTCATTAATATGATTCTGCAAATTATCTGTTTTATTGAAGCAAAACATTTTAATGTCAGCAATAAAAGTTTCATCAGAGTCAGAGGAATCAGATTCCAACCTTATTTTGCTGATATTAAGTAAATCATCAACGTCTGAATTAGAAGAATCACTGGATATTTCAAAATATTCTCCATCTGAGTGGGATATGAGATCCCAATCTTCTGGATTATGGACTGTAGTGAAAACATCCATAATCTTCAACTGTTTCTTGTTCTTTTTCTCTTTGCATGTATTTGCATAATGGCCTTCTTTCCCACATATAAAACAAGTTACTCTTTTAGAAGGCTTTGCTCTTTTCCTAAATACTGTCCTCTTCTTTTTGGAAAACTTAAAAGGATGGTATTTCTTCCTCGGAGCATACTTATCTGTCTTGCATGAGCATGAAACTTTTGGCACTCTCTTTTTGGATTTGCTACTACATCCAAAATCATAAGTTTCTGCAAAATTATTACACAACTTTGTACTGAAATGCATCTTCTTTTTGAAATTCTTTTTAGCTTTTTCTGATGCACATTCTCTTTGCAGAATAGAAACTAACATCTGATGTACTGCAGCAAATGAAGAATTTTCAATTTGTACTTTGTTGGTCTCAATATACTGGTTAATCAAATCTGGAATTTTCCCTGGCATTGAAGCTATGTAATACCTTAGATAAGCAACATTGTGAGGATCTGCTGCTTGATAAAGGAGTTTTTGCATAACACAATAATAATCATGTAGATAATCTATGTTACACAATCTTTGCGATAAAAAGAGTTGACCATGATGTGCTGAATTCTCTGGCACAACTCCTATGAATTCATGTTTTAATGCATCAAAAATGGCTCTCAGGGGATCTGTTGGATGTTCAATAATATTGTTCATTTCTTCTTCAGACAACTTTTCCCACCATTGTTTCAAAATTCCAGTAAAAGACCAAACAATTTGTGTAACTATATCTGACCATGGTGCTTTAGTTTCAACTTTTCTCTGTAGTGCCCAAGCATGGACATTGTGCAAGACTGTTATGACATCTTCACCTTTCATACAATCAATATTTACTAAAGTGTATTGCCAAATCATTTAGCTGATGGATTTTCAAATTTGGCAGGGACACTTTCCAAATTGTCTTTAAATCTAGAAAAAGGACTATCAGCTGATGCGCCATGTGCAAAAGTATCCCAGTCAACCTTCTTTGCTTTATGTAAGAATGTGAATGTATCACCTCTATCCCTTTTAGAACTAGTTTCTCCTTGGGTGTGGTCTGCAGAATTAGAGGTAACACCAGACATGGCCAAAATTTTTGGAGCAGATGGTTGGCCATTTTCTACAAAGGATTTGAGACTGACGTAGCCCTTTGGTAATCTCAAACTTTCAACAGTAGGAAAAGTGGTTACCCTATTTCTCATTAAATCTGTTTTCTCTCTGGCTAACATTATTCCTTTTCTTACTTTTTCAATCTCAGCAGTATCTATATTATCAATGATTTTGAACAAAATTTTGGTTCCTCTGTACTAGAAGAAAACTTTAGCTTTGAACTTGAAAGATCTACTTCCCTATAATGAGGTGGAAAAGTACGCTGTGGTAGTGCATCTCTCAAGTGTTCAAGGGACTTGGAGATTATTCCCATGTTGGAATTGACATCATTCAATTTCTGTTTGTGCTCATTCTGAATTCCCAAACATTCATTATAACCAATGTGCATTTTCTTTATATGTTCTTTAATTTCTAGCACATCTTTGGCTATATCATCTATATTCTGCAGCATACAAACAATCTGATAGTTTGTATAATTGTGCATCTTCTCTATTTCAGTCTACTCTGTATCTGACATATTTTTCATTTGTATCCATTGGAAATCTGTCTTCAGAGTACCATTCTTGAAAGTTCTAGAGTTAGTAGGCTCTAGATATCTTTCATTAATCTTTGCAATTGGATCCTGTGAGGCTTTGGGAAGGCTAAAGCTTTTTATATCAGGCAATACTGGTTCAAGTTGCTGATCTTTAAGTTGGAAATTGGAAGATGGACCAGATACACAGAATTGGCAATCGTCAGATTTGCGAGTGAGAGGTTTCTTTTGATTCCTTTTGGGAGCAGAGTATATGGACGGTATTGGTAAAGGAGCAAGAGAACGCGTAATTGGTGGAGGTATCACTGCTTTTTTACTATCTCGACTTTCTAGAAATGGGGACCTATCCAAGATGGTCATGGACCTGACAAGACGAGGGCTTGTGAACCTGAGACCAGAAGAACCATCAGAGTGCTTGACAACAGACAATTGCCTTGGCTCTCTTGACATTTGCAGTTGAGGGTATCTTTGAGATAATGGAACATAAGTGCTATTCCATTCTTCTGGCAAAGTGCATTCTGAAAATCCTATTTGCAAGGGAGCAGTATTACCGGGACCAACTATTACTCCTTTCAAAGCTCTTGAGCACAGTTTAGGATTGAGTGGTGGCATTATGCTTGAAACAAATCTAAGACAGATAGAAGAATGAAGCTGAGCAATCAAAGTTTGTGGGGCGACATTGAAACCATTGAACTGGATATAGGCATTCAGAAACTCATTTATATATGGATCACTCAACGAAACCTGATATCTGGGGATTATAGAAGACCAAACGGGACCATTATTAAGAGGACTCTGAAAACCTCCCAGCAAGGCATCATTAAAATCACTCAGTCTAGTATCCAGAACACAAGTTAAGCAGGAAGTGTTTAATCCAAGTCTAACAAGTGGATTAATCCCAAACTGGATCATGCCTATATGAACATATTTGAACCCATGTTCCAAACCCCATTCAATATCTTCTTTTTTAATCAAAGGAATCTGGTAGACTTTTTGATCAGTGGAAATAGGTATATTCACGGAAGTAAAGCGAAATAGCTGAGCTGCTTTAAACTGGAAAGCAGGAATCTTATATAACTTGTCTATTTCTATTTCTCGTAAAGTCCAATTTGGCTGTGGCTCAAACTCTTGAACTATAACATTTTCATCATATAATTTTTCTTCAGAAGATTTGTTCAAATACTTGTTCAGAAAAGACCATCTCTTTTGCTTAGCAATTTTCCTATCCTCAGGTGTTTGAACAACAAATTCATTCGAAAAACCAGCCATTGAGATTAAATACAAGTATGCACCTGAACATAGGAGATAGAATCTTTGTGCTCCAGGAAAGCAAACACGACAGTCCGTCGCCTCAACGCTCTCTACCAAAGCCTTATCGTTGATTCCAACTTATGAACAAGGGCATGGACGAATATAACTCAATGGGAAAACCAGATAGTTATGAAAATTGTTTGGACTTATAAGCAGATGGCTCTGATACCATTTAACAAACAAAGGGCGAAAGTTGCAGAAATATGACCAGAATGATTTTATTCATATATGGTTGTGAACATTACAAAGGGATCTTTTTCCTCGGATAGGCTGTTGCAGCATTTAGTAGATATGAGTTAGCCGAAGCATAACAAATCTACAAGCCTTGTGATGGAGCTAGTGGGACACATGGTTTAGAGGAGATATTGGTTTTGTAGGGATGATTGCACTATGTAGGATTTTTCTAGCCTATGTCAAGAGCGCATCTCTCTTTCCCGCATGGTCATGTGTCGTAGAGTCTATATGCATCTCATTTGAGCATGATATAGTATAACTCAGTTTATCCACATGTCAGCACCATAACTGACAACTTTCCATGTTTTATGGGGCACTGCATGGATCTCAACACAATGGGCTCCCTATACCAAAATTCAACATTGGCTTAAAATGTCCATCAAGAGCATACTTGACATGCCACATTGAAATTTTGGCTTCAAGAAAAAACTCTCTAAGGTGTTCATATTCTCTCTCCTAGCCACATGCGAGATAAAAATGTCCAAAGGTTTTTCTTTGACAAGCATGGACAAACCTTACATCAAAGTTGAATAAATATGCTCCTGACAAAACCCAAATGCCTGAAATCATCAAATCAAGCAGGTTGTTACCCATGCAAGCAAAAATCAACCTCATCTATAGCTCACATGTGGCAAGATGCAAGTGGAACTAGAGGTTATGCCCAAATTGGACAAGTGATAGCTCGATGAAATCATTGTGACATGGCCTACCTTCCTCAAGCAAAACATTACACAAAGTGGGTAGGACGCTTTATCCACAAGGCAATTAGAGCACATGCAAACTAGCACATCGGGGAGGGTCCATACTTAACATGCAGAGACAAAATTTATGTCAAAAGTTACGTAAATTTTCTTTTGAACAAAACTCACTTGTCAAATTCCTTCAATCATAAAGGGCATTGGAGATCTAGTAAATTACCCATCCAAACCACACGTGTGGGTGGACACTAACCATTAGTGGTTAACAGGATATTCACGATGGTCAAAATGTCAAGTTGAACATTGAACTTCTTATGGCCATAAATTAGCCATTTTCTCTCATCAAACAAATCAACCCCGCTTGTGAGTGAATTTTTAATGCAAAAAATTATTATTGTAGAAAGTGACTTAATCTCCAACATGTGGATGACAAGTCAAATAAGATTATTTTTGGAGAGAGTCAAACTAGCCATTATTTGATTGTTATCTAGATGTTACAAGAAACTTTATAGAATACTAGATCCTCATTGTTTTCAATAAATTTATTTTTCAAGTGCAAACATTTTTTGGATTGATTCTTCTATTCTTTTTCTTAATTTTATGTTGCAATAATTCTTCATAGAATAGATACAGGTACTCTAGATTAGTACAAGGCAATTGGATTGGTCAAGCGAAATGGGAGATCAGGGTACTAGACCTCATCTTGCCCTTTGTTGGCATAAAAAGTTAATCTAACCCAAATATTGGACAGACTCTTATTGGGGTTCCCGAATCTTGTCAACGGTCCCTTCAATAAGGATGAAGATCTAGCTTGATGCCATGGTTGTCCCAGTTGTTGGAGACATAGTAAAAGAGATCTTTCCAATAGAATTTGGGAGTCAGTGTAACTATTCTAGACTAGAATTGTATGTGATAGTCAATAAACTCCAATCCTATTCTCTAGTCCAAAGTGCATAGCATAGCTAACTTAGAGGGAGTAGTGATCACAATCCAACATTTAAAATGTAATATATATTCTTTTAATTCTCATCTTATTAGCTAGTAGGATCTTGGGGTTTACCTTAAAACTTTTCACCCTCTTATTTTTTTGTATAAAAAGTCTTTTGCATATATATAGTTTGCTACATCCGTATTTATAAGAGATCCGGTGAAAAAAAATCCACAATGAGGCACTTATCTAAATACTTTTAACCAAACCCCCTTTATTTATTCCCAATTTGATTACGTGGCATATCACAGTTTTCCTGGAGTAAAAACACACATTTTCTAGCTATTATAGAGTAAATTTATTGGTAGAAAATTTTTGGGTTTTACTCTTGGTGGAATTTAACTGTTGTTTTCTACAAGTAGTTTTCGAATTGCTGGGAACTCTAAAATACTTAGTATTTTAGATCTGAAATGTTGGGTAATTTTGATTGATACGAACTTGTTATCCAAGCATTTTCCACCCAGAGTATGGAAAATCAGTCAATAACAACCTTTACGAGACTGCTAAATCAGTCAGTGACCACCAATGGCCCTTCGCTCTCACAAGGAAAGGCCCTTCGCTCTTACAAGGAATGGCCCTTCGCAATTTGATAAAATTGTGTATGCATTAAAAGCATAATTAAATAAGCAAATAAGTGGAGGAACCTATAAATTCATTCTCGTATACCAACACAAAAACTCATTCCTATATCAAGTAATTAACACGCCCTGCAAGTTGTGTAGGTCATCGAAACCCTCGAAAATAGAACATGTTTGCCTTGTTAGCCCTCTTCGAGTTGTGATTGATATGTGTGCCCCGTTAGCCCACAAATTTCAGTTCACTAATACCTTTACCACAACATTGTAAAAGTACGGATATTAATATTTAGAATAAAAAACCAGGAAGTTTTCCTCCTGGGGGATTTCACTTAATACATTTTATTGGACTAAATATCATTTTTCATCCCAAGGGTCTCTAAAAACATTTTATCAGACTAAACATCTTGAAGTACATGTATTTGCAATAATACACCCCGACATGATGTAGTGTTTTGGAAGGAAAGCAAAAATTTACGTAAAACCCCAAAACATTAAAACTTTGACAAGCAACCAACTCTCAAAAACAATCATATACACTGAATTCAATGTAAGAATTGAAGTGCCCATAAACCAATGTCGAAAAACAACTTTCATGGCAACATTATGCATATTGAATCACTAGAAAATTATAACATGGTAAAAAACATGTTCCCGATTATAAATCTAAAAGGATCGGGTGTAACGAAATGAAACTCAAATGGAACAAATCGATGGACAAATATGAATCATCGTTTCAATTATAAATGGAGAAGTGTATGTTTAGACTTCGTTCAATTAGTAAAATTATCTGACCCATAACTGCTGTCTGTCTATTATGGGTAGGAATAAATACAAATGTGCCAGATGAACAGATTCTGCAAAGTTTATTGCATAAAAAGAAAGCCCAGACTGTTGTCAAAATGGAATAATGGTAGTTATTAAAAAATAAAAGCAATTATTTTCTGGCCTTCGCTTCTAAATAAAGAAGGGTTCCAGTTCTGAATTGGTTAAACATTTTTGCAAGGTATCTCAGAGCTATATTCAAATATATCAGACTGCAGTAATTAAAGAAAGGTAGAAAGATGATTGAAGGGCCTTAAACACCTAAGTTCCAATCTATACTAGTATTTGAGGCCATGAGAAGAGGATATTGAACCTCCTCTTACTCCAAAATTTTAATGATAATTTTGTAAAAATACCAAAAGTAAGATGAGAAACGAAAATAAAAAAATGTACCATAACAAACGGAAACTCTCTCAAAATCATGCATCTATGCATGCACGCATTTGTTCTCTTCCTGCAGATAGCTGGATCTGTCATTCATAAATAGCCAGCATAGCAAAAATCAGTAGGTCAGCATTCGACCCTTTGAATTTTCAACTCTTCTTCAGTATATTTCTTGCCCAAGGTCTTCCAGTTGAGTATCTATGTCAATACTTATGGAATGCTGAGAAAGCAGAGTCATTCGAATCTTATTTGTAGCTTAAAAGCTCATGGAAAAGCCAATTCCATGATGTGAGTTCAATTTATTCCTGCATGAATGGATCAACAGTCCCAAGGTCAATAGTAATAGGTTCTAAAGCTGATAAGTCCTCATCTGGAGAGGCAAAATGTGTTGGAAAAGGGATCAAATCCGGGTTTGGCTTCTTGTAAACTGCATCTTTTATAAAAACAAAATTTCCCTCAGCCCCTGGTACCTGTTTGAGGCAAACAATTGTCACTGGAAGTTGCTTCAATCAAGCAAGCATTATAACAAGTATCCTGCAAATGATGAGATCAAATAAGCAAAATCCAAAACCCTTTTCATCACAAACCTCACCTGGCCCTTAACCCACATGAGATTCCTTGCTGGATCTATTTTATACACCCATATATTTTTAGTAGTTCGCTGCTCACAACCCATATGCCCTGGCATCTTCTTTCCCTTGAAAACCTGTTCAACATAAGACAGCATCCGTCAGGTTTCCATTGAAATATTTTCCAAGATTTCACTACAATTTTCCTTTATTCCAAATCAAAAGACAAATTAAATGGGGATTTACAGTTGCAATATAAGATTTACTTGCAGCCAGCTGAGGCACAAAATTAAAAGCATGGATGGGTGACTGTATTTCTAAAGACCTATAAAAAAGAAAGGAACCCTAAAAACACATCAAGCTTCATTCAAAGTGAAACTTCTCGTGAGTTCTAGTATTTCAAGAATGTGATGACCATACCTATTGATTTTTCAAGGAGATCTGATCTTCTAATCTGATAATTAGTTTCTAATGATTTCTTAATCAAGTTGCTTATGTCACATGTATCACTAAAAAATTGTACATAGAATCTCAACAGTAATGCGATAATGACAGTATGATCGTAAAGAGACAGCCAAGCACAAAAAACTTAAAAAGAGACAAATTTTCACCTGGGAAACCCAACCTCGGGAGAAAACCCAACAACCTTTTCTAGGAGAAATTCTTCAATTCAACAAAAGGTACAATCTGATTTTCCAGTCAAACTGACGACAGAATCCACATAGGTCAAACAAAGAAATTCGGCCTTCTGCCTCAGCTAGTCAACTCTGGTCAACCAGGACGAAATTCAGCCTTCTGCAACTGCCTTGGAAATTTGGTCAACTGTGGTCAAACTGATCAGAAACATGCCCAGAAAAATCAGTCAAACAGTCAACTGCTGCAACCACACGTGAGATAAAAAGCTGGTCAAAGACTTAGACAAATTCGGCTGTCATATAAAAATCGTCTTCCTCAGCAAAACTCAGCCTCTTCTTCAATCCTCGCATAGAATGATTTGTGTGAGTGAATTGCACTCCAAGTGATGAGGTCGGATGTCTTTATATAGTGATTGAGGGTGCCTGAATTGCTGTGCCTTTATGACTGAACCAACCTGGTCCTTTGGGGCCGACTTGAGCATTTTGGAGGCAAATTAAATTCAAATTTTAAATTGTAAATATCTTCCTTCTGATTTCTTTTGAGGGCATACTTTAGTAGCTGGGAATACCGATCATAGCTACTCCAAAAATCATCACTCCCTTCACTTCACTTCATCAAATGTCTACTTCCTTGACAAAAAAAATCTCCTTCCTAAGAAAAGATTGAATGAGCTTGCTATGTTAATATATCTATCCACTTCATGTGGAAAGAATCCTGCAGTGGCATCATGCAAAAGGGAATAGAGTCATCTACTAGTCAAATCCCCTTTGCAAATTGATCTAGCAACCCACTAGTCAAAACCTTTTGGCCTTGTGGGGTCAACAAGAGTCAAGACTAGCCCTGGGTCACTAGCTCAACAAGTCGTCACCTACAACAAGGTGAATACCTTTGACCAAAAGAGAATGGTGAAACCCTGGGCCAAATACCATTCCTGCATGCCAATTGAATGGTAATACACTTTCCCGATGCTAAAGGCACTGACTCTACCCACTAGCCAAGTAGCTCTTGGCAATATGGTCGAAACCTTCTGACAAGGAGAGCATTGTGGGCCTTAATGCCCTCTAGACCATCCTTCCCTAGACACATTGCATGGCCCCTAGTCAATACCTTTAACTTGTCAATATCCTAAACTAGGGAGAATGTCTTCCCCTTGATGCTACAACATCAACACTCCCTCTAATGAATGGAAGCATTCTTGACTACTCTAAGCTTGTCCCTAGAGTATAGAAACTTCACCCTAGGTTAGAGGCTTTGTGAGAATGTCGGCATCTTGCTTGTTTGTAGAAATGCATTGGAGCCTCACTGCTCCCTTTTGTACCATGTTTGGGATATAGTGGTACTCAATGTGCTTCGACCTATCATCACAATCGTCTCCTGCACCTGATCAAACAATCCTGCAAGTAGCTTCCAAAGCCACACTGCTTCACAACTTGCTAAACTAGCTGCAATAAACTCGGCCTTCGTAGTGTTGAGTGCAACAAATGTCTGCTTCCTACTCATCCAGGATATCATAGTAGAACCCAAAATTAAAGCATCATCTTCATATGCTCTTCCTATTTCCTGCACTCTGCCCAAACTGAATATGTTTATCCCTGCAATTGTACTTCATCATATCCAACTGTATCATGTCGGTACCTCAACACATGTTGTGTCACATGCCTTAGCTTAACCATAAATTGATCGGCTTCCTTCACTGGATCCATTATCATGACTACTTTCCGGTCACTCTGACTAGGTGCTTCCTCTAAAACAGATCCTGTTGTGGCAATCCTGGCTACTCCCTCTGCCACTGTTGCTTCCTAGTCATTGAAGCATATATGTTGTCTCGCATGGTCCACTCATAGAAGACATACTGCTCTTAGAGACCACCTATCTCTGAGAATCTCAATCTCAATCTCATGATAGTCTATCATCTCAATTTTCTGAAGGATCTCAATAGTACACTTCCCTTAACCAAGGAAGTAATGCATCAAACCTAGATCCTTCATCTCAAAGCGTCAAATCTCTCTGACACTGAAGTAGGGCTTGATTGCTCCCTCTATCATAGAAGCAAATGCTCTTGCCACTACTACTCCCTCTGTCATGTGAGTCCTACTCCCATTAGAAACAAGTCATATAATAACAAGATCAACCAAGATTCAACAGATATCCATCAATCCAAGAATACCATGCTCGAGGTTCATACAAAGCCTTCTTCAGTTTGCAGACATGAGACTCCTCATGTACCTCAAAGCCTTGAGGTATATTTATGTACACTTCTTCCTCAACTACCCCATTAAAGAAAGTGGTCTTTACATACAAATAATGTAACTTCCAATCCATAACAGAAGCAATAGAAATAATAATTCTAATAGAAGTGTACTTGGCAACTGGAGCAAATGTCTCTTCATAGTCCTCTCCCTCTTTTTGAGAGAACCCTCTTATGATGAGCCTCACTTTGTACTTCTATATGTTGCCATCTACCGCATGCTTGATCTTGTAAATCCACTTGGAAGTCACCATTGACTTCCCCTCACGTCTTGGCATAGTTTTCCTCCATCATGGCATCCTTCAAATTTGTTGGCTTGCATGCTCCTTTTGGACTAGGAGCTCTTTCGGTCATTTCGCACAGTTTTAGATGTCAATACTGTTTCTCCCTCTTGAACACAAATCACTCTCGCTGAGTTTATGCTCGATCCTAGGAGAATCCTCTTGCCACAAACTTTGCTTTGTTCTTCCCGATGCTTCCATCAGCAACTTTGACGACGTACCTGCAAATCTCAATAGGCGGCCATAGAAGAAACAATTAAAACCAAGTAAAAGATGCAAAAACAAGAGGTTGACCAAAAAATAGATAATCAAGGAAGAAAGATATGAAGTACTTATCTTTTGATCTAAGGATTACCGGGAATTCTGTTATGAAACCAGCGCACAAAATAGAAGAAGAAATAGATCAACGACTTCAAATAAGCATCTTCGAGGGGGCAACCTCCTTTACATTACACAAATGAACAATGCTTGGATGATACAAATGACAAGACCTCCTTTTTATATATAGGAGTCTAAGGGGTCACAATATAATCAAAGCCGACATAACAATAATATTGTAAGGGCACAACAATAACAATAGTGGGCTTCTATGGGGCACAATAATAACAATATGGGGACTACATGGGCACAGGAATACAATAAGGGGGTTGCACTAATAACAATAAGGGGCTACACTAGTAGCATAGGGACCTAACATGCCCCTCTACTTCAAAAAGTGTTGTCCTCAACGCTTGAGTAGTTCTAGATGCTTCTATATAAAATTCTCATCCTCCCATGTGAAATCTTCAATAGGTAAGTTCTTCCACTTGATGAGATACTTTGAAATTGATTGATTTCGTAACTGTCGGGTTCTCATTTCCATCACTGCTTCAGGTTCCAATATGATTTTTCCTTCCTCAAATGGGTTTTAATTTCGGCTTCTGAAGCTTCGTATAAAAATAGTTATAGTGAAAATGCCATGATGACTTGTTTGAAGCAGTGAAACCCTAGAATCCAAACCTCTGATACCAAATGTTATGAAACCGACTCACAAAATAGAAGAAGAAATAGATCAACGACTTCAAAAATAGCCTCTTCGAGGGGGCAACCTCCTTTACATTACACAAATGAACAATTCTTTGACGATACAAATGAAAATACCTCCTTTCTATATATAGGAGTCTAAGGGGTCACAATATAATTAGAGCCGACATAACAATAATATTGTAAGGGCACAACAATAACAATAGTGGACTTCTATGGGGCACAATAATAACAATATGGGGACTACATGAGCACAATAATAACAATATGGGGACTACATGGGCACAACAATACAGTAAGGAGGTTGCACTAATAACAATAAGGGGCTACACTAGTAGTATAGGGACCTAACAAATTCTCAACTCCCTCGTGATCCTTTCCTTCTTGCAAAAATCACTGCAATCTATCTACAATCTCATCAAGCTAGAAGTGTTCATCCTCGTCCTCATGATCAACTACCAATACATGTAAGCTTTCCTTTCCTTCTTTGCATGAATTGTATGAGCTAGGGTTTCTTTATCCTTGAGTTATCCAGCCACACCAAGAGCTCAACAATAGGATAGCATCAACACCAAATCTATCCTTGGATCTCTTACTTGTATTTGACACTCCATATCTTGCTACAGGGTTTACAAACCCTAAGTCTTCTAGTTCTTGTACCAGGTTGTCCTTTCCCTTGTAATACATATTTTGATCTATGCAATAGTCATATTTGAACTTATCATATTCATCAACAAATGAATGAGCAGTAACAAATGGTCTTGTCATAATGTCAACACCAGACCCTAATATCTATTGAAGAATGTAACTAGTGTCGGTCTTCATAATTGTATCGGTCAAAAGAAAGAAAAAGAAATTTGTATTATTAACAGAAATTGACTTATTAAAGCATGGGCTTCATGCTTGGGTCAATGGTCAAATAGGTCAAGCCTCCATTGTAGGCTTCTACGATTATGTCTTCAGTCATTGACCCTTCTTGGGCTCATTATGTCAAGGAAAGCAATTTATTTCATGTAAATACTTCGGTCTCAAGTAATTGTCTAGTCACCCTCCTTAAAGGGTCACGTCTCTACACAATAAGGATATA
>APFE031547392.1:288789-302270 GCA_000404065.3 Pinus taeda
ATATATAAGCCACTCGACCTACTGTAGCAAGATGGCAATCTAAAATTCACATAAGAAGATGACAATCTAAAGTTCACATTAGAAGATGGTAATATGAAGTTTGCATAAGAAGATGACAATCTAAAGTTCGCATAAGAAGAAAGTAATATGAAATTCGCATAAGAATAAAGATATCTGAAGTTCGCATAAGAATAAGGCAATTTGAAGCTTGCATAAGAAGAAGGTTACCTAAAACTCGGTGATCTGAAATTCGCATAAAAAGGAGACGCAACGAAGATGTTTAGCAAGAAGTTTCTTATCATCAAAAGAAGTCATTACAACGGAGGGAGAAATCTTTGAAGTCCATATTTTGCCTAAAATACAATAAAATGACAAATATTGCAGAAGTTGAAGATGTAAGATGGAAACTTAGACCAAGGACTGGAGAAGAAGAAGGAGAGGGCTGACTTGATGGTTTCGAGTGAGAAAGGCCATTTCTCTGGTCAAAAAGGGTCTTAGTTGTCTCACTTTGATTTGAATCTACTAAGGAAGAGTTTGACTGGGTTTTCCACTCTTTAGGGGTTTTGCCCTGGCTGAGTGCCTACATCTTGTGTTTGTGATCTTCATTACTTTGGCATTTATCTTGAAGATAAAAGAACATAATAATAACAAAACGAAATATAATATCACAAGAACTTGTCAAAGTAAGAGAAATCAAGCTAAAGAAAACCTAATCATATTGCCCTAGATTTCCCAACATGGTATCAGAGCTTGGTTCTTGGTTCAATTACATAAGGGCAGTTAGAAGGTCACTACAACAGTAGAAGGCTTCAAGTCAAGAGAGAAAAGTTAGTTACCTAGGACCGAGCTCCTAGAGGAAAGAAGAACAAAATTTTGAGCACTCGATTACACATCACATAAGTCATCCATCTCTACAATTGAAAAGGAATACAAAGAGTAAAGAAGGTCGAAGTACAGAAGGGCAAGGAATAATTTGTATGCCCTCGCTCTAGCAATAATACAAGGTTGAAGAACAATCTAAATCTCTATGATGTCTCCCTGTGGAAAAGTCTGAATATTAAAGTTTGAATTTTCGTGGGTTTCTGTGGTATATCAATGATGAGGAACCAAATAGCATATTTGTGAGCTTAGTCGAGACCAAGCTCCTTATGAAATAGAGGGAAATTCTGAGTAAATGAGGTTCATGCCTCAATGACCAACTTGGAAGGATCACGAATGCCTAACATAATGAAGTCTATTTTGAAGTCTAATATAGAGGAACATAATATGTCCTTGATCAAATTCAAGGAACATATATATCATTGTCTACAACAGCAAAAGGAGAACCTTGTTTAGCAACTTATATATAGATTACTCCAACGAAACATCAAGAATGAGCAGTAGAGTTGCCTTTTGAAAAGGAGAATAAAGAAAGAATTAGGTACTCAATCTATCATTGGAGAATGGAAGGTCTTGTTGAGCATCTCTGAGAAGGAAGTAGTCTAAAAACATAGCACCTTGAAAGCCTATACTACAGTCAAAAGAAAGCATCTAACATTTTGGACCAGTTTGCAGTCAAAGTCAAGTAAGTGTTGCTTTGTTCTTTATGTATTTATCATCTAAAAATATGTTTTTATTTTGCTAGAAAGAACAACAAATGGAACATCAAAACAAAGGTATGTAATTTTGAGGTATGTATAGCATGTTTTTAAAGTTTGGATACTTATATGATTCTAGGGTTGGCTAGTTGTTGATATTTAGAGATTGCATACCCTAGATAGTACATATAAAGAAACCCTTTTATATTTGTTGGTTCCCTTTAATCTCTAAATCATGATATCTAAGGTCTATAGGTATATGACAATTCCTTATGAAAATAGAATTGTATGATATTTAGATTTTGACATAATGCTAGTTAGAATCCCTTGGAATTCATTCAAGGTAATATATTCTTGGGTTTAGATCTGAAAAACCCTAGTGTATTCTTGGTAGTACTTGTCAAGAAATATTGCAAGTATATGCTGATTTGGTAAATCAAATCCTTAAAGCACAAGTTGAAAAATAAGGAGATGAACTATGAAGATGTTATCATATTTCAGAGGGATCCTTTCATTAAAATTACCAGGTTTGTAAAAGGAGTAACTCAAGGTATGTATAAATATTTATAGTAAATCTTCTTCATATTACAAGGTGTGGTCATTTTAAAATTTTTTCTATATTACTAACTCTTTCATGTCTAGGATTTTGAATCATAAGGATTCTTGTTTGGGTGATTAATCCTTAGATTGAATCTACCCTTATCATATCTTGTTGTTTTCTCATTTTGGTGAAACCCTAACCTTTTGGGTTCACTATAAAACCCTAGTCTCTTGTTGCTTAGGGTATGTTGACAATGAAACCCTTAATCTACTTAGGATTTGTTGATAAAATCTAGAAATGAAATTCTACTCTTAATATTTGTGGTTTGTTAATGTTATGAAACCCTAGTCTTTTGGGGTTTTTTATTAATGCTTAGTATATATAATGAAACCCTATATTCTTAGGGTTTGGTAAATTAGGGTTTATAAACAAAAATCCTTGTAATTCTTATGTCCTAGGATTGAAACCCTAGTGTGGTCAAAATTGTTGGGATTTGATGTTTGTATCTAAGGTTTACAATAAAACCTTGGTTGAGATTGATATAAGAATGAGTCCCTAGATATGAAATGCTAATATGCTAACTTGATTGTTGATATCTTCTCATTGATGAAATCTAGGGTTTATAACGAAACCCTAGTAAAGCTTGATATGATTATAGAGCATAATATTGGAAATGTAAAGTTCTATGATTAGATTGCTAACTTGATTTAGTCACTGATCATGGAATCTAGGGTTTATGACAAAATCCCTAGCAAATTGTTAAAGTCTAGAATATAAAAGATGTAACCTTAGTTGACTATGAAACTAACTAGGTTTAAGCATCTGATGTCTAAAGCTTGATTATTTTGATACTTCCATTGTAAATGACATGATTGTGATATAGTTGACTTCATGCTTCTTGGTTGTACTTGTTAAATATCTATAGGTACATAATCTTCAAGATGTTGAAGATGTTCGTAATTAAAGATGAATAAGCATGATGGAAAGAGGAAGTTGTAATAAAGATAATGATATTAAAATGAATAGATGTTCTTATTGCCATAGAAAGGATGATGTTCCTGAAGGAATAAAGCTTTGAAAAGATTGAAGTTCTTTGTTGTAATGATGATGCAAAAGAAAGAGTCTGTGTGGCTAAAAGAAAAAGAAAAAAAAATGTTGGACTTATTCCCAAGTTGAGAGGGACCTTAGTTGAAAAGTTAATTTCTTCGAAATAATAACTTGATGTAAAGATCATAAGGATTATTGAGATCAGAGAATAGCTAAAGCATTACAGACCAATTGTTCATGATTGATGACGTTGCAAACAAAACTTCGTTACATTGAGAAGTGTTGAGACTGAGTTTGGTCCTGCTAGAAAATTGAAGAAGGAAACTTACGATGAGATGTATTCAAGATAATATGACGATGATTTAAGCAGCATCATAAAAACTAAAGACCCCAAAGGTTTGTGCTAAACATATATATATATATATATATTGAAAGTTTATTATTGATTGTGGTTGTGATTGTGGTTGTGATTGTGTAGGATCTCTCCATAAGAAGGTTGAAAGTTTGAAGCATGCTTGGATTGGTGGATATATTTGGTTGAGTTGATAAGGAGAGATGAAGCATCTTGGGGCGACAAGATGCTTGGGAGGACATTTGGTCGCCCTGTGATGATGTCTAGATCCCAAAATAGCTAAGTCACAGGACACGTCCTCCAAGGTCCCGTGTCCCGTATTTAACATGCCAGACACGAAAACGGCCCTAAAACGCGTCGAAAACGTTTTTCATCGTGTCTTGTAAAACGTAAAACGTATTCTGTAGTTTTCGTGTCCTTCATCTGGAAAACGCGTATTTAGTTGATCGAAAATGTTGCCCTAACGTTTTTCCTCCGGTTGAATACGTACTCCACTAAACCGTGTAGTTTAAAGCCCACGCAATGGATTTTTACGGGTTCTTTTCGTCGGGTGGAAATGCTGTGTGAACTGAGTGTGGAGCAGAGTGTGGAGCCGAGTGTGCTGCGTTCAGCATTCAAGAAAACCATTCAGCCCGTAAACCTGTAAACCCATAAATTGTGTTCACATTTTATATATTATTTGATTAATCATTATATATGATTGATGGGGTTTCTAACTAATAAACTATTTATGTTGCGGCTTGCCCCATTTCTGAAATCTGCAAACTCAGAACTGTTCTTTTGGCAGTTTGTAATTTGCTTTTGATCGTTTGAAAAAACTTGAACACCTGCAATAAACCTCGGTCCTCAATGCGAATATACAATGTTTAAAATATGGTCCTTCCCATGAGACCCAACCACATTTTGCATCATATTTACTATAGTCTATAACCTTAAAGCTCAGCCTGGTGAGAACACTGAGAACTGCTAAGCATTGAGACTGCAGTTAGTAAATGTGCATCACCAGTTTGGTTTCTGGATATCATTTGCAGAACATTTTCAGAAGACATACAATAATGTAAACAAAACAACCTTTTAATTTGGATTTGGCAATGAAGAAAGGAAATCTTTAGCCTCATCGATATGGCCAAATCCAAGGCACGGAAAAATATCAATCAAAGATCATATGACAAAATTCTTAGGTTACAAACTTACAGGTGTAGAACCTAACCCTCCATTACTTAATATTATTGGTAAAGAGTGCAAAATCCTTTCTTGCCATCTATGACATCCCTTAGTTGTCAACTTGTCTTATATCATTTATGACCTTGAATATTCGTGACTGAATTTTCATGAGATTTCACAACAAAGAGATCCATACAGTACTAGCAACTCCACGTGTCAATCTTCCTAGACTGCCTTTCCATGCTGAAAAAACTAATTCTTTTTGCCTGTTTCATAGGCTACTAAGGCTCGTTGTAGGTGTGTTTCACAAATGGCATTACATGCTCACTGAGAAGTTACAAAATAGAATGGAAAGGGCTAGTGATTTCTGGAAAATTTATTAGATATAGACCTTGATGCATGGCCAATATATTTTCACATAAGCTGGTTTGACAGGTCTGTCATTGTTAGTAGAATTTAAGTGGCAGTCTGCAGATAATGTCATAGACTCATATGACAGTTTCTGTCAACAGTATCCTGTCCATTGTCCAATATTAATGTTGCTTTTATAAGTTTTTTCTATTTTTTCCCAAAAGAAATCAAGCATGACTGTACCACAGCAAAAAAACGTGGTTCTGTCTCAGCTCCAAAAATGGATGACTCAGGAGATACATCTTCTTACATATAAGTTTATAACATTAAAATGATTTATATTAAAGATCTTCTTTGATGATAAAGAGAAGATCTGTAAAGAAGCCATTTTCTGAAAATCAAACAGCGCCTTTGAACTTTCACATACAAGGACTCCCCCTTTCCCTTCATACAAGATCTCAAACATGACTGTACCACAGCAAAAAAACATGGTACTAACTTGGTTATTGAGTACACATGATGTGACTTGGGTCCTTTCTGGTGACTACCACTGGTTTTGTTATATAGTGTCACACTGTCAGCCTGTCAGTGTTCACTGTTCACTGTGTTTCTGATATTTGTTGAAGGTCCAGATTAAGGTCCAGGTGAAGTTAAAATGACATGTTACTAAATTCTGATTCTATTTATTTTTTTAAAATGAACTATGAACTTTGAGAAGTAATTATATTTTAATTTGATTAGATAAGCTGCAGCCTGCAATTCAATATGGATATAAAACTATACTTCAGAATAAATATAATATATATATTATATATAAATATATATAAAATGTGTCCCTCGTGTCCTTGTTCCAGGTTGCTGCGTTTCGTATTGAAATACTCGTATTTACGTGTCCTCCGTGTCTTGTGTCCTAGTGTCATGTGACTTAGCAAAATAGGGAGGGTGATGTTGGTCTTGGAGCTCCGACCTTGGATACACACCTAGATCTCTAGGTTGGTGTTAGAGCTAAAGCCATATGGTTTCCTAGAGTGACTAAAGCTTGGAACACACGGTAGTCCGACCTAATTAGATACCTTGGTCAAGTATCTAATCTGTAGCACTGCATGTGTTGTAACTCTTCATAGAGCATATCATTTTGAGATATTCCATGTACCTATGTATATATGTAATTATGAATACTTCCCTAGTTAAGAGGGAGCATTGAAGAATATAACTAGTGTCAGTCTTCATAATTGCATTGGTCAAAAGAAGGAAATATATTTTTTTATTATTAAAAGAAATTGACTTATTAAAGCATGGGTCTCATGCTTGGGTCAATGGTCAAATAGGTCAAGCCTCCATTGTAGGTTTCTAGGATTATGTCTTGAGTCATTGACCCTTCTTGGGCTCATTACGTCAAGGAAAGAAATTTCTTTCATGTAAAAACTCCTCCATCAAGTCAGCCTCAAGTAGCTATCCAGTCAGTCTCCTTAAAGGGTCACATCTCTACACAAGAAGGATATATATATATACACAAAAGCTATTCGACCTATTGTGGCAAGATGGCAATCTGAAATTCGCATAAGAAGATGACAACCTGAATTTCGCATAAGAAGATGGCAATTTGAAGTTCGCATAAGAAGACGAAAATCTGAAGTTCGCATACGAAGACGAAAATCTGAAGTTCGCATAAGAAGAAAGTAATCTGAAATTCTCATAAGAATAAAGCAATCTGAAATTCGCATAAGAATAAAGTAATCTGAAGTTCGCATAAGAATAAGGTAATCTGAAGCTCGCATAAGAAGAAGGTGACCTGAAACTCAGTGATCTGAAACTCGCATAAGAAGGAGATGCAGTGAAGATGTTTAGCAAGAAGTTTCTTATCATCAAAAGAAGAAGTCATTACAACGAAGGAGGGAGAAATCTCTCAAGTCTATATTTTGCCTAAAATACAATAAAATGACAAATATTGCAGACAATGAAGATCTGAGATGGAAACTTAGACCAAGGACTGAAGAAGGAGAGTGTTGACTTGATCATTTGGAGTGAGAAAGGTCATTTGTCTGATCAAAAAGGGTCTTAGTTGTCTCATTTTGATTTGAATCTACTACGGAAGAGTTAGACTGGGTTTTCCCATCTTTAGGGGTTTTGCCCTGGATGAGTGCCTACATCTTGTGTTCTTTTCTTGTGTTCGTGATCTTCATTTGTTTGGCATTTATCTTGATGATGAACATAATAATAACAAAAGGAAATATAATATCACAAGAACTTGTCAAAGTGAGAGAAATCAAGTTAAAAGAAAACCTAATCATACTGCACTAGATTTCTCAACAACATCAACATTCATATTGTTGTTATGAGCATCGATTATTGGTTCTCAAACATTGAATTAAAACCCATAGCTGAATCTGACAAATATTTGATGCCATACTTCAATCTTGACCACTTATAGCCCTAGCACAAAGAACAGTTTCAAGAATACAACCCGATCAAGTGAATTTGAAAAACATAATTCGAAAAGGCAAGACTATTGAACACTGATTTTGCCTTGCAAGCAGGCAATTTGATGGCACTGCATATGTCTGCCTGCAACTTGTTGAAAATATAACTAGTATCAGTCTTCGTAATTGTACTTGAGTCAAGATGTAATATATTTGTCAAAAGAATATTTATTATTATTAAATTGACTTATTAATGCATGGATTTCATGCTTGGATTAGTGGTCATAGATCAAGCCTCCATTGTAGGCTTCTATGATTTTTCTGTTGAGTCAAAGTCAAAATTTGATGTAAGAAACCCTTTTTGGGACATGATAGAAAAAATATTTAAGTCCTACCTCTCCTCCATCAAGTCAGCCATGATCTCCTTGCAAGTCGGCTCATCAAACTACTTATGTCGGCTCCATATTATAGACAGGAAAAACTATATATACATATATGAACTCGACCCAAATTATAAGCACAGAATAGTTTGGATATATACTTCAGAGCGACTCGGTTTACAGAACAGCGAAGGAATGTTAGTTCATAAGGTCGAAGTATTGGATAAATGATTGGGCCAAAACACCAAGCTATCAAAGGACCAAAACATGATAGAGGACCAAAGTTTGTATATATGACAGAAGGACCGAAGTATATATGATAATTGAAGTGTATATATAATACAGAGGACGGAAGTATATATGACAGAGGACCGAAGTACATATGACAGAGAACTGAAGTTTATATATAATAAAGAGGACCGAAGTATATATGATAGAGGATTGAAGTTTATACATATTACAAAGGACCGAAGTATATATTAAAGTGGACCAAAGTTTTATATAGATCAAAGACCAAGGTCAAAGACTTCATACAGCTACAAGATTGAAGTTTAAGATGAATACTATTGCAAGACCGAAGTATAAGAAAGTCAAGATGAACTACATATGAAGAAATGGACCAACAGATGTGAGCTAGGCTGACTTGATGGATGGAAGGTTGTTTCTTGCTCTAGGTGTCAAGAGTCTTGATTGTCTCACTGTGATATGAATCTACTGAAGGAAGAGATCTTGACTGGGTTTTCCCCTACTTAGGGGCTTTTCCCTGGTTGTGTGCCTACTTCTTGTGTTCCCTTTTTGTTTGTGATCTTCATGGATTGGCATTAGTCTTAATGATAAGAACATAACAAATTAAAAGAAGATATAACGAGTGAAACATCATAAGATAATGTCATAAAAGAAAAGAAATCAAGTTAAATACATGATGCCCTAGATTTTTCAACATGGTATCAGAGCTTGGTTCATTGGAAATAAGGGCCGAAAGAAGGTCACATTGGCTTAAGATCAAGAAAAGAATGATATCTACTTAAGACAAAATTAATAAAGGTAAGGAGGACTAAAATCTGGACACATATTCTAGCTCTCTCCACAGTAACTATACCACAGATATGAGCATAAACAGCAGAGGCAAAGTATCTTAAAGCAAAGGTCTGGATTCTCTATTAAAATATTTGAATTTGTGGTGTCATCTCAGAGCTTTAAAGTCTAGGAGTGAATACACTTATGGAGGGATCAAATTTATGAGTATCTCATAAAAGGAAAAAATCAGTGCAAGTTTGGGATTATAAGCATATCCTGCTACCTCTGTCATCCTGGAAAGGAGCCAAACCTCCCTCAAATTTTTTAAGCATAAGTATACATTGGTGAGGCTAATTATAAGCCAAAGATCTAAGCACACAATGAACTCAAGGCCAATCAAAATTAAGTCCCGTCATCAGTCAATTTGTATCAAAAGAACTACACCAAAGGACATTGCAAGCTTGCGACAAAGTTACAATCACCACAGACTTCGAGGACCAAACCAGGTTATGTTGCAGTCACTATATTTGAAGAAAGGCAAGTTACAATGAAGAAAGCCAATCATTGAATGATGAAGAAATTGATGTATTGCTACAGCATGTGGAAGAAGACTTGAAGATCAAGTATTGTTATTTTGTGTTTTAGCCATCTACTAATATGTTTCCTATCTCCAAGAAAAGCATCAAGTCCTATGGAAAACCAATTCTTCACTCGAAAAAGTAAGGTATATCCTATATGTTCATTATGAGAATAACTGCAAGTTTCTCTTTGAGATAAAGATTGAATATATATAGAAACACTTACCCCAATACTCGTGTTTCTAACTTAGGTTATCTAAGGTATGAAAATAGATTTGAATGATGAAATTCATTCAAAGTAATGAAACCCCTAGATGGTCTCTACGCTATTATACTTGTATATTTTGGTCGTGCTTGTAAATTAATATTGCAGGAATGGTAACTTGATAAATCGAGTGGGATCCTTGGGCACACGATGACTCATAAAGGAAATGAATCATGAAGACGCTATCATAATTTAGAGGGAACCCCCTCAATAATAATAACTCTATGAGGCTTGTAAAAAAAGGAGCAACTTCAGGTATGTTCAATTCTCTCATGTATAGGTTTTCGAATCATATGGATTCTTGTTAAGGTGATTAACCTCTTCATTAGATCTACCCTAATAATATTAACCACTTTGTTTATGAAACCCTAACCTTTAGGGTTCACTATAAAACCCTAACTTAAGGGTATGTCGATGAAACCCTAATCTACTTAGGGTTTGTACAATGAAATCCTTGCTTAAGGATATGTTAACCATAATGTTGTAACCCTAGTCTTCTTAGAACCAATAAAAAGTTTATTATTATAATGTTTAGAGTTTTGGTAGTGTTATGGCAAAGTCCTAGTCTTCTAGGGTTTGTTGTTGTTATCATTGTTATAAACCAAAACTCCAGATTGTTAAAATTTTGGTAAATCAAGGATTATAAGCAAAACCCTTATAAAAAAGTGATTCTAGGAATGAAACCCTAGGAATGTATGTCCACTCAATTGAAACCCTAACTTGGTTAATATTGTTGTGTATCTAACTTTGATGTAATAATATATGTTTCTAGGGTTTACCTAACTAAGTATTGATATGAGTCTCAATGATGAAACCCTAGATATACATATGCCAAGGAGATAACTTGATTGTCAATGTATCTAGGGATTATAACAAAAACAAAGTCTATCCTAAGAGTATGTTATCTAAGGCTTTGAAGTCTAGGGTTTATGATGAAACCCTAGCAAGTTGTTAAAGTCTAAAGTATAAAAAGATGTAACCTTTGCTAACCAGGTTTAGGTATCTAATAACTTGATGTCATATTTGCTTTTGCTTGTACTTTTTATTAAAGTTTTGCAGGTACATGATCTTCAAGATGATGAAGACGTTTGTATAAGCATGATGAAGGAAGCTATATATCAAGATAACCTTGATAGCATAAATAAAGCCTTGAAAGGATGAAGTTTCTCCGATGTTATGAAGTTGTTGATCTCCCCAAGTTGAGAGGGAGCCTGGATAGAAGGAAGAGTATATATCCCCAGTTAAGAGGGAGGGAATATTATGTTAGTGAATTCCTTGAAGTAAGGATGAATTAAAGTGAAAAAAATATTATTGATAAATGTTCGAGAAGTTGTTGCTGAAGAAATGATTGTATCTGGATAACTTGCATCAGAGAACCCCGAAGGTTTATGTTTACTTATATTTGAAAGTTTATTATTGATTGGGGTTGTGTTTGTACATGTAAATCACTCCATAAAAAGGTTGAACATTTTGGAAGCATGCTTAGACAAATGGATACGTCTAGTTTGATAGGGAGAGTTGAAGCATCAAATGGTGGATGCTTGGGAGGACATATGGTCAGCCTATGTGTTGATGTCTAGATCCCGAAGAGGGAGGGTGGCATTGGTCTTGGAGCTCTGACCTTGGATACGCACCTAGATCCCTGGGTTAACGGTTAGTAAGCCGGATGATACCTAGACTCGCTGAAAACTTGAGTCCATCTTAGTCCCACTTGGACAGATTACCCTAGTCAGGTATCTAGTCTGCAGCATTGAGTGTGATAGAACTCTTCGTAGTTCATTTCGAGATCTTCCATGTACCTCTATATATATGTAATTATGAATACCTCCTAGTTAAGAGGTTGTGTTGAAAAATATAACTAGTATGCATCTTTGTAATTGTACTTGAGTCAAGATGTAAAATATTTGTCAAAAGAATTTTATTATTATTATTAAATTGACTTATTAAAGCATGGATTTCATGCTTGGGTCAATGTTCATAGGTCAAACCTCCATTGTAGGCTTCTAGGATTTTTCTGTTGAATCAAAGTCAAAATTTGATGTAAGAAACACTTCTTAGGACAATATAGAGAAAATATTTAAGTCCTACCTCTCCTCCATCAAGTCAGCCATGATCTCCTTGCAAGTCGGCTCATCAAACTACTTATGTTGGCTCCATATTATAGACAAGAACAAATATATATACATATATGAACTCAACCCAAATTATAAGCACAAAACAGTTCGGATATACACTTAAGAGCAACTTGGATTACAGAACAACGAAGGAATGTTAGTTCACAAGGTCGAAGTATTGGAAAAATGATTGGGCCGAAACACCAAGCTATCTCAAGACTGAAACATGCAGAGGACCAAAGTTTGTATATATGACAGATGGACCGATGTATAGATGATAACTGGAGTGTATATATAATACAGAGGACCGAAGTATATATGATAGAGGAACGAAGTACATATGATAGAGAATTGAAGTTTATATATAATTCAGAGGACCGAAGTATATATGACAGAGGACTGAAGTATATATGACAGAGGACCGAAGTTTATATATAATAAAGAGGACTGAAGTATATATGACAAAGGACCAAAGTTTATACATATTACAAAGGACAGAAGTATATATTACAATGGACAGAAGTATATATTGCAGTGGACCGAAGTATATATTGCAGTGGACCGAAGTATATATTACAGCGGACCGAAGTTTTATATAGATCAAAGACTTCATACAGCTACAACACCGAAGTTTAAGATGATTACTATTGCAAGACCAAAGTATAAGAAAGTCAAGATGAACTACATATGAAGAAATGGACCAACAGATGTGAACTAGGTTGACTTGATGGATGGAAGGTTGTTTCTTGGTCTAGGTGTTAAGAGTCTTGGTTGTCTCACTATGATATGAATCTACTGAAGGAAGAGTTCTTGATAGGGCTTTCCCCTACTTAAGGGTTTTGCCCTGGTTGTCTGCCTACACCTTGTGTTCCCTTTTTGTTTGTGATCTTCAAGGATTGGCATTAGTCTTAATGATACGAACATAACAAATTGAAAGAAGATATAACAAGTGAAACATCATAAGATAATGTCATAAAAGAAGAGAAATCAAGTTAAACACATGTTGCACTAGATTTCTCAACACAAGTCAATAGGTCTCATTGTTGAAATTTGGTACTGGAGGACAGGTGGTTCCCTTAGGCTTTGATCTTTGGCCTAGGGAAAAGTGTCCAAAAGATTTTAATTTTTCTCCTAAAATAACTTTATAATTTTTATAAAGTTAAATCTAATTTAAAAGTGACTTTAAGTGATAAAGTTACTAAAGTCTAATTTTAAAGTGACTTTAATAAAGTCAATCTAAAATTAAAAAGGAAAAGTGACTTTGGAAATAAATGACTAAGTGGGTCTTTATTAAAGTCTTTATTAAAGTGGGTGAATTAAAAAATAGACAGTGAGATTTAAATGTGCATTTAATCTCAGCCATTGATCTAAATCTATTTCAGCCATTGGATTTAGAGATCACCCAAAAGTCACTTGAATCACCCAAAAGTCACTTGGAGTTATATTAAAGGAGGAAAAGGAGGAAAAGATCATTCATTCTTTCATGAGCAGATTGGGAGAAGGAGAGCAAGAGAGCAAGGGAGATTTCTGGACAAGAAGGAGAAAAAGGCAGCAGTTTGGCACACATACCAGGCAGCTCTTCAGCAAAATCAGAACAGCAGAAAGACAAGCAGAACAGCAGCAAGAACAAGCAGAAAAAGCTGATTTTTGCTGAAAACTGAGAAGTTTCCAGGTG
>APFE031547392.1:306212-355817 GCA_000404065.3 Pinus taeda
GGATCACCCAAAAGTCACTTGGAGTTATATTAAAGGAGGAAAATGAGGAAAAGATCATTCATTCTTTCATGAGCAGATTGGGAGAAGGAGAGCAAGAGAGCAAGGGAGATTTCTGGACAAAGAAGGAGAAAGAGGCAGCAGTTTGGCACACATACCAGGCAGCTCTTCAGCAAAATCAGAACAGCAGAAAGACAAGCAGAACAGCAGCAAGAATAAGCAGAAAAAGCTGATTTTTTGCTGAAAACTGAGAAGTTTCCAGGTGGTCCGTTGGGCTGAAAACGGATAAGTTTGCTTGCTGAAAAAAAAATAAAATTATTTTGCTGTAATTTTTGCTGAAATTTTCTTGCTGTAAAAAGACATTTTTCATAAATAAAGAAGAGCTCTCAACTGGTTTTCCCCAAGAGTTGTAGGGGGTTTTTCCAGGGTCACATTGACCAAAAATATCAGTGTTTTAATGTGTTTTAATGGTTGTTTATTACTGCTGATTTTTATTTCTGCAATTTCCAGGATTCTGTAAATTTTCCAGAATTTGTGTTTTCAGCAAAATTTATTTTTTTCAGCTTGTTGAATGTATGGTTATGGGAAAGGGCATTTAACTACATGGGAGAAATAAGGAGAAACTGAAAACCGGGGTGGGAAAACAGAAATTTTAACACTCATTTTAGGGTTTCACAAACCCTTAGTACTTTAATACAAGTTGCAACTTCCAATTTCTTTTCTAGGTCTACTATCTTTATAAGAAAACTTCATATTTTAAAATATATTATTTTCTTGCTTGATATGAAGGAGTCTTTCTCCTCAACTTCCTCCAACCCTAGTAAAACTTCAAATCAAATATGCCTTTTAGGTTGATAAGACCTTGATTGTCTTAAAACTCGGTCTGCATTAATCGATCTATTAAATTTGTCGCCAAAACAAGTCTACAACGAAGTCCTTCTCTTCAGCGGCCTTGAAATGAGTCTTAACCACCATCTCTTTTCGGCCCTAGGTGTGTGGCCAGAATAGGCTAACCTTGGTTCCCTCTTTACCAAACCCTTATCTTTTGACTAGATGAGAAGGATGCATGTATGTATTGAAGAATCTAGGGCAATTGGATATAGTAGGATTCTTCTAGACTTGATAATAATTTGTGAAGCACTTTTACAATTTATCTTGTTAGCTTAATCTTCTTCTCTTTTTATTAGTGTATGTGTGTTTACTTCATCAAACTACTACCAAAACACAAGAAACAAGAACACAAAATGTTGGCTCTCTGCCAAGGCAAAACCTCTCTCTCTTAGAGAGGAAAACCCTTTCGTAAATTTCTCTTATTGAAGCTTCTATTGATCAATGCCAAACCCTAGACCCTTGACAAGAATATCCTCCAAGCACAAATCAAATGCTTCCTTCTTTTTGCACTTTGTCTCCTGGCACTTCGTCTCCCTTCTTCAGGCAACTGATGACAGTCCTTGTTATGTTAACTCTTAGAAGAGATACTTTATCTTTGATCCTTAGTGAGGTCCTTCACTAATGAGGATACCTTCCTTCTCTTGACCAACCGAGCTCCTCCTTGATATGAGGTCGCAGACTTGATGTGACAGTATTGCAGCGCTAGTTTCTCGCACGTGTGAGAGGTTTCCTTGTGTATTTGACTCTTTTCTCCTTCGCTTGAGAGAGCCTCTTCTTCGCTTGAGTAGGAGGCCTTATAGGCTTAAGTTTCTAGCCTAAATAATGAGAGATGAGCAACTGTGATGTTGTTGTTGTAGTGCCGCATACAGTCCTCCTTTCTTCGCACGTGTGACTACAATTCACCCTAAAATAGTCCTTTAAACTTCAGTTATGTCTCCTCCTTCGCTACACTAGAGGCTCCTTATACTTGTCTTTCTTCACCCTTTACTCGACTTCTCTTGCTCGCTGATTTCAGAGGTATGATTGCTTATCGTCAGAGGAGTAGACAGCTTCTATATATAGAGGTTTGTCCTCCTTTAGGCTGACTTAACTTTTCTTCTTCGGAATTGCTTTTTTTGGTGATGTCGTTGCATGGAGGACTTGTGACTTTGCTTGGAGGGATATTTTTGACTCTTGTACAAATGTATACATAGTGTAACATGCCCTTAAGGGTTTTCAACATTTTCTTTTGACTCTTTCACTTACCTATAGCACTTTGACATGTGCTAGACCTATTTCAATGAGCAAGAAACTCATTGATAAATATAACAAAAATAATATTTATTTTCTTATATAAATACAAATATCAAAAGTACATTTATGAAGACCAAACCTAGTTACACTTTCTTCAACACCCCCTCTTAACTAGGGAGGTATTCATAAATCATTAGAAGGTGTTTGGCTATTTTTCAATCTTGAAGAATTCACATAAGAGAAACCAATCCATCTGTTATAGCATCATAGTAACCAACATTGTTAATAGCAAGGCCTTGACTAACAACTCCTCAAAAAGGTTGTTCTCAAAGCTTGTTGATGCAAAAGGCTTGATCCCTTTTTCACTTTTGAATGTCTTCTTGCCTCGGCACTGTCATCTTTGTTGATACAAGTTGATATGATCTTCTAAGTGACAAGCAAAATTGTCGCACTGAGAAGGGATCAGACCATCCTAGATTAATTTTTTGTGGAATCTTGCAGTGACTAGAAACTTGTGATGAATTGTTATCACATGATTGGATTGCACTGACATTAGTATTTTTCGGGACATCAGTTTGTTGAATGGTCTTGATACGTTGAGTTGTCTACTCTCATGATTCGGATGTCGATAGGGAACTTTTTTGGTTTGACTTTCCCTTATTAGGTGTGAGGAAATTTTTTGATTTTCTTCTTGTGAGGATGTTGTTGAGTTAGTTACCAAACCTTCACTTGGGATGTTCATCGTCTGAACTACAATACCCAAGTGTGTATTTTCTTCGACTTGCTTGTCTTCTTCTTGAGTTGTGACATTCACTAGGTTGGTATCTGTTCCCTTATCTTCAACCTGGACTGCTACGACTGAGGACTTTGATGCTTCTTGAGCAAGTTGTTCTAACTTGTCTGTTAATGACTTTTTTTCCTTTTTAAGCTTCTTGATTTGTGTTAATAATTTTTCACTATAGTCTTTCAGTCAAGAGACTTCTTCACTTTTGTCAGCGGCGATCTTGTCAACTTCCTTTCGCTTTGTATCGCTTTTTTACTTTCCTAAAGAATTACTTTTGAGATTTCTTGTGTGTCTTTTGGCGTCACTGAATCTGGCTTCAAAGTAACATCTTGTAACGTTACTTTTTTTTTGTGTGGGAAAATGTCAAAAACTTCTTTTTCATATTTAGAATAAAGGACCCTAGAGTTTCCATCCAGGGTGAGCCCAAAACAATGTCACTATCGTCAAAAAATAAGGTTTTCACGGTGAATTGCAAGATAAAAGTATAAACCCCGATACTTAATTGTAGATTGTTTATGTCGTAATATTTGTTACTTGTGTCAACAAAATTCATTTCAATTATATTTGATTCAGGTATCACTAATTGGTGAGCACATTTAGTACTAACATAATTAGTATCTTCAGTGGGACTAATAGAGATTTTAATATCTCTTCCTGCGAGTGATCCTTTGATTTTAAATAGTGTACTAACACATTTACTAAAGGTTTTAGGAAATCTTCCAATATTGTTGGTTTCCATTTTTTTTATATTTTTTTTCAAAATGAGCTTAAATTTTTATTTTTTTTAAAGTAATCCCTTTAACCTTTTTATTAATCCTTCAATTCCCCTCTTTAATCCTCTTTTGATTTTAATACCTCTTTTTTTTAATGGATTCTTTATTATTTGTTTTTTTGGGGGAAAGTGTATAGTTTTGCTTCCTTATACCTTATAACTTTCAAAAAAAAAATATATATATAATATATATATTTCTCTTTTCCCAATATCTTTAATATCAAATTTCCCTTGAATAAATTCCTTTTGCACCACGCATATAAGAACTAACTTTTACACTTAGAGCGCTTGTATTAACATATCAAATTATTGACTATAACAAATTGGTGGCCACAGTTTTCAAATCGACTTGTGAGTTTTATGACCTTTCACAAATTAGAATGGAACTGTTCTTCGAATTAGAAAAGTTAGAATGGTGGTTGGGGAGATGTGGCGTCATTCTATGGCGTTTTCAACAGAACGGTTTAATACAGCAAAAAAAACGGGAAACACAACAAGATGAATGCGTCATTCTATGGCGTTTTCAACAGAACGGTTTAATACAGCAAAAAAAACGGGAAACACAACAAGATGAATGACGTTAGTTCAGAGTTAGCAGCAATCGGGATGGCAGAGTCTGAGCTCGGTTAAGGTGTAGCAGAAAAAACTGCGGACAACAGCAATACAGGGTTTCGCAAGCAGTGACTTGCTGAAGGAAGAAGGCAGGGCAGTTGATTGCAACAGTGACTCGTGCGATAGGTATGAGAGAATGGTCACAGTGCAGAGGGTTTCTGACGGACAGACAAAGCTACAGCGACAGCATCTAGCGGCAGCAGGGTAGCAGGGACGACAGTGGCGATTGCAAAATGATGGCGGTTGTGGCTATGTGCCAGTGGAAGAAACTAGTTGTTGGACGATGGTGGCCTGTCGAGGTCGTGGCGGCTACGGTAGTCCATCAGCGGTAGTGTAGGGTGTGGGTGTGAGCGACAGGACTGGTGGCTTAACACGGACCGCGTATATGCGCGTCGTCAATTAGTGGTTGTGCAGTCACATTCTGGCTTGGACTGCGGCAACAATTAGACAACGAAAAGCATACGTATATACATGTATTTTTAAATCTCTCTTTTTTTAACTTTTTTTGTTTATTTAAAAAAAAAAATTGTATAATTTAATTTCTTTATATATATATATTATATTTATATATTATATATATATATATAAATGGCCAAAGGCCAACTGGTGAATTGGAGACCCCCAAAAGCTTGTAGCGAAATGCTTCAACGGCAACGAAGTTGACGGATTTCGATGGCCAGAGACCTGGATCAAAGAACGAGCTCTATGCAGCGGTGAAGCGGCGAAAGGATTGAACTGCTCTGATACCAAATGAAGCGAACAAATTCGCTCTTGAGGTTAAATACTCCAAAAGACTTGGAATATAAAAATCTCCATTGAGATTAAAGAACATATATTAGAAAGTTTGAATAAGATGATGTTACAATGAGAGTGAGGGGCATGCTTATATATTAGGCAAGTGCCTCTTCATAGAGAATCATGTCCCATTCAGACATGCCTCTTCAACCTAATTACTAATTAGCTAATCAATTATTAACATTATCCTCATTATATATATATATATATATATATATATATATATATATATATATATATATATTGTTCGTAACAAAAACTCTGCCTCTTCTTCAGCCCTTGCATAGAATGATTTGTGTGAATGAGCGAATTGGGCTCCAAGTGATGAGGTCGAGTGCCTTTATATAGTGATTGAGGGTGCCCGAATTGGTGCGTCTTTATGGCTGAACTGACCTGATCTTTTGGGGCCAACTTGAACATTTTGGAGGCAAATTAGATTCAAATTTTAAATTAAATAAAATTTCTTCCTTCTAATTTCTTTTGAGGGCCGACTTTAGTAGCTGCGAATACCGACCGTAGCTACCCCAAAAATTAACAATACCAAAATCACATTAATAATAAGTAGAAAAATGCTCAGTATCTGAAACATTCAAAAGCATTCGAGAAAAAAATGTTAACCCAATAATTGATTATTATCCAGCAAAAAACCTTATAAGTAATCATGAAAATGCAAAGTAGCAGACAGATAGCACTTGATGTGCACACCAATAATTCAAATGACAGTTTCAAGAGAGTTGAACTTTAGGATATATCACATAAAAAAATTGCATTTCTGGAGCCCAACATATCTGGATGACAAGAAAATGCATTAATTCCAAAGAGACCGCAAACCTTTTTAATCCCCGGGAATCTAATAGCTTTCATTGAGTATAATAAGAAAAAGACCTAACGGGAGATTAATGTGATACAAGCAGTTGTCATCCACTAGCAGAAAGATAAATTGTAGATTCTTTCAGGGTTGTGAACTAAAATTGAATAATTAAACCAACCCCAAGATATCATTAACTTGATCTAATCCATAAATACTGTTAGATAACTCTACAAACATCATTTATTGATAATTAAAATTTTTGCATAGCATCATTGAGTATTATGCCACTTAAAATGTACCATGACCCAATGGGGGCAAGCAAATAGCTAAGTGCTGGCAATAATATCTCTATAAGCCCCCTACCATTTATAGTTGTCACTATTCTCTAATTCAGTACATATGATCATTTTAATGTTTATTCCCTATATGTCAGCCATCACAAATAAAGGTTACGGATCTCTATAGCTGCACTTGAGTATGTTACAAGTCACATTGCAGGTTGCCAATTCTGAAACCAATTCTGCCCATCACTTTTTAAGACAACAGATTCCTTTCACATTTGGTCCACTCCTGACTTTTAGAAAGAGAAACTGAAAAAAAAGAATAAAAAGATAGAAACAAACAAGCAAAAGAGTGGGGGAAAGGATGAATAAAAACAGTGATATCAAAAAGAATAAGGAAAAGGAAATATAAATATAAAAACTGCACCTATTTGTTCAACCGACGCTTCTGTTTCTCGGTGTCTTTTTCCATCATTTCTACTTATCCCTCACATTCTGCTTAATTTCCATCCACCCATTATTACAATTACTTGTTGTCACCATACCCCACAGGTGGCAACCATCACTGCTTCTCATCATCAGTCTCATGACTGATATTTGCTCCTGGATTTTCTGCATTTCTCTCCATTTCTATGTGTTTTTCCTGCGGATTCCCTCACTGATAATTTGACTCACCCATCCCTCCTTGCCACACTGATTTCTCTTTCCTATGCATTGGTTATCCAATATTCTGCATCAAAATTGTACAGCCAGTCTTTATGTCCAACCTTCAGTTCTGTGACTTTTCCCAAACCATTGTATGGTTTTTCAGCACCCCCTTTTTCCCTGTGCCATGCTACTTTCTCAATTGTAGCATTCAATTGCACCCTCTCATTCATCATTAAAGAAGACTACATTCAAAACCTAAAACTATAACCGCTCGTGCTTTAGCCAGTGTCATATTGCAAAATCATTGACACGAGCATAACTGAAAAAAGGTGAAAAAATTCAGAAAAGTAAAGGAAAAAGAACGTGGATGCATTTGGTAACTGGCCTGTTAACCCCCAAGATTTGGCTATATAACTAAAGGGTTTAGACCCAGCTAGCTTTCATCAAGCTAGAATTCAATGACAGGTGCATAAGCTTTCATGGTTATCCGAGTCCATTTCAGAGGCATGTTTTCCAAATTTGGATGATATTGCTATTTTTAGCAATTTTCCCATTTTCTAGAACCCAGAGTTTTGAGGCCTCCAAGTCACAGTTGATCACATAATTTTGGTCCTTGTGAATTCTTGATGCCAATGAGTTTTCCCACGTGACATGCAAGCATTTTCATGATACCGCTATTTTAACCAGTTAGGGATTCAGGGCTCATAAGTCAATTCTGAACATATATATTTGGGCTCGTTGCAGAAAAACAAGTCTAATGAGACTGATTTCATTGGCATTCAAGATGCTGCTATTTTTAACAATGCCTATTTTTAGGCATGCTATGGTTGGTAAAAATTTCATAGCAAAGCCCTCTATTTTCCATCTTTCTTATTTTTTAGGAATCAGAATACTATTTCCGACACGGCTATATTTACCCTTATTATTTTTGGTACATGGATATTCTAGATGGTTCCAATGTGCAATGATGAACAGTGGGTCAGATGCAAGATATGAAGGGCCGACAGAGAAAGGACTGCAGCCACCATATAGCAGCAGTCACTAGCAGCCACCAAGGAGATTGGGCCATTCATAGCGCAGGTATCCACTAGAGAAGTGATGAGCATAGCGTATGGGAGTTGTATGTCCAGCCGCCAAAGCCATACGCAGCCATACAAGCACAGGTGCATGTAAAGTGACATGTAGAGTGTCGTTGATCCAAGTGGATATTGGTGGTCACCGGCCTATTCCACTTGGACCCCCACCATTGATTCTTTCAGTTTTTCAGTTTCCTTATTTGTAGCACAATTTACTATTTTTGGCAGTTTTTCGATTCCTAAACTTCCTGAGCCGTTTTGAGGCCCTAAACAACGTTTTTTTGGAAAACCAGGCCAACATGAGTCATAGACTGATGTTGGCCATGCAAAAGTTGTAGTCCTTGGACAGCTCTTTCTAACGAGGTATTGTGCGTGTCAAACGGAGATCGTATGTCAAAGTTATGACCCCGGGAAGTTGATGTAGCAATTTACCCAAACGGGGCCCATAGTTTGGCGCTTCATCTCCTAGGGTTAGGTTTTTGGATGTTTAGGGTTTTACATTGTTTATCAATAATAAATAGACTTTTGAGCCTCATTGTAACACAGTTCAGAGACATGTAACCGCCACATCTCTTCTCAGAGATAAGCAACCATCGCCCGAGCTAGTCTTATTTCCATTCTGTTTGTAAGCATATCTCAGTATTTGATATTAATGAAATGAAGTGTTATTTCTGTTGCATCTCTATATTTATGGTTATATCTGTAATTTGTTGCATTCATGTCTAAATCTGGATCAGTCGTACAAGTGCCAGAGCATTCGTACGAGTGGCGCAAGATAGTGGGTACAATCTGTGACAGGAGCAGGCAGCAGGGTACGTGGGTACAGCAGTGCGTAGAGTGTTGAATTGTGTAGCTTGGGAGGTACTCCACAAGCCTATTGAGATGGGTTTGTGTGAGTTCGGTCACAAAAAGGGTTTGTGGGCAAAGAACCTAAGCGAAGGGGTTTTAGACCCATGATGGGGTTTAAAATCTAAAGAAGGAATTAAAAAGAAAATTAAAAGGAAAAATTAATTCCTAAGGTCTAGACTCTAGAGGATCCAAACCCCTAAGTTCTAGCGGGTTCTTAAGAGGCCTAAGGAAGAGGTTATTTAAGGAGGCCTTAGGATCAACGCTAAATGCCAAGTGGGAGGAGCTCATTTGATCATAGAGCTGCTAGAGATGTAGCCTAAAAGGAGGTTGAGCTTGGAGGCCAAGTTGGGCTACAAGGTAGGCCGAGTTTTCCATCCAAGGGCATTCGCTCAAGAGAAGGATCAAGATGTTGCAGACCTAAGGAGCCACGCCTAAAGGTTGGAGAAAGAACGAGGTGTGTCAGCTCTCCAAAGAACTGATCAGGCCAAGTAGGAAACAGCTGCTGGTTGGTGAGGTTTTCGGCATACGTTAAGTAAATACCTCTGTAATAATAGCCGCAGGCCTCTGACCAACAAAGGTAGGCAGAGACCCCTGTGGCAGGGATTCTTAAGGGTCCGTGAAGCTAGTTTTGGTCGCAAGGCCTAGATTGTTGTTGGAGCAGGGCCACAACCTTTGAAGGATCAAGCACGGGTTTTAAGGGAGGTTTTCTCTGTGTATAGGAGGATTGTACAGCCCATGCTAGGGCATATCTGAAGCTGATCAGATGCCCTAATGGAGAGTTGTCAACCTCAAAAAGTAAGCCTAGATCAGTGGACTTTGGGACTGCTAGAAGAGGAATTCTGGAGTGAGAAGGGACTGACCTTCAAGGAGATGAATGTCTGGAAATGGAAGGTTGTTCTAAGGGTTTGGAATATCAATAATTCAACACCTAAGTACAGTGAGAAGAAATATGTCTAATCACTGTTAGAGGAGCAGTCCTAAAGAATTTAGGAGAGTTTTGTGAGCCCTAGTTAGGAGGCCGAGTAGGTATTCAGTGCAAGAATTACCCTACCAGTTGTGTTCCATAAGTCTGGTATTGCAGGCCACAATCAGGAGTGAATAGGACAGAGGTTAGGTCGATTATGCAAGGAAGAATGTGTCTGATGAAGTCTGTTCAAGGGCTTGAACAACAGATCTCTGTGTGCCCTGAGATGCAGTCCTTCAGAGGGATTGAAAGGATATTTAGAGGGCAGATCTGAAGAGCCCTAGATGAGGGCAGTTTTCTGAGCCGTAGATCAGTCAAAGAATTGACTGTGGCTAGGAAGATTGATGGCAGCCCAAGTACAGTTGGAGGGTTGTTAGGTGACTGTCAAAAGAGCCCTAAGTCCAACACTTATGAAGGACAACAAGTCTGATAGAAGAACAGGTGTATTGGACCTAAGGATGTGTAGACTTTGAAGGACTAAGTTGCAATCAAGTGGGCCATCCAACTAGCCCTAGTTCACTGTGTTGCAGAGGGTTGATTCAGTGAGAAGAAGGGCAGCCTCCATGCCCTAGACCTATCATATAGGATCAGCAAGAACGGAAAAACTGGGCAGACCAAAGAGCTGTTCACAAACGGAGTTGTGAACAGCTGATCGAAGACCATAAGTGTTGCATACCTTAAAGGACAAAGGAGGCAGCTAGAGGGCAGAGTTTGTTGAGCCGAGTTCAGTAACCTAAAGGAGTTGAGTTCATTGATAGAGGCAGATTGAGGAGCTACAAAATGGGAGGCAAGAGGACCCGCCAGATGTGTTCGGGACACATGGACTGAAAGGGTTGTGTGTGGCCACCACCAACAAGTAGGTCAGATGTTGTTTTGTTCAGGGTAGATTGGTTGTCAAAGCACTAACACCAAGCCCTAGTTGTGCTCTTGTATCAGCTTGATTGTATGAGGGCCATGATCCCTACTACGGGAGCCCTAACACTGTTGTATTACAGTTTTTAATATAATGACGAAAGGTTTGAAAAGTTAAAAATTGTCATGTGCACTAGTTGATTCACTGATGTGTGTTTATTCTCTGTGGTTGTGGCATTTGAGTGTGTTTATGTCAGAGACTTTAATGGCAAACCCAGATTCTCATGTGCCGTGGAAAATCAAGATAGAGTCATAGATTCGCAACATCAGCCAGCAGACTAGTGGAGGTCATTCTTCAAAGAGAGAGAGGGAGATTGTACTAGTTAAGGGTGTGGCAGAAAATTAATTTTCATGTGTTTTAATGTACCAGAACATAGTTCCACAAGTAGAACTTGGCAAATCTATACACCAACATTTCTTATTGTTGTGGGTATTAGGAGGACTTAGCACAAGGTTGTAAATGATCATATCTAGAAATCGTAGCAACCAATGTTAGGTTTGAATACTGGTTAGATAAAGCATCTAACCTCCTACCTTGGAAGGCAAGCGTTATCTTGCTACTAAAAGAAAATGACCTTTCAGAGATTGTTGATAAGGAAATTCAACCACCAAAAGGTGCAACATAGTTGGCAGCACATGAAAAGGACACTAAAAATTAGTGGGTTATCATGCATGTCATGAAGGATCACTTGCTCCTTCAAATGACATCGAAGAAGACAAACAGGGAGATGTTCAAGGCTCTAGTGGACCTCTTCTAGAGTAACAACATGAATAGGAAAACGCTCTCGAGAAACAAGCTCAGATCCATCCAGATGTCAAGGTTTGATAATGTTACTAGTTACTTAATGAAGATCACCCATGTATAGGATTAACTTGCTGCCATTAGGGAGAAAGTGGAGGATATACAACATGTGACACTAAGTGGTTTTCCCAAGTCATGGGAACCATTTGCCAAAGTAGTTTACACTCTGCAGCACCTTCCCAAGTGGGAAAAGCCTTGGAATGATTGCATCCAAGAAGGGGCTCAAGAGGAGTCTAAGGTCAACATGCAAGGAGATGGAGAGGAGATCCTAGCCCTGACGACTAAGGCCAGCAACGAAAAAGGAAAGGCATCCAAGGGTAACAGTGAAGGATCACAACCAAGGAAGAAGGACTTGAGCAAGCTCAAGTGCTTCATTTGCCACAAGAAAGGGCACTATGCATCACAATGTCCAAAGAAGAAGAAGGGGAAGGGGACGTCGCAGCATCAACAAAGATACAGCTTGAAAGAGTTTGCAGCAAAGTTTGAGAAGGACTTCTTATTGGTCTCTTGTCTATCTACTAGCACCCATCACCAAGAGTGCTTGGTACTCGGATAATGGTGCGTCACACATGCCATATGACAAAAGCAAGGGAGTCGTTTAGCAGTCTAATGGAGAAAGACCCAAAGGTCCATGTGGAGCTTGGTGATGATGCCAAGTATGCAGTGGAGGCAGAGGGAAACACTAATTTCCAACTCGAGTCAGGAGGAATGTTCGGAGCCAAGGGCATGTTGTTTGTACCTGGACTAAAGAATAACTTGCTTTGAATCCCAGTGATGGAGGACAAAGGATATGAGGTTATGTTCAAGAATGGCTAGGTGCTTATTCGTCTAGAGGAGTCTAGCCTAGACACAACCATGGCCATCGGGGTTAGAGAGGGCAACTTGTAACGGTTGAAGGGAAAACATGTTTAGGCATTGCTACATGACAATGACAACTTGTGTGAGCTATGGCACAAGAACATGGGACATTTGCACTACATGGCGTTGCCAAAACTGAGGGAGATTTTCATTTGTCTCCTAGATTTTAGCATTGAGCAATAGGGCGTGTGGAAAGGGTGTGCACTCGGAAAGAATGCCAACACTGCTTTTCCAAGCAACAGGAGTAGGTCCAAGGGGATATTAGATCTTATTCATTCAGATGAATGTTCACTGATGTTAGTGGCATCAGTACAAGTAGTGCAATACTATGTGACGTTCATTGATTACTATTCTAGGAGAACCTGGATCTTCTTCATGAAGACTAAGGATGAGGTCTTTAGTCAACTCAGGGAGGTCAAGGCTCAAGTGGAGAACCAGATAAGAAAGAAGATCAAGGTCTTCAGGTCCGACAATGTGGGAGAGTACGCCTCCAATGAATTCAAGGATTTCTACAAGGAGGCAGGTAATCAAGAGGGAGGTGACAATTTTGTACAATCCTCAACATAACGGGGTTGCGGAGAGAAAGAATCAGCCCATCATCAGTTTTTCCAAGGCTATACTACATAACAATGAGTTGCCTACGTTTCTTTGGGCAAAGGTGTCTAACATTATAGTATATGTGCAAAACAAGAGTCCTTACAAGATATTGGGGGATAAGAGTCCATGAGGATGCTTTCAAAGGAGTGAATCTAGAAATAGGACACTTGAGGATCTTTAGTCATCGAATATATATCCATGTTCTTATCAAGAATAGGATAGAAGGGAATATTTTTTTGCATATAGTGAGACCTAAAAAGCTTACACAATCTTCATGCCAACATCGAGGAAGATAGTTGTCACATACCCAGTTCACTCAATGACTTATAGAGGTTATGGGGCACCCAAAAATTTCTTTTTCCTTTTACTAGCTAGAGTCCTTGACAATAAGCTCTGATGCCACTTTATTACATGCCACTACTAAATGTATCCTAACCACACTTGCATAAACTTGATATTCGTCCCTGATACATTTTGTCAAACACTTTACATGTAAACCTTTCCTCAAATACTTTGTATACAACCAATTAAGTTGTATTTTTCTTGTGTACATTTTGTCAAATAATTTGTATGAAATCAAATCAAAAACATTGCTTCAATCCCAATTGTAACATACTAACTGAAATATACCACTCAATCATGCAACTTTTGAATTTTGGTCTTTGAGGTATTTTATAAAATAGTTTGTATTCAAATTGTAATAAAACACCTTTAACACATTTCATCAAATTCTTTGCATGCAAATAAGCATATATCAACTACAACAATACTATCCCTGACCACAAAACAACATTTTCATTAGAGCATTTCATCTAATAGTTTGTATGAAATGAATTATTAAACCATTTAGGCATTTCTTCAAACACTTCACATACAAACTAATATAGTGAATTCTTCAGGTCATATCTCCTAAATTACAATAGTCCAAGATCTAAAAACTAAACCAGATGATCAATGGGAATTCTCCTCACTATGGTCCATATTTCAACTTCTAGAACATCCCAGAAGAAAAGTTATAGCAAAAATGCCAACATGACTTGTTTGATGCACGATTTTAGGAGCATTCAGGGCGCTTGACTTCCTCTTATTATATCTCCTAAAATATTGTGACCCAAGTTCTAAAAATTGGATTGGATGATCAATAGGATTTCCTCTCACAATGGAACAAGTTTCAACTTCTGGAACCTCATAGAAGAAAAGTTATAGCAGAAATGCCAACATGATTTGTTTGATGCACAATTTTAGAAGCCTTCGGGAAGCTCGACTTCCTTTGATCATATCTCCTAAAATATCATGATCCAAGATTTGAAAGTTGCACCAAATGATCAACAGGATTTCCCCTCACTATGGACCAACTTGTAGCTTCTAGAACCTCCCAGAAGAAAAGTTTTAGCATAAATGCCAACATGGCCTGTTTAAAGATGCATTTAGGAATCCCATTCCCCTGATCATATTTTCTAAAATTTCGCGACCCAATATTTGAAAATTGGACTAGAGGATCAACAAGATTTCCCCACACCATGGTCAAAGTTTTAGCTTTTGGAACCTCCCAGAAAAAAAGTTATAGCAGAAACGTGAACAATTGTAATCACAGAGTTGTGCATGTCAACATGCAACATATTAACTTGCACATAAAAATCAAGACATTTTTTTTACAACCTGTTGACGTTGTTGGATCTTGCCAGCATGCAAGGTGGTCTCCCTGATGAAAAGTCCCCATTAGACTTTGCACCGGTAAGTGTAGGACCCTTCCGGAAATAAGTTCTGACTGCCATTTTTCTTAGAGATTTGCCTTGGTTGCGATGGTCAGCACAAGAGAAAAATGTACATGTACTTTTGAAGGAACAAGTGGGTATACCTTGTGGAAAGTTCAGTTGTAGAATGTATCAAGGTTCTTTCACCGGAGGGGAAATAAAATTGAGCCTTTAAGAGAAAAGTAATAGTACTAATCTAATAAAGGCATGAGCATATATATATGAAAGAATCGTTGATCAAATAGTGAAACAGATCACATAGAAGCAACGATCATTAAAAAAAATACAACACACATTCAACAAGATAAGCACCAAAGACACCGAAATAGTTCAATTGCTTTGGTACAGATGAAAACAGCATATATCACAAATATTCAAAGAATAGTCTTACGACATTTACGACATACACATGAAAGTGTGTTGGCTCAATAAGCTTCAAATATTAAGCTAAAGTTCCTAGATACATCGGTACAATGAACACCACTAGCTCCAATAGTGGAGTGTTAGAGCTACCACTTGCTCCTGCAAAAGAACTATCTTCCTCTCTAATGCCTAGTGGGAGGAGCCAAGGTGAAAAGTCCTTTGCATGAGCTATGAGAGTGTGTATATAACAAATGGGGTGACTACTCACCTCCCTTGTGACTCTTGAACTTCCCTCATGACTCTTTGACATCTACATGACCTTTTGACTTCTTCATGACTTTTCACATTCTATAGGTGACTCTTAGACTTCCACTATACATTACATTTCTCATATATTGAAAATTACATAATCATATCCACAAATGATGTGGCAAATGATGACTCATGTGATACCTTGATATGACACCTTGACAAGACATGACATGACATTAATGAGATGGACTCAATGATGATATGGCAATGTCGAGCCATTCTTTTTGTTGTTGTCTTTGTGTCTAATTGAAAAATGGTATATGCTTTTCTTCTTCCTCCTCCATATGGCTTGAAGGTAGGGAGTCTTCACTATGATCTTGATCTTCAATTGCTTTTGCAATCTGGTGTCCCTTCATCTTCTCGTCCAATGATCAACTTGTCTTTGCAGCTTCATAAGTGCCTTTGGTAGGGAGTCTTAACTGTGATCTTGATCTTCAGTTGCTTTCGCAATCTGGTGTCCCTTCATCTTCTCGTTCAATGATCAACTTGTCTTTGCAGCTTCATAAGTGCCTTCTAGTATAGTTTTCTTCTCCTTCTTTACAATCATCATCCTGTCATGTGAAAATATAATACCTGCAACTGGAAAACACTAATGAAAAGACGAAATCAATCTAAAAAAACACCTAGTCTAACATGTTTCATGAAAATCACTAATTAGGTGGAACTGGGTGTTGGATTGAGAGGCAAACTCAGAGATTGCCCAGTGCACAGTTCTAGGGGTCAAGAGTGGGGACTGAAGCTTGAGATTGCACAGTGTGCAGTTATGGAGGCCTAGGCAGGATGACTGCGCAGATGAGGAACTCAGAGAGGCAATCTTGAGCCTTGAAGTTGCCCAATGCGCAATACAGGAGAGAGAGGCCTAGGGATTGCGCAATTGCACAATTCAAGGAGGCAAGATGGAAGCTTAAGGCTTGCCACTGCACAGTGCGCAGGAGGAGGCTCACTGCAAGGATGAGTTGCGCAGTTCTAGAGGTCAAGAGGGCATGGTTGAGCACTGGGACTGCACAATGCGCAGTCGTTGGAGGCAGGAATTGTGCATTGCGCAGTGTGCAATTCCATAGGGCTGAGTGAAGTCAAGTTGATCGGGCAAAAACTTTCCAAGATTTGACTAAGTGCGGGATCAATGAGGTAGAAATGAAACCAAGTTTGAACTTGTGAATGATCACACATACTCAAAACAATTGACTACACAAAATTGAACCCTCAATACACAAGAAAAAGATGATCCCCTCAATGCAACAACAATACAACAACCTCCTCCAAGTGCAACACTTAAGATACACTTTGCAACAACGGAGGCAACACTTGTGCGACAGTGCATGAAACTTTGGGAATGGGTCTAATTTATGTCTATATGATAAATAGGACCCCATCAAAGTCAAGTTTCCTCTTGAAATAGACCAAAACACTGCTTTTACGATGTGAGACACTTCCCACGCCAAAATATGACACTTTGGTTTTCTTCCAAAAGGGACCTAAAAACTTAGAGAATATACATAGAATGACTCTTACTACTAGAAACGACAGCATACAAGGTCAAAGTAGGCTCTGAAATTTGGATGTAGGCCAAAATTTTGGAGGGTGTTATAGCAATGACAACAGTTGGCGACACACTGGAAGAACTCTAGCTTCTCTGCCTCAATCTAACTTTTGTGTAGGGTCTAGTTTTTTAGGAAGTACTGATTCATCGCGCATATTACTTTGGCTTCTCCACTTAGCCCGTTTATAGATATAGTTCCCTTCATTCCTTTCTCGGTTGGACACATTCATAAAGTCATCTATATCACAATTGTTTCGATTCAGGAGAAGGGTAATATAGTTCGCGAGCTTTAGATATTCAGAGTCTTAGTTTTCATCTTTGGTGTTGCTCCACTGCCAGCAAACCTGGATAGTACCTCGCTGAAATCACTACAGGAACACAAGTGTGGCTTCGTTTCTAGCGAGCATGGTCAGTACCATAGCGAAGTTGCTTGCTTCACCTCTCTACACAAGAAGCCTTTCTCTTCTTTCACCCTTTATTTATTTTTATTTATAGAACTATGCAAAGGCAGTTATTTATTTCAAGGGGTGGAAGACGGATCCCAATTTATTGAGAGCATAAGAGGTTGTTCCTTCAAAGAAGCTTATATATACCTTTGATATTAGCATGCTCGTTAAGATTTTCCCCTTGTCCTTCTCTACTTGATTGGATCAGCATGCAAAACACTAAAACACAAAGAATTGAGTGTAGGGATGAGGTTCTTAGAATAGGTACGAGTATCATGGTTCTACACAAAGCTCTCCTTACAGAAGGATCATATTTTCCATCAAAACATCATCGACCAAAAGGTGTAAACCAAGACAAAGAAGGAGGACTAAAGGTTAGCCAAATGTTGTAGTGTCACAAGGCCCTTTTCCATTTTGCCGCACATTGGAACCAAACAGAACAATTTCACACACGGCTTATTCACAAGAACAAAGAGACAATGGAAAAGACTCGACATGGCAAACAACAAACAAAGACGACAAACTATATACATAGGGCAGGGAACAACCCTAGACTATCATTGAAAATACTATTTCAAATCTTGGTCGTTGACTGGAAGAGACTCCATCTTCACATCCAAAGATTGGAGACGATAAGTGTGGTGGCCAAGCTTCTCACGAACAACAAACAATATGATCCACAGGGACTGGAACTTAGTGTGCTTCCCCTTCTCTTCATGGCCTTTGTCCCACTCCAATACCAGGTCTCCCACACTAAATTCCTTCTTCCCCGCAGACTTCTTGTCAAACCATCTCTTGGTTCAGTTTTGATGAAGGGCAAATTTTAATTTTGCTTTTGTCCTTTCTTCCTATAGCTTCAAGAGAGTGTCTATCCTATCCTACTCTGAACCAAAAGATAAGGCTTACCCTAAGATGCTTGAAAAAGTTGGAGGGCAAGTAGGTAAATGTTCGGAGGCGGGCTGGCATATTTTCCATACACCAGAAAGTAAGGAGAGGTTCTCAAAGAAGGTTTAGGCGTGACACAGTCAGCCCATAGAGCGTTTACCAAAGCATTGGGCCAATCCCTTTGTTCAGAGTAAGTCTTCTTAATAATGCGGATGAGGTTTTTATTGGTTGACTCAGCAAGACCGTTACCCTGTGGATAATAGTTAGCTGAATGTTTCAATACAATGCCATTTTCTAATGCAAAATCATAGAATTTAAACAATGAGAAATAAGTTGCATTATCGAAAACAAGTGATGTCGGAAAGTCGAACCTAGTGATGATATTTTGTCTGAGGAAATTGATAACTTCCTGATCATTCACTTTGTTTGAGAGGAATCGCTTTTGTCCACCGTGTAAAGTAGTTTGTAGCAGTGAGGATGTAGCGGTGTTGCTTCGATGAGTGTGGAAAGATTTCACTGGTAACATCTAATCCCCATTGTTGGAAAGGTTCTTCTACAGCGATGGGCTGCAATGGGGTAGCTGACTTCTCATTTGGACCAACGCATTTCAGACAAACCAGATTTTTGCAAGCATAACCATGAGCATCCTTGAGAAATGTGGGCTAGTAGAAACCAGCCCGCATAATCTTGTGTGCAGTAGTGACACCCGCAAAATGCCCTTCGGCTGGTCTGTCATGGAGGTCACGCAATACCCTTTCTGAATCAGGTGCTTCTAGGCACCTGAGCAAGACTGCATTATGGTGCTTCTTGAAAAGCACTTTGTTTACCAACTGATATGATAGAGCTTTCAGTCTAATGGCCCTATTTTGTCTTGTTGATAAATGAGAGGGTAGGATACCATGCTCAAGATATTGTCGCATATCTGCGTACCAAGAGGTGGATACGTCGGTGGGGGTAACTTATTTGACGTTATACGTTTCAATTTCCTGCTCCCATCCAAAAGAGTCATCTCCTTGTGAACTTGTCGCTTCTACTGCTAGCTAGCATAGACCATGGCCCTTTATCATGTGAACTGGCTTGAACTCGAGATCATATTCTTACAAGTTGGTCATCCAATGCGCTCTTCTTTCACCTAGCTCGTTGAAAAAACAATGATCTAACAGTCGAGTGAGGCACAAAGATAATGACATGATTTTTCAAAAGATAAGGCCTTAAGTGTTTTACCACCTTGTAGAGTGCGTAAGCCTGTTTGTCAATGGTGGGGTGATTTAATTCAGGTCCTTGCAAGTCGACACTCATGAACGATATAGGTCGTTCATTGTCTTGATCATCCTTTTGTGTAAGAACAGCAGAAAGAGAAGTATCAAAAGAGAAAGTGTACAACAAGAGATCTTTGCCGAAGTTCGGACTGTATAGTGCTAGAGCTTCTGCAATTGCTTGCTTAATACGGGCAAAGGCATCCTTTTCCCTTTTATCCCACTTATAGGTCACATCCTTCTTTATCATCTCTTGCAGTGGTTTCACTATCTATGCGTAGTCTAAGATAAACTTGCAAAGGAAATTGATTTTCCCTAAGAAGGACTGCATAGCTTTCTTGTTCACCGGGAAGGGAACCTAAGTGATATTTTTGACCCGTTCAGGTTCTACTTTAATCCCACTCTTTGCGATGATATGACCCAAGAGATTTCCTTTGAACACTACAAAAGTGCTCTTCTTAAGATTAAAAGATATCCCATATTTGCGACATCAATCGAAAAATTGCTTTAGATGACACAAGTGATCAGATCTCCTTTTCGAAAACACTGTCACATCATCTAAGTAAAACACAATGCTCTATCCAATTAATTTGTGAAATGCAATGACCATAGTGCGTTGAAAAGTAGCACCTGCATTAACAAGTCAAAAAGGCATTCTTTTGAAGGCAAATGTACCCCACTTGGTTTTAAACGTAGTTTTGTGCCTGTCGGGTTTTGCCACCAGAACCTAGTTGTATCCCGAGAAACCATTCAGTGACAAAAAAATTTCAGACCCCAATATTGTTTGCAAAATCTGTTCCATTGACAGCACTAGATAATTATCTTTGTCCGAGGCGCAATTGAGATTGCAAAAATCGACACACAGGCGTATCTCTTCAGACTTTTTCCTTACCGAAACTAGAATGGAGACCGATGTTGAATGACAAACATTAAATATATTCCGAGCATCCAGTAGTTTTCTCAACTCTTTATGAATGAGGGGCTCAAGAGTAGGATGAACTTTCCTCAGCTTCTGCTGAAAAGGCTTGGCCCCTTCCTTAATAGGAATCACATGTTGGATTATTCACATATCATAAGTCTTAAGATCATCATACATCCACGTGAAAACATCTCGGTACTGCTTAAAGATGGGGATAAAAGCTTGTCACGCTTGGGGTGTACAACAAGTACCGAGATTTACATACTTTGGATCTTCTTTTGTGCCAAGATTTATTTGTTCATGCAATAGAGTGGAGCTATGAGTCTTTGCGTTGACTGGTCCCTTGAAGCGATTTTGCAGGTCATACAGCTTTTCAAGTGATACCACACCCTTGGGTATGGGGATTCCTTTGCTTGCTTGAGCTCAATCTTGCAAAGCTTTCTCATGCTCGTCTTCATCAATAGCTACATCCTTGAATACATCAGCATTGGCCATGGTCGTCATTGAAAACACAAATTAGTAATACAATCAAGAATGGATGGCCTATAAATAATTTCAAAAGAAAAGCCACTCCTTAACGGTGACAACCTGGCAGCAACATAAGCTAATGTATTAGCAGCAGCTTTACGAATTCGAGGAACATAAATGATATTAAAAGCTTGGAATTACAAAATCAAATGTCATACCTCTTGTTGATAATTTCTTATAGATTAGGTGACACAATGTATCGTATTTCGTAGTTGTCATGCGACAATTTTTGAGTCACCTATTGCTTTAAGCACTTCAACTTTGATGTCGATGGCTTTCTTCAAACCTAGAATGAGTGCCTCGTATTCAACAACGTTGTTTGTGCACTCAAATTCCAAGCGACAAGAGATCAAGTGTTTCCTTTGTTGTGGGTCTATTAAAATGCAACAAGCTCCAAATCCCTCTTGCGTTTTCGTATCATCAAAGTACAATATCCAAATATTAGAAATACTAAGGCTATGTCCTATAATAGTACTATTTACATCTACTATACAAAAGTCATTTGCACCAACTGGATTTCGGGGACGAAGTTCCAACTGCATATCTGGTGGGACGAGTGAAGGTTGTGCCAGATAACATCCATGGTCTACTTCCAAAAAACAATTTCTGAAAATAACATCTGCGAAGCCCATTGGTTTATTTCTTCCCTCAAGTTGTGTCACAGTATGTTTCATATAAGGCTCACTTTCTACTCGAATCTTGTTGTTTTTGCCCTTGTATGGAAGCCATAAATGAGTCCAATCAGTTGAAAAGTACCCTTGAAAAGTTGTGTGCCTTGCACAGAAGGAGAAGAATCATGCACAAGATTCTTCTAGAGGAAGAGGTGGCCAAAGAGGAAGAGGAAGGAAGAATTTTAGAGGCGGGGGGGCAAACATTTCCAAGGGGAAAGGTCGGATCTTCATTGCATAGGATGCAATAGAGATGGACATGATGCATCCACATGTAAGTTGCCTTGTGACAGAATTGAGCAAGAAAGAAATGAAGGAAAAGGTAAAACACTTGACCAAGGGAAAGGTAAAGCACCCAAGTCCGCTCATTATGTTGTGGCACATTACAACATTGGAGTAACTAAAGACTTATTCAATGCTTCACTTGCTTCATGGAAGGATGATTGGTTGCTTGATTCAGAAGCAACTTGCCACATGACTTTTAGGAGAGATTTCTTTGAAGAATTCATTGATAATGTTGATGGAGCAGTGTACTTTGCAGAGATGTCAAAAATCAAGCCATCGGGACTTGGCACCATTAAGCTCAAACTGCCTGGTCTTTCAGACTTTCTTCTACATGATGTTCTATAGCTCCCGGAGTTGAGGAGAAACTTGTTGTCTTTGGTCCACATCTGCCAGCAAGGGCACTCCATTCATATATTTGATGGCAAGGTCGAGGTCAAAAAACCATCAGATCACTTACTTGTCATGACGGGGATAGAAGAAGAAAGACTTCTGAAGTTGCAAGGAACCTCTGCTCGTGCACATAATTTTTCATACAGTTCTCTCTATGATGAAGGTACATTTCCATCAAGTCTTTTATGGCATGCTATATTTGGACACTTGAACTATGACAGCCTTCGTTTGTTGAAGAAAAATGGTGTTACTGGTTCGCCTACAATTCGTATAAAACTTAAGCAGTGTGATGCTTGTATCTTAGGAAAGCGCAACAAACAGGCTTTTCCTAATTTTCATTCTAGAGCACATAGAAAACTTGAACTCATTCACTTCGATTTATGTGGCCCAATGCATGTTCCTTCTGCAAATGGTAATGTTCCATGTTACCTCTCCAACTCGTACTTAATGATAAAATCCCTAATCCACAAAGGTGCAACCAAAGAGGGAACTACTAGGATAGTCACCATTGTCACCTAAGCAAACCTATCCTTGGTTGGGTCTTCTCCAACTTAAGGGGGGTATTTCTAGGTATTATTTTTTTTGGTATTTCAAGGTATTATTACTAAAGATCTAACAATGAAGCTCAAGGGCGATGTGAGGAGATAGCTCTAACAAAACAATGTTTTCTTATAGTATAAAGAAGCAAAAGAATGGAGGGATCAAGTAATTAGTGCCAATACAACAAAGGAAAAATAACATAAAGAGGTTAATCCAAGAGGGCAAGTTCAATAAAGGGTTGAGACCACAAAGGCTATAATATGCATGCCACAAAATGAATTTAAGAATGCTAAAAATGATAGTAAAAGAATACTACTAGGACTTTTAAATTGCAACATCAAAACTTTTCCAATGAGGTGTGCCTTACCATGGAGAACTAAGTTATTAACCTAGCAACCAATCACATACATATAAGATGCAAGAGAATAATCCTTAGACAAGACAACAAAGGGTTGAGTGGGGAGAAATTCTTCACACAAAAACTTTTCCAATATGCACAATATATTTTTTACCAACGACCAATCAATAGCAAGTATGAGCAAATCTACAATTATATGCAACAATAGAAAGCATTAAAATAATAGCCACAATTGGATGGGAAAGAAACTATTACACCTCACATATGCTCCAAGAAATACATAGCCATTCAGCTCCAAGGAGAGAACCCCAAAAATCCAACCACGACTACAAATGGAGAGCTACTCTCTAAATTGAGTCTTCACTCCATCTCCTTTACAATAAAATAATAATTGTTTTCCTAGATCCACTAATCTCTCCAAGAACAATGATAAAATAATAATGGAGTCTTCTAGATCCATCTTTTTCTCCAAGGAAAACAATATCTCATAACCAACTCATAAGAAAAGTCTAACAATGATAAATCAATGAGGTGCATATGCCATGTGTATCCTCCCAAGGTGGACGTCTCCCTCAAAGATAGCCTCAAAAACGCACAAAGTTTTACTCCATGTGCAAGGCATCCTCCACAATGTGTATATATTAATTTCACTCTTCCCAAATGACCAAAATGCTCAAGCAACAAAGTTGGTCAAAATGCGATGAGAATTTTCACATGTAAAACTTGTAACCACCGTAACTTGCATAGTTTTTGTCAGAATTTCTACTATCACCACAATTTGAAAATGTCAAACCACTCTACATTAATGGCATTGATCAGCATAAACTTGGGTACTACATCAAAAGATAATTAGTCCTAAAAGTTAGACACCCTCAAAATATGGAATGAAACCCTAGATCTACGACCACAATTTGAAAATGTCGCAACCACTCTACGTCTAATGGCATTGATCAACACAAAATTGGGTACTACATTAAAAGATAACCAGTCGAAAAAGTAGGACACCCTCAAAATATGCAATGAAACCCTAGGTCTAGTATTTGAAACCTCCTAGATCTCCTCCAATGTGAAACATCCTCATCAATGGCATCAAAAAGAGTACAATGATCAAGTAAACCCTTCAAGAGTGGATATGTGGCATCATGAGTGAAACGTCCTCCAATCATCAATGAATGTGCAACAATGCTTCTCCAATGTGGGGTGTCCTCAACCATAAGCATAGATATGAGTGCAAACAATGTCCTCAAGTGGACGTCTCCTTGAAGTTAGGCATGAACCATGTGAACACTCCAAATATACCAAATTTGAGATCTCCAAGTGAAACATACCATCAAGGAGGCATGAAAAAGTATGCAAAGTGGCCTCAAATGGTGGACATCCTCCTCAAATCAAATGTCAAGCAACTGGATCCATGAAACAAGGCATTAAATCTATGAAGATGTGTTGAATATCATCAATTCTCAACCAACTCCATAAAGAAAATAGGATTATGCCTCAATATTTGTGCAAGATACTCCTCAAAAAATGGCATGTCTCGATAAGAATAGATGAGAACGTGTGCAAGGTGGCCTCATAAGGTGGAGCTCTCAACAACAAGGCATAGAAAAGTGGCCAACTCCATAAAGCAAGGAATCAATCTATCACAGAATAATATGTAACTTGCTAGAACATAGATGAAAGCGTCAAAATAGGCCATGTTTGACCTTCAAACCATATACCAAGACATCCAAGTGATCAAAGGAGGTAGACCCCATCATTTAAGCAATAACACTATAACAAATATGTGTATATCTCCACATATGAGCCAAAAAAGGGAACAATTCCATATAGGACTATGATCCACCTTATCATAAAGCAATTTAAGTCACAAACCAATCCATATAAGCTAGGGCACTTTTATATCAAGGCTCCAATCATGCTAGACCATGTCAAATCAACCCCAAATGAATGTTATATCAAGTGAATCCAAGAGGAAGTGATAAACGCTCTATACCATCATGAAGCCAACCGAATGAAGATAGCAATGCAATATCAAATTTGCCCAAAAGTTCCTAGGTTTTCCATAAAGGAAGTCATATATCCTCATATACCATCAATCCCTAGCATGAATGAAGGCTAGAACATTACATGACCAAGTGCAATGCTATCTCTATATGATAAGCAAACATACCAAGCAACACACTATGGAGACACTCATGACCATATCATCCTTCAACTATCAACCAAGGCATCAAAATCATCAAGTGAACTCACAACCCCTTGGCCATCCAAAGCTCCATCAACTTGTAAACATGCCTTTGTGATGAAAATCACAAATGTAGTGAAAAACATTCACTAGCATAGACCAATGTTATCGAAACCGAACCGGTGATCGAACCAAAAGACCCTTTAAACCGGGGTGCGGTCGGAACTGGTAAAAAAACAAGACCGAAAAACCAATCAACCAAAAACAAATAAAATATTCAAATTTTAAAGGAAAACATATGTATTCATGTGCATCCATATGAATCCAAACCATTTATACACAAATAAGCAAAATTTCTCATTTATATAGCATGTAAGGGTGCACATAACCAAAATAGCAACTAGTGCAATCCATCGTTGAATCGAAAATACATCAACAAATGGATTCTAGATGGCCGCTAGTATCCAAAAAAAAAATCATGCTACAACAAACACCTACATATGATCGAAATCATTGCCTATATTGGGATCTTCGCCATCTATATCACCCTCTAAGCATTAAAGTAAGATAGAAAAAAGGTAGCAGGTCAAGTCAATATTTTTTGTGAGTGATGGGTACATTTTTAGTAGGGTCATGATAGAGGAGCTCGACCACCAATGCCACTAACATCAAGGTACATAGAGGGCTTGGTAGTCTCCTGATTAAATACTAGTTCCATACACTCGTATATGACAAAATCCAATGGAAACGTTGCAATCCCCCCAATCCTAAAATCCTAAAAAACTATTAAGTCTGCTAAATTTTGAGTGAGATCTAAAATTCTATTTTCTCCATATGAAATCCAATGAGGTCGGAACCACTCTCAAACATCCTGGGTCATTTCATGGTAATGTTAAAAAGTTAAGTAAAAGGATGGAAATGAAAGATACAGGAGAATGTCTCTTTTAACATTACCGTGAATTGCATAGAAATAGTAGGGCCATAGGCTTGAATATTAGGCTACCTCACTCATTACCATGAATTGCATAGAAATAATAGGGCCATAGGCTTGAATATTAGGCTGCCCCACTCAAAAATTCTTGTTTGCTTTAAAAAAAATGTGTTTCAAACACTTTGGTCACATTGTACGAATTTGGCCAGTTTGGTACAAAACTGACCAATTTAGTACCAAACCAGCCAATTCCATTACAGAATTGGCTAGTTCGGTACCGAACTAGCCATTTCCGATTCTAGACCTTGAACCGAACTGGTTCAACCCCCAAACCAGTCAGAATGACCGACTCCACCAGTTCTGATAACAGTGGCATAGACCTCATCCAAAATGAGGGATAATGTTGCCACATCACCCTATATGATGTCAGAAGGCTCTACCCTCCCCCCGCCCCCACCCTTGTTGCTCCTCTCGTAGCCCCTTTGCCTGTTGTTATTCCTCTAACCATGTAGTTGCCTCCTCCATAATAGGAACCTCATACTCCACCGTCCACTTTTGAAATTTGTTAATATTGGCTAATGAAAATCCACATCAAGTATTTTCTCTAGTTGCCTTGCCCACAATTGAAGATTGTATTGGACATATACCAAAATCATTAGGAATGGAAAATTCAATGCATAAAGAGGTTCATAATAAATTTAATGAGTCTTGAGGGTCATAAATATGTTGGAGGTAATAAATCATAATAAATGTAATCGTTTAATTGAAATTATAACATGTTGCACTTCTAAATGTATTTTGTCAAATACACTCCGATTGCACTCACATCTTGAAGCATAACAAGTTTGGCTAAGGACCCAATTTGAAAATTTCCATAAATTGGTGGTCTTGCACCATAATTTTGTCACCCAAACATCTACAACAACAACCTTAAAAATCTCAAAATCACATTTCATTCCATTGGAAAATAGGAACTAAAGGAAAACATAATTCGACTTTCAAATAAAACACATAATTAAAATTCTGAATTCTAATGGCTTATGTGGCATCAAAATACTCCTTTCATGGATAACATCAGCAAAGCCAAATAGTTCACCACATTCAATACATCTCCATCTCACAATTAATTGTTTTGCAAACATTATCATTGGGTACCATCCTCTAGAGACGTGGCAAGAGCCTTTCAATCACCTCACCATTGAAAACAAAGTTACACGAGCAAGGATAGGTGAGGTTGATGAAAAATACTGCTACATGAACAAGTTGATGAAGCATCCCAGTCCATCAACTATCAATGAAATCCCACTTATCATACCCAAGGATACGCTTGCCCACATAATAAGAACAAATAGCTTCTTTAGCCCTGTAGATGGCCTCATACAAGTAGCCTATTGTGGGCTTATCCTCGTCAACAAAGTGGAGAACGTTTACCAAAGGTTTGTTAACCATGACACTACTTGCACTCCTTCTTAGAAAGAATTAGTGCATACTAGTTTAGCGATGGCAATCCCTTCTTGTCTTGTGCTAGATGCACAATTGCACCACTTATCACAAACAAGCATCTGCTTCAACTCAAACTGGCATTGGACCATCGATCAAAGAGAAATGAAGATGTTGACAAAACGTGTGAGTATAGGACACAACAGTTCCCCTTTTCTTATGAATTTCCTCATGTGGAAAAGAACAAATGCATTGTTTTATATGAATTTTTTGATGAGCTTTGTTTGTTGAATGGCCCCCTTGACAAAGGATATTCCTCCTACATCCTCAAGCATTAAATAGACGCAATGGGTAGCACATGGAGTCCAAAACACTATAGGGTTCCTCTCCATTAGCAACTTGCCAGTAGCCCCATAATTACTTGTATTATCTGTTATGACTTGCACAATATGTTGCAAACCAACCTCTCGAATGAATCCATCCATCAATTCACACAATAACACCGCATTTTTAACATGCATCAATCCATCAATAAATTTAATAAACATTATATCCAAAGGGCAATGTATCAAGAAATTAATAAGGTTCCTACCCTTCCCCTTTGTCCAACCATCCAACATCGTTGTGTATCCAATGGCCTCCCATGACTTCTTTAGGTCATCCAATCTAGTGTTGATGTCATCAATTTTCATTTGAAGAATTGGCCCCTGCAACTCCTCATAAGTAGAGCACTTATACCCTAGGGCCAACAACAGCGTTAGCATCAGACATTGACTGGAAATGGATTGATCTTTGTGATGCTCAAAGGTATGTCACTCTATGAAAGACACCTCCCTGCAACCATGTCTGCTTCTTGCTTCATTTTAAACCAGTAGCCAGATGGAAGGTTGTGCCCCATCTCCTGTTCTTGGAATAAAATAAGGTGAGTTCATCATGAAACGTGAATCCATCATGTCCCTCTCACTGCCCTAATTCCCAGATCTTCCTATAAATCTTGAGGATCTAGCCAAAGCATTGGCAGCAAGTTTAGCTTTAGTAGCAGCTGAGCTTCTTCTATTTATCCTTTTCATAAATAGCATCATGAGCAGCAAGCATGATCTCCGGGTTTGATGCACCACAAATCCAACATCATGCCCTAGTATTTTAGTCAACTAGTACTTCAACTAACTTATCCCTCCTATAATGAGGCTCCCGCACAGTTTACAAGAAAATCTTTGTCAGTTTGTCCAATCTTTCAGGTTCATCATACTGCTAAATGGGTCTAAAGGCTTCAACATATTGACAATGCAATACTAAACTTCCAACTTCAAACCCAAGGCAAAAGAAAATGAAAAAGTGAACATCAAACACTACTTACTAAAAATTAATAATAAAAAAACAACTTGCTGGGAAATGAAAATAAGAGGCAGTTTTTGATGATCAAACACTAAAACTTGCTGGTAAAAAAAGAAAACAGACCTTTAAATTGTTCTTTGAGCCATGAAAATTGATACTAAGAGGCAAGCAACTTTCAAAATCCTACATAAATCTACAAAAAAATAGTTAAGAGGGGTTGGATTTGAACAAATACCTAAGGATATCAACACAATCGGCAGATAAGAATTGATCCCTACTCCAATTAAAAAAACTTTGATGGTGATGGGAACAATGGTTTGGCTCTATTAACACTAGTTGTTGATGATGGTAAGCACCTTCCCTCTCTTTCCCCAACAGCTGCAAACACAAATGACCCAAAATATCCCAAAATTTCCTTTTTAGAAACCCAAAATTGTGCTTGGCAATTTTTAATGTTGTGGCACAATTTTTCAGCAATTTTTGCTTATTTTTTTCTAAAAATCACACAGTTCCAAATCTGGTGGAAATCACAATTCTCACCAGACAAAAAATCTGCTAGGGTTTAACATCACGATTTTTTGCAATGTTCTGAAAAATCAGCTATTTTTTCATCTATGATATATATAATGGTCTACAAAATTAATAGTTAAATTTAACTATGTCTTTGGTAACAACTTAACTACTTGTTCATTAGAAAAATAATAAAAGAAGAAAATCGTAACAAACTTTAAATGAGGAAAAAAAATAAAATACATAACTACACTCCATATGCCTCAAGGCATATCACCATCGTATCCAAATCCTGGGCTTCCAAAAATCTGGTGGATCTGCGTCGATACCCATCCTGGCACCTTAGTTATATATCTATATCATTTAAAAGATTTATGATGTGAGACCCCGTTCCATAACTTTGACTCTGGAGTGTATTGTGCTTAATAATGGTATGAGAAATGTTGTTATTCAAATGAAATATGTTGGAAAATACTAGTGGATAAAATACATTGTTGAGTGCTCCAAAAAATAACAATGAGATTCATTCTTCGTCACCTAAAAGATATGAAGATCGAAGAGAAAATCAGCTGTGCACCTAATAGTTGCTTCTCCCTCATAAAGCCCAGCAGTCAATAGACTCTCCAACTGGGAGAAATGAAGTATTACATTGTTGGAATATATTCATAAAATTAAAAAGCATGATATATGTATCTTTGTTTGTCGAACTAAGTCTACTATTAGTTATCTTCATGACAGAAATTTTACTTCAAATTATTTCACCATCAACAAAAGCACATGAGGAATTAAACGTATGAAGTCAAAATTCTATTGTATTCTTGCAAATAATACTGTAAATGCTAATTTGTTCATACCATTATTTTCCTTTCACAAATATTTGGCCTACAATACCATGCTTTAATCAGTCTCTGAGATCAAAGGATATAACCATCAAACAAAGCCCTGGAAAGGAAACTAGCCACTAAGATCTCCTTTTGGAGTTGCCTAAATCTTGTATGATTTGGATCCATACAAGACCAAAAAATGGTCAAATCAAAACCCAAAAAGACCATTATATATAACCAAAATCGTACAAATCATAGAACATTTGTACAATTCCTGTTCATTATTATAACTTGATGCAAACTAACATGACTGAAGAACAAATATCGTATTTCCAGTACTAAACAGATACCTTTCCAGGATCTTGTCTACCACCAGTAGACCCAATACTTCGATGTGATAGAGATGCACCATGAGATGCTGGTCCCCCAGCAAATCCCCACCTTTTCATTCCACCCTGTTACACATAAACATTATACCAAGCCGTTATATCAGTAATGCAGAGACATACACATTGACACATCAATCTGAGTCATTATTCCCTATTTGAAATAAAGTATGAAAATGAGAACTTAGCATTCTACTTTTAGAAAGAAATCAACAGCCTTCCTAAATTCAAAGACAAAGAAAGGCCATTTGATCATCACAATAGAGCAACAGGGAAAGAACAATAAATTCTAACTATACTCTATAAACAACTTTACATAAGAGAATTACATGCTAACTTATCATTTTAGCTAAATAGTATGAATAAGATCCTCTGGGAAGTAAACAGAAGTAATATTTATTGCAATTACTCCACCACTGTCATAGGGACAAAATCAAGCAGCTTGGTAAACACATAAAAATATGGGCTGAGCTACCTAAAAATTTTATAAACACAGCTTCAAGATAGAGAAGACAAAAGTCATGACAGAAGATAGCAAATTTGGTTAAAATGTGAAAGCATACATAGAACATATGCATAAAAGTTGATATAGGTGTTTCCAAGAACTATCCCAGAAAATCTAACTCCATAATAAATTCCTTGCATGTAAAGAAATAAAATCAAAATGGTTACACAGCTTTATTTATCACTTAGAACCAACAACAAAAAAGGATCGTACAAAAAGAGTTTGCCCCAGACAAAAATAAGTGTACCTCCATGGTTGTAAGTAAAGCTTGTTTCAAAGAAATTAAAATTTTATTAACAAATGTTCCACTTAAAAAGATATTTATTTTGGCCAGAAACACCTCTAGAGAAGACTGGGGGTCTCTTACACCTCATACTATAAGAGAGGTAACAATGCGATTTGTTGGAAAATGTAATGAGGTTTGGTCTTCATTTTTGTATTTGTACTTGTATCAATATATATTTCATGAAAAGACAAAAGAAAGAAAAAGAAAATTATTGTTATTGTTATTTTCTAGTCAAGCATGTTCTTCATGCTTCTAGGGTTTATTTGAGTCATGAAGAAATTTTGTCATATGTCAAAGTCCTATTTCGACAATTTGTAACAAAAGAAAATTATTAATTTTGACTGTAGAAAAGTCTATTTGACCCCCAAGGCCAAGTCAGTCCTGCTGAGAAGAAGTCGGCCTAGAAGAGGCCTAATTCAACCACATGGATGCGAGAAGCAAGCAAAAGATGAGAAAGTGAAGACGGGAAGTACATGGCATGGATAGTGGGATAATGACAAGGGCCACGAACAACTAGCTGGCTATATAAAAGAAGAGACTTCATCCTCATTTGCACACTTGACACACAAGTTTGATCTCTGAGCAAGAGAAGGAGAAAAGAAGTGTGAAGGCTGAGGAAGAGAGAGAAAGCCAAGCAAGAAAGAAAAATTCTGAATTTTTGTTTGTTCCTGCCCACACGTGCGAGTTTCAGAGGCAACTGTACGAACAGCAGGTTCGAAAATTGCAGGGCCGAATTTCAGATCTGAGTTGCAGGGCCAAAAATACTGAGTTGCAGGGCCGAAATTCTGAGCTGGACCAGATTTGATGAAGTTTGACAAGTGTTGACTTTGTGGACTTTGACTTGTTTGAGGAAGGTGTTGTTGGAGGGCTGACTTGGTCCTTGAGGAGGTCTTGGTCTTGGTCTTTGGGTCTTGGATGTCTCACTTTGATCTGATTCTATAAGAAGAGAAGAATTTTACTGGGTTTTGCCCCGGCTTGGAGCCTATATCTTATGTTCTTTGTTCTTGTGATCTTCATGCATTTTACGTTTTGGTAATTGTTTGATGAAAAAGATATAATGAAGTATTAGAAAGGCCAACAAACTCTCACAAGTAATTATCAAGTAAGAAGAATCAACCCTAACTACAAATGCATTGGTTTAAAAACACGAATCTCATCACATGGTAGAGATTTTAGTATGAGCACCACTCTCCTAGTGGCATGACATTCTGTTTCACATTTGACCATGAGCAGTTCAGATTGGTCTTCTAGAGCTTATGTCAAAGATCTTGTTGCATGATGGCCTTCTTTGCATAGAGGATATCCCCACCAATGATGATAGCATGGTTCAGTTGATTTTGCATAGTTATGATGATGTTGTACACATGATAAGCACCTCACAGCTCTATCGATGACTATAATCATGAGGCTTGGTGTATTGGATACTGTCATCTTTTTCTTTCTTGCTCATATATGGTGATAGTGTTTCATGTATTTGTGATGGCCGTGGTGAACATTGCTGAAGTCTAATAATGGGTCATAACACTCTAAATTGTTATTATTTGTGTTGGTGTACCATAGTGGATCATAATCTCCCTTAGAGCTATAATAGTGGATCATAGAGCTATAATTTCAAGGTTGATGTAGCAAAAACAAAAAACAAAAAACAAAAAAAGTGCTTCCTCATCTTTAAAGCAACATGTGGATGAATATCTTTAACAAATCTTATGTGGCTATGCAAGTCAACTCATGAAGTTAGCCGACTTTGTCATATCATCCATACATCACATACTCTTCACTTAGTGTCCTAGGAACTACTACTTCTCTTTAGGAGTTGTCACATGTAAGAGACGGTAATGCTGTCCCCACCAAGGCTATCAAACCGAATTGGTAATTGAATTGATCAACCACAAAAACCTAAACTAGACCAAAACCACGAAAACCTAGACCATAAAACCAGTCGACCAAAAAGAACATAAAATATTCTCGTGTATATAGCAAGTGAAGGTGCATATAACAAAAATAGCATCAACTACAATCCATCTCTAAACCAAAATACATCAACAAAGAGGCTCTAAATGGCTTCTAGAGTCCAAAAAAAATCATGCTACAACAAATAACTACAAATGATCAAAATCATTACCTATATTGGGATTCTCATCATGAGTATCAGCCCCTAAGGATTAAAATAAGATAGAGAAAGCTTAACATTCCTAATCAATGGTTTTGCTTGAGTGAAGAGTACATTTTACAAAGGTCAAGATAGAGGAGCTCAACAATCAATGCCACCAACATCGAGGTACATAGAGAGCTTGGTGCTCTTAATTAAATGCTAGTTCCACACCCTCATACATGATGGAATCCAATGAGAACATTGCAATCCCGCCAATCTTGAAAATCTCATGTTAAGTTTTCTTGAACCTAGCACCCAACATTCTATTAACCTAGCAGATTACAGATTTGCTGAATAAATGCACAACTAGTGTTGATTTTCCTAGGGCACAAGCTAGATTAATTTTTCTTTAGCATGATAACTACTTCTAATGATTTAATTTGCATTAATTCCACATAACATTCATTCAATATCATTAAGCAGTTATACAGAAGAAAAATATCAACCAAATAAACATGTAAGAGCAGTAGAAAATAGCCATGAGACAATGCGGCAAGAGACATAGAAATTAGGCCTGAGGCTAGGGCAAAACCCACAAGGGGAAAACCCAAAAAAGTCTTTCATTACGAAAGAGAGAGAGTTCAATTCATCATTACAACGGAAACAACCATATCAAGATAACAGCCAAACCAATAACCAAGAAACAAGATCAAGTGCCAAGTCAACTTCCATGCCCTCCTTCAGATTTTCGGCCCCCTCCTTCTGCTCCCAACTTCATTGGATCAGAGATAACCAAGACAAGAATCGATGTGTTGAATGAGGACGAAGACTCTCCTTTATATAGACTTCAAAGGGGGGTCGAATGGGTGCCTCTTGGGGTTCAACCGACCTAAATTAATAAGAGGCCGGCTAGAATTATTTGGAGGCAAAATTTTAAATTTTAAATTTACATTTTTCCACATGATGAAAATACCAACCATCGCTTACCATATTTCCAACAACTAGGTCCTTAACACAATTAACAGAATCAAAATTACACCAATTCAATCATAAGTGACACAAACAAATTCTGCCCAGTCAACATTTTCATCAAATCAAAACCTACTTGGGTTCTCATCCTCGGATAATGGCCAAACCAAAGTCAAGACAATTACAACATACCCTGGATCTAATCCACTGGATCTGTACTCGATCTCCTTGGCTAATCTAGATCTTCAATGCGCACTTTTGCACTTCCTCAAACCCAACACGCTAGAATGAAGTCCTTCAACACTCACAATTGAGATATCTCTTTCAATGTCTTGTGCTATTGTATGGTGTGTTTTTCTCCTCTCCTTAGCCTTGCTTTTATATCTTTACATTGAGCTAAATCCCTAACCCCGATCTCCAAAGTGATTGATGATCAAGATTAGATATTGCCTCACTTGAGATCAACAGTTGAGAATAAAACATCATCAAAAATAAATTACTTTACTTTTCCTAAGTTTTTTTAGCTCAATTAGCCAACATATTTAATTATATGATTTTTCTCAGTTCAAACTTAGGCTAAATTACATTAGCAACCTGCTCACACTTGAGCAAGTTTCTGAAGGAGACTTTGGGCGACTTTTGCTCACCCAAACACTTAGGCTTGTGAAGAAGTACTTTCCTGAGCTACAAACAACAACACTCCCTCTTAACGAGAAAGGTACTTCTGCCACCTAGAACTAGCTTCAATCCTAGAACTGCATCTACTAACATGGTTGTTCCCTTTGAACTGGAAGCCTTCCCTGCCACCTGGTTCAGAAGTATCCTCGAAGACTTGTTCCCCTTGCACTTGTTCCTAGAAGCCTCTTTCTCCTGAACAACCCTCTTCACCATGGCTTTTCTCCTAACCCTTTGGTCTACTACCATAGCCCCTATGCTAAGTCCTTCTAGCACTATTGTTGGTTTAGATATCTCTTAGGATCTCCCTTGTGGATCTATCTCAATCCTTTGAGGCACCCACCAAAATAATTTGTTGCCAATCCTCCAACTGGTACAATCTTCCTCTCTCCCTCTAAGGGTAACTTCGCATCTACCAATCTTCTTGACAAACTAAATGATTATTTTTACGACACTTTTCCTCTGGGAGTTACCTGCCCATGTCTCTGTGACAACTGGTTGTAATTTGACATGGTTGTTGGCACCTATTTGTTGGCCCTGTCTTTGTGGCCCAATCCTCTGCAGATTATTCTCAGTTATACCCTCTGCCAGTTGTGCTCGCATCCCACTATTGTCCCACACTACCTCGTTGTTAGCTTGACACAATACACCCTTGTGGCAACTCTATTGCATCCTCTACAACGCACACCACGGCCCAACGTACGTCCCCATCTCTTCCGCAGTGTTTATAGACTCTGTAACCTCAAACATTGGTCTCTCCCAGCCTCAGCTCTAGCACTCTACACATCTGCAAACCTGTCAACAATCCCTACATTGCTACTAAACCCCAAACTACATTCCTCCTATGTTGTCGATCCCCTTATGCCCCCTCCCCCCACCCCTCAAGCTCAGACCTCGTGTAGACCACAGCGACTAGTTTCCCCAACTGGTGCGCTTTCTACCAACACCTACAATCACACCTCTGAGCTCTCGTCGGTAAGTGATCTACCTTCTCCACATTCACTTTTCTACCAACTCATTTTCTATCAACCCCCTACCTCATTGTCTGACCTCTACCAACTATTTTCCTGATCAATCCTATTGCAGCCACATCCAATAGCTCGTTCTACTCATGGTTGCCATGTGTGACGGCTGGCCTAGTTGACTCTCCAGTACCGATTGACCATCCCCCGACTTGCTACAAATCTAGGTGAGTTCCACTGCGATGACTACCTCCCTTGTCCGTTTTTCTTCAGCACGAGCCTACTCCTCCTTACGTGGCCACCCCCAACCTGTTGCATGTTGCTCCCACCAACTGCCTTTTATTTATTGGACAGCAATAGCTTCCATAGGTTGGTCAACTGTCAACCCCCGTAGCCAATAGCCCCTTTTCTTATTATTTTCCTTTTTTTACTTCAAAATTCACCTTCAACCATCTTATTATGTCATACCTCATACAACCCCTAAGATTTTCTTCCTTTTCAGCGTGCTCGCTGCAACAACTACTTGCATCATACAATGTATGGTTTGCGTGTTCTTGGCCTCTATGCACAACGGACCTTTTTTTTGTTTATTATCACCTCGTATGATCACGACCAAACCTAGCTCTGATGATCTCTATACAATCTTGGCTTCTAGCATGATTCAAATCATAGTTTTAAAAACTAGAACTGATAACCAACCCAACCCACTTATCAAGTCGATTTTTGAACCAAAACTGGAAAAATCAAACTGGTCGTATCTCAATGAACTAGTGTTTAAAAAAATACATGAAATAATTCATTTTTAATGAAAAAAAATATTTTTAAGATTTATAACCATGATTCCAAATGATTAGAGACAAAATGGCGCCGAGTGCAATACATATCAGCAACAAAATACATAATCAATGAGGCTCTAAATGGTTTCCGGAGTCTGGAAACAATGCTACAAGCCACTAGACGACTGGCCTACTACAAGTCTACATATCAGTGATCAACGTGATCACTCCTCGTCAAACTCATCACCACTACTAGACAAGGGGTCATCAATAGGAGCTACATAAATATCATTTGGCTCAGCGTCTAAGGAGTCCTCAGCAACCTTAGTATTAGTAATAGCAGTAGCAAAACTAGACCCAATAAAAGCATGTATTGGTCGAGTTGCAGGACTAATGCTTCCCATTGGTTGTTTATCTTTGCTTGATTCAAATACTAGTTCTAGTTCCATTGGCACTACCAAATCTGCATTAGGATCAACCCCCATAACTCCAAATGAGATGTCTGAGGCAAATGAGAGGTAATGTATGATTTTAAAAGCTTGGAGGGGTTGTTTTTAGAGGGAAACAGCCCCTAGTTTCCCAAAAAACAACTCACAGCACCCTAAACAGCTCTATGTGGGTATACAGTCGCACATGTGCAAGTTGTCAATGACATGCCTGAGGTATGGTGGAACAAGCCGATTTTTACCAGTTCATGCCGATTAGGTACCAAACCAAACGGTTCATGGCCAATTTGGTACCAAACCAAGGTCTACCTCGACCCAAACCAAGGTCATTTTCCGGGTTGACCTCCAAGCCTAATAAACCAACTGGATTGACTGGGTAGATATTCAACCCAACCAAGTTTTAAAACCATGATTCCAAGATTGGTTTTTAGCGTTTTAGCTCTAATACCATGTTAAGTTTTCCTAAATGTAGCGCTTGGCATTCTATTAACCTAGCATATTATAGATCTACTGAATAAATGCACAACTAGTTCCTTAACACAATTACTAAAAGCAAAATTACACCAATCTCACTCACAAGTGACACAAACAAATTTGCCTAAACAACAGTTTGTTAAATCAGAACCTATTTGGGTTCCCATCTTGAGATAATGGCCTAAAGGAAGAAAAAACAATTACAAAATACCTTGGATCTGATCCAGCAGATCAAGCTCTAGATCTGTCCTTGATCTCCTTGGCTAATCTGGAATCTGGATGTCCAATGTTGTACTTCCTCGAACCCAACAAACTAGAATTAAGTCCTCCAGTCACCACTAAGATGTATCTCTAAATGTTTGGTGCTATTGTATGGTTTGCCTTTCTCCTCTCCTTAGCTTTGCTTTTATAACTATAAATTGAGCTAAATCCCTAACCCTAATCTCCAAAGTCACTAATGCTTGATATTAGATATTGCCTCATTGAAATCAGCAATTGAGATTAAAAGTCACTAAAGTTTACTCTTCCTATGTTTCTTTAGCTCAATTAGCCAACATATTAATCATGTGATTTTCTGAAGTTTAAATTAAGGTTAAGCTACATTATCAACTTACCCACACTTGAGCAAGTGTCCTAAGGAGACTTAAGGCAACTTTTGCACGCATAGACACTGAGGCTTGTGCAAAATTACCTGCTCAGCCTACAAACATCAACAACTTAAAAGTTGTTTAAGTCCAATGAATTTTGAATGCGATCTAGAATTCCACTTTCTCCATATGAAGAGCAATGAGGTTGCAACCACTCTCAAACATTCTGAAACAATTAATGGTAATGTTAAAAATTTAAGTCAAAGGAATCTTATTTATCTTTCTTTTGTTATCCTTTTACTTTAAGAATTTATTACCATTTATATACTAGGGTTAGGTTTTCTACTTTCACTTTTATCATTTGATTGTAATTTGACCTTTAGTGGTCCCTAGTCATGGTCACACGAAGTAGGTATTGATTAAAAAAAATTAGTGGTAACTAGCCATGACTATACAAAAGCAATTAGTTCAGTAATTCAAGGCATATTGAACTAAACTAGTACAACCCTTGAACCAATCAAACCAGCCGATTTTGCCAGTTTCGATCCAGTTGTTGTTACACTAGTCCCTAACATGGTTAATCTTGGAAAGTGGTATAAATTTTACGAGTTATTATGAAGTTAGAAGATGACACGATGCTTTTCCACCTAATGTCACTTGCATTGAGACATGACTCGTTTTTTTGTTGCATTGGGATTTGTGTACTTGCCTTGAGATTAATGTGCCTACATTGGGACCTGTGTACCTGCATCAAGATCCATCACTACCTTGTCATGATTGTCTTGGGCATTGTGAACACTACCTAGAGCATTGTGAGACATGCAATGGGTGTTGTGACAGGACCATGCACACTCTCTTGGATGCCACATGTGGCACGTCATCTCTCATTTGGAGAGGTTAACTTGCTCTTTTAGATCATTTGACTGAAGTTGTCACATTTAAGGGTCACACATGCTGACCTTTCACTCATTTAGCATCATTTAAGGAGGATTTGGATGATTTAGAGGAGTGGCCCACCTTGGGAAGCACCTAGCTCACACGTGTGGACAATTTGAGCACTTGAAGTATTTTGAAGGGGCAACCTTTCTATTTTGTTGTATCCACGTGTGTGAGTCTTATGGATCATTTTGAGAACATCAACCTCCCTAGATGAGGGAGTCTATTATATTTTGACCATGTTTATTTCCCTTTTGAGGAAAATGTCCACTTTTTAGAGGCATCTATCATCATTTATTATACATGTGGGGTTAGTCCAAAATATTTTATTGTTGTTGACTAGATCTTTTTTTGTTCGTTAGAAGATATTAGTTACTTTTGCATATATCTAATGCTATTCTATTGTAGAGGTTGTTGCACTCTTCATTTATAAATAAGAGCCTCTTCCTCATTTGTAAGTTGGCTTGAAGCTTGTCTAAGGCTCTTCAAGTGATGGATCACTAACCTTTCTTAAAACATGGAAAATTATTCTTGGAGCATACTGGTAAAAGTTTTATTGTATGTTTGGAATTGTCAAAAGCTACTTGGGCATTGTAGAGTGGTATTGCTATGTTGGAGAGGTAAGTTATATCTCTTGTTTCCTTGTTTGAGGTGTGTGAGCCTTTTCCCTATTATTCCATGTGAACAAAAGCAACACTCATTCCCTTTCAAGCAAGAGCACTCCTAAGTAGTTTTGGTGGTGGTACAATTCTTGAAAGTCCCTCCCTTCCATTACTTGTAGTAAACCATTTACTAGATCTAGGACTTGTAAGATCATGTTTTGACAACCCTACTTGCCCTTTAGATCTTTCAAAGAATCTCCCTCCCCCCCCCCCCCCCCCCACAAAGGTGCATCTTGACCCCAAAGCCCAAAACATTGCAAGACACTAGTCTTCTTCCATTCTCAACCAACCCAAAAATACAAAATTCATCTCTATTTCCCCCTTTTTATTTTGTCTTGCAATCTAGAATTTCACTGCAGAAAATTACCTTAGAAATCAAATTGCATTTAAGAGATAAAATCCCCAAAAATAAATCTTAAGCTTGACTTTATTCCCTCAAACAAATCCCAAAAAATTACTCTAAAACCTTAGGGCGTCTTGCTTGTTTGGAGGCCCTGTTGGGTGTTTTGATTCAAGTTCTAATAGGGCATTGATTTCTTGCAGTGTTGCAAAAATTGCAATATTATTGCGATAACATGAAAAAATCGCGACTTTTTCAAATCCCCGATAAACTCACCCGATTACTACGCAGTTTTTTTCCCAAAAAATCGGTGAAATAATCGTGATAACTTCAAAAAAGCGCGATTATTTCAAAATGATCGCGATTCGATGGGAAGTTATCGCAAAGGTGGCAAACAGCGTGTTTTATAAGGGAAAACATGAATTTTTTTGTCATTTTGAACAAACAGCGACATGGATTGAGAGCTGAGGAGGAAAGGAACCCTAGAAGGCATCTACTAGGGCAGAGGAGCAGGAAGCCTGAAGATTTTAGCATCCCAAGCAAGAGAACTTTGTCTTTGGATCAAATTTCTCTGACAAACCGTGGTTTCTAGGTATGGGCACCAAATTTGGCTATTTTGTTTTGGTTTTTTTCTTATTTTTGCTTGGGTTACTATAGCCCATTATTTATCAAAGATTTTTTAGTAGATTTGATGGTGTTTTTTTCATTTTGTTGCATAGAGTGGAGAGAATTCATTTTGGATTGAGTTGAGGTTTTTTTGTTTATTTGTCAAAAATTCAATGTGTTGTGTCATGTATGTAATTTTTTTTTTAATTTTTGTAACTTGCAATTCTTATTGTGCCATAGGTTCAACTTCAAAGTTCAAACTCCATCTTACATTAAAACTCAAGAGTTCAACCAAGTTACAACACATGCCAAGGAAATTGGACTCTCTGTGGGAATATGGTGAACCTGATGGAGGGTTTGATAGATTGAACTCGTCTTCCAAGTTGTGTGGGCAGCATATGTCGGGGGGATTTATAGATTGAAGTATCACCTTGCACAAATCCCTGGACATGATGTAGGGCCTTGCAACAATACAAATGCGGAAATCATCCGAAGAGCCATGAGATCATTGGAAGAATTAGAGCAAGAGAGAGTGGCCAAAACAGAACTGAAGAAGCAACTAGCAGAGAAGGTGTTTGGAGGTGAATATGGAAGTGGCACTTGTTCTACTTCAGCATCAATGTCTACAACCAACCCTGTAGTTGCCTCATCATTTTTTGTTCCTAGAACCACGCTTGGTTCACAACCATCTATCACTTCAATGCTTAAAAAAAATGAGAAAGAACAAGATGACAAGTTGTTGCACAATTTTCTCCTTTGGAGTGATATTCCTTTCAGCGTTGCAAGGAATAATCCATTTTTCCAGCCTGTTGTTAATACTATTGCAATTGTTGGCCTAGGGTACAAAATCCCTTCTTACGATGACTTTAGAAGCCACATTCTTCAAGAGGAAAAGTTTGACTGCACCAAGAGATTAGAGGAGTTTAGGCATCATGAGCACAAACAGGATGCATTGTGATGTCAGATGGTTGAACCGACCAAAAGGGGATAACCCTTATAAACTTCTTGGTTAGTTGTCCCAAGGGGACAATGTTTATGAAATCTGTTGATGCATCTTCACATATCAAAGATGCAAAATTATTATGTGATTTGTTGGATGTGTTTATTTTAAAAGTGGGTGCAGAACATGTTGTCCAAGTCATAACGGACAATGCTGCAAATTATGTTGTTGCTGGCAAAATACTTATGGAGAGGCATCCTACTTTATTTTGGACACCTTGTGCTGCACATTGTATTGATATGATGTTGGAGGACATAGGAAAATTTTCCATTGTCAAAGATATTGTTGACTCATCAAAAAGCATTACAAAATTTATATATAATCATGCATTTGTGCTTAGCTTGATGAAAAAAATCACCAACAAGAAGGAGTTGGTGCACCCCGCTATTACACGATTTGCCACTAGTTTCATATCTCTTCAATCCCTCTTGAATTCTAGTTGGGATGTAAAAAGAACGATTCTTTCAAAGGAGTGGTGTGCTTTGACAATGAGCCGCAAACTAGAGGGAGAGGCCATATGCAGATTAGTTTCATACCAAGAAGACTTTTGGGCAGGAGGTGCACCGTTACCGAACCTTTGGTAAAGATTCTTCGATTAGTTGATGGTGAAAAGCCCACAATGGGTTATTTGTATGAGGCCATGGATAGGGCCAAAGAATCCATTTGGGCCTACTATGATGATAAGGGAGATGAGGGGTTTCAAAAACAACTCCTCCTATGGGAAGTGATTGATGAACGATGGAACAACATACTCCATCATCCCATTCATGTTGCAAGGATCTACCTGAACCCCGCATTTTCTTACCCATGTGGGTTCCTATTTAATGCTGAGATCATGGATGGATTCTTAACCCGTGTTCAGAGGATGGTGCGATCTCTAGCAGAACATGCAGAAATCTCCAAAGAAATGGAGATATACAGGATGGCAGGTGGCACATTTAGCTTTGAGATGGTTGTAACTGATAGGAAGACTACAATGCCAGGTATTTTCAAATTTCATTGTCTCTTCAAGTTCATAACTTCATACTTTGCTTCAACTTTCAAATTTCATTTTTTTCTTATGCTTATCTTATTCTTTTTTGTTGTAGATGCATGGTGGACTCGCTATGGTGCCAGCGTACCCCATCTGTGAAAGCTTCCCATTCAAATCCTCAGCCAAACATGTAGCTCCTCAGGATGCGAGCGCAGCTAGAGTGTATTTGAAAAAAATACACAACAAGAAGCGCAACAAGTTAAACTTAAAACTTAAAATATTCCAAATTTCCAATTAATTTTTTCAATTCATTAAATAATTTTTTTTTTAATTATTATTTTATGATCTTTGTACAGGTTGGAGACCCAACGACTTAATGACATGGTCTACGTCCACTACAATCTTCGATTGTGTGTGAAGCAACTTGAGAAGATACCTGATATGGAGGCCATCTCATTGGATGGGATTGACACCACTACGACATGGAGGGTTGATGCTGAGAGGCCTCTCATTGAATCTGTCAATGATTGGTTAGAGCAGGAGGTAGTGGAAGGCGTGTAGAGGGGGAGGAGGAGGAGGAGCAACAAGAGGAGGAGGTGACACCACCTAGCCAGGCTACCCCTGCCACCAATAGAGGACATGGTCTACCTCCTGTAGCTTCTAATTCTTCAGCTTCTAGATCACAGCAAAGTCCACTGCCAACTCCACCGGCATCTACATCTAGAGGGAAAGGAAAAGCTATTGCATTTTCTCTCGCAAGAGGGGCAAAGAAAATCAGCAGTATTAGTTATTTGGTTCATTTCATTGTATATGACATTATGACTCATGATATGATATACATTATTATATTTTTTGTTGATATTTTGAGGCTAAGTTGGGACTCAGGAGTCAGGACTTACTATTCAAGACATGATTCACTGTTATGTGTGATGTAGCACTAGAAATGATATTACACATCTTATATATTAGTTCTTTTATCATATTTATGTGTCAATGTATTTATTTTATGTTGTAGATGCTTTAGAATCTAGATATTAAAAAAATTGAAAAAAAAATGAATATTTTTGTATTTTACGATTTTTTCTCGATTATTTCCCGATTTTTCCAATTTTTCCCCTCGCCGATTTACTCCCGATAACAATTTTCGCAACATTGATTTCTAGTTTAAATCTGAGTGTTTCACAGGTAAAAATCATAAAAAATAGACTTGAATTCATTCTAATTAGCAAAACGGGAAATCATCCTCTTTTTATAGTAGGAAACCCTAGGCATTTTGTTTGTTTGGGCTTCTTGCTTATTGCTGGTTATAAATCAATTAAAGAGACATTAAATTTCTGTTTTAGATCTGAGTTTGGCATATCGTAATATACTAATATCATACATACGGATTTGAGATAAGAATTGAGGATGGCAGGCCTAAAAATCCTAAACACCTCAGCCCTTTTTTCTAGTTTGCACTTATTTCATCTTTTGTTAAGGGCATTCACTTATTTCATCTTTTGTTAAAGGCATTTGATAAGCTGCTTTGAAATCTAGAATCCATCTTGAAATACATCTTAAAATCAGATCTTAGAATATCTTACATGTTCATTTATAAAATCTTCCTTTTCTTGGTAAAAATCTAAAACGATTTGTTAGATCAAAGCCTAACTTGTCACTTGCTTATCTCACATGAAAAAGTTGTTTAAATCTGGAATTTCTGCATTAAATATCTCATCAACAGATTTGGAATTGATCTTTTATCTTCTAATATAATCATTAAGTTTACTTGCTTTAATTTATCCTTGTGTTGTGGGTCATTGAAATCTCTTAGGACTAACTGGAAATCCGATTTAAGTGGTGAATTTAAAGATATTGATTATATACATTAAATTGGAAAATAATAACACTAAATTCTCTCTTGCTCCCACTATACACTAACACACTGCGCTTAGTTGACCTCAGGGAAGCCCCCCTTGACTAGGACCATTTATAGTATAGAATTATTAATTGATGAAGGCAAAACAACTGAGGTGAGTGGCCTGCCTAGAGCTGCCGTTAAAGTCTCACCCTTCTGTTTAGAACTTTTACACCTAGTGAGAACCTGGGAGGTAAAAAGGAGAATAGGTGAAGAATTATACATGTTAAGAAGGTATCATTATCTTCTAGAGCCAATATTGTCAATAAATAATATCTGAGAAGGGTGCTTTTTCTGTATATTTTAATACATTCCACTTCCATATATATACAATGAAACCGTTTCTCAGAGTGTCTGTGACAAATAACGAGAATCTAAAATGATTATAAACAAACAAAAATGACAATGCTTTGGGGAATGATTGTTGTAATTAATGCTTCCAAAAGTGAAGTATGAATATAAGCCCAGAGGGCTAGCTTGAGACTCAAGTGTTTGAGAGCTTTGAGCTTCATGCACGAGGTCAAAGAATCGATCCCCTGCGCTGGCTGCCTTTGTTATGCGCCTCACTAGGTGCTGTAACATGTGCCAACAGTTTTACAATGTGTGCCATCCACGAAATGTGGGGAAGTGCTCGGGGGTTGCCCACAAGATTTCCCTTGGGAAGAAAAAAGTGAAGAATGAATATATTGGAGGTTCAAAGGCAGATCAGAGAAACCCTGATCAATTAGTAGAGTCCTAAACACACAGATTTAATCCATGGACAAAATAAGACATGCAGGTACATAAATGGTCACTGCTTTATTCATTTCTCCTGGATTAGACTGCTATTGAGGTCACTAGCAAGTTCATGCATATGCAGATTAATGAACAGTCCAGTCTAAGATTTAGGAATTATTTGTGCTCATCATACACCTTAAATGTTGTGTTTTTTTATGGTTTGTCTTATAGTGGCATGTCTTTCAGTAAAATTTGTTCTTTATCACTTGTTATTTTAATTTAGTGTCACACTAAATTTGTAACATCTATTTAGGGTGCATTCTCTTTTTAGAAAAATGGGCACTGACATTAAAGTGTTCAAGCATATGAAGGATCAGTTATCTATTTAAAGGTCTCTCCATTCAAATGCAATGGACAAGTTGACCGTTGGATTTCATAAGTTGGATTATTTTTCTCTTATGATAATGGGCAAGTACTATGTTTCTGTATTTGAAGTGAGTTCAATGCCCATCTTTCTCCCACATCCACTCACACCATGTTGATGTCAGAACCAACTTCTTATAAATCAGAGGTCCTACACCTCTGCACCTTGGCCTAGTAATTTGCTTCAGTCTCATATCAATTACAAAGCCTGACTTCCCCTTTCAGGGGATCCATGTCTGAAACCCAGATCTACCTCCCATTATTGCCCTCACTGCATGCACATCCACTCGTTATATCTCAAAGTTGACTATCTCCTCAACAATAAACCATGGTTATTTGTACAGAATGGAGAAAATTATACTCTATTCTATATTCTTAATTCTGATGTAAACTTGCACTGGATATGTATATTATGCGTGATCGACCTACCTCCAGAACTTGTCTCCAGCAACTTTTCACTGAATATAACTTGTTGAACAAAAGTCCACTGATAGAAGCTGCCACTCCACTAGAAAATAAAAAAAAAATTATGTACATCATGTGATTTGAGTACTCTCCATGGAGGAGTTTGGCCACAGCATATTTGAGGAAGCGGTATGGGCATTCTCTTTCTAATGTCTGCTACAGCTCCATGACAAGCAATCTTTGTTGAAACCCCCAAGACAAAACATGACGCTGAACACCATAGAAGCATTCCACATTGATAATCATTGAATCATTGCATCACCAGAAAGGGGAAAAAACTGGAAACATGTACTTATTACATTACAGCGATTAAGATATAATCACATGTAATAAGAGGGTCTAATGGCCAGCACCCTCATCACCTCCCAACATTAGCAAAGAGGACAGACATGTCAACCTTAGCCCCCAATTTATGTATCCAAAATGTTCCAATCTTTCTGTAAACCAAACTGCTTCTTCTGACTGAAAAGTTGATAGTTCTCCCAAACAAAATGAGGAAGGGTCCCCATTGTAAGTCACGTTAACCTTTTCCTTCATAAAAAATATAGTCATGTAAGGCAAATGGTATGGTATTCAACAGCACTATGCCATGTGTCCTAATTAGCCAAGTGTTCCTAAAATTTCCTCTCTTGAGCAATGGCTCATGAACAGAGAGTATTTAGCTGTCGAAAATTCCTGATGTTCATGCCACCTTCCAGCTCCAAAGTGCATGCTTCTCTATCTGCTCCACTTTGATCTTAAAAGCTGCTTTATTCTAAATGTATTGACATCCATTACACTTTCCATCAGTATCCTGAATTCAACATCTTCTAATGAGCCTTTCTACTATGTGACTGTTGCATGGGGACCTGTCCCCCCCAGAAAAACACTTAACTGCTGTTCCTGCATTTCAGGGACTTGGGGAACCTTAGGAAATGTCCCCAGACTGATGGAGACTTCATAAGGGGCTGGGGGACCTGATTGCCATAACCAAGACGTTGCAGACAGATTTAAGGGACATTTCAAACAAGATTCAGGGATGTTCTGAACAAATTTCAGAGATGTTTTTGGCAGATTTCAGGGACATTCTGGCATGTATCTTCAGCCTTGAGTCTTGACAATGGACATCAATGATTGGACAATATGATAATTTTTCCAAATGATCTTTTGAATCACAATGAATCTAAATCTGTTGTACAAATTTCAGCTCAAAACATGGGTTTTGTGTGATGGGTTCCAATTTGATTTTCTGGTGATTTAACTATTGTGTTTTCAGCAATAACATTACAGCAAGAAAAGCCTCCCAAACTCGAGCATTGTGAAAACCAGTATTGCAAACATCGTGATTTTATCGCAAAAAATAGGCTAATCATGATTTTTTCACTTGGCCGAAGCTGAAAAAATCGCTGATTTTTCCAAACACGAAAAGATCATGATTTTCTCAAACAAATCGCAAGTCAACATAACATTACAGCAAGCAAAGCCTCCATGTCAAAACAATGGGAAATGCAACATTTCAAAGGGCTCTTCCTTGTGGTTATTGCTCTTGTTCTTCTCATTTTTGGGGTGATCTTACCTATTACATATTGTACATGGATTTCAAATAGTCATCCACATCCAGTTCTTCCAGCCTCCCAAACTCAAGCATTGTGAAAACCAGTATTGCAAACATCATGATTTTATTGCAAAAAAATAGGCTAATCATGATTTTTTCACTTGGCCGAAGCTGAAAAAATCGCTGATTTTTCCAAACACGAAAAGATCATGATTTTCTCAAACAAATCACAAGTCAACGAAAAAAATCACCAGCTGTGGGCGAAGGGCAATGACAGTCTTTTTTTTCTACTTCTGTCTCATTTTGCAAACATTGAGTAGCGATTGGAGAGCAAAGGAGGAGAACAAGTTTTCTTGAGCCAAGGAGGAGGAGAACACCATTTATCTTTGCCATCAGTGTGATTTTTATGAGTGGGGATCGATTTTCCTCAACCATGGGCACACTTGCAGGTATGGGCATCAATTTCCACCCTTTTTTGTTTTTTTCAGATTTTTCTTGGGGTTTCCTTTACCCGTTTGTTTTTCAGCATCTTGCTTGGGAAAGAGTTTTTTTGGCTATTATCGATTTATTGAGGAGTGGAAAGGGTTTCCCAACCAGTTCCCAACTTCCCACAGCTGCTGGTGTATTTGCACATATGTCCAACTTTTTTATTTTTTTTTGCTTACATATTTTTTATAAGTTTTGCATGCCTATCAATTTTCCTTAATTTTCTTTAAAAAAAATTGGACTGTAGGAGATCTAATGTTTATGTCTATGTTGCACGGGTTCCCGAACCCGGGGGTGGGGTTCTCGAACCCAAGTACCGGATTCTTGTACGGGTGCTTCTGAGAAGAACCCATAAGAAGCGGGTTCTTCTATGAAGAACCGGGTTCTCCATTAAAAAAAATTGGGTTCTTTTGTCTTGACAGGTACGAAGAACCCTGATGATGAGTACTTGGAACCCCAAAATCAGGTTCTTTGGAGTTCATTTTAGTTTTTATTTTTAAATTTTTAATTAATTTAATGGGCTTCCCCTAATATTCCAAGTAGCTAGTTCTGCATCTTTCGAGAGGAATTTGACTACTTATGCCTTTATCCATTCAGTAAAGAGAAATAGGTTGGGTTCAAAGAAGGCAGAGAACTTAGTGTACATTCATAGCACACTTTGTCTCATATCTCAAAAAGATCTTGGTTACAAGGAGGGTCCTTTCAAGAGATGGGGCCAACACACAAATGATGCTATGTGTGTGGGCAAGGAGATACAACCAGATGGCCTTATTGAGCTACCTCCAGTTGCTATGGATGAGAAAGAGCCTCAAGATGAGAGTGATTCCTACTTGGAGAGCATGCTAATTGAAGATCTAAGAGATGTTGATGACATGGCTTGAGGAAGCCATTGTTCACCATTAGCTATTTTTATTTTAGTATTTTAAAATTTCCTAGTTTTGTTTGGAGATGCCTCAAGGTAAATTTTGAATGGACATAGATCATGATTCTTACTAATATGTAAACTCCAATTTGCACTTGATATAACACTAGAAATTTTGAAATTTCATTGTGAATG